>VBSM01002608.1:44461802-44501827 GCA_008086735.1 Cheirogaleus medius
TGAGCTTTCTTACAATCCAATTTTGAAATTCTTCTTCTGTCATTTTAGTGTTTTCGGTTTGGTTAATATCCATTACTTGAGAGCTGGTGTATCTCTTTGGGGGAGTGTTGTCGGTTTGATTCTTCACAGTTCCAGAATTCTTTCACTGAGCCCTCCCCATCTGGATCAGCTGTTGTTTTTTTGTATGATATGTAACAGACTCTGTGTATACACTATTTCTGTGGGTGGTATATGAAGGAGGCAACCTGGGCATCCTCCCTTCTATGGTTTCTTGATCTGCCACTGGGGGGTACTCTTCCACCACACTTGAGAGGCTACCCCTGATGGGAGGTGTTACTTGTGAAGCCTATTGTGGCCACTTGCAGGGGATTTTTTCCTTGACCAAGGCCCTGACTGTTGGCAGCTGACCAGGGGAGGAGATCCACCCCCAGCATTTTGATAAACTGGGTGATCTAAACCAGTCTGAATAGCAAAGTCATTAGGCTTACAGCTATTGATCTGTGCCAAGGCCCAGCAGATTCACCCTAGATCAGGGGGAAAATGGCTTATCTTGTCACACCCTGCCTCTAGGGGTGGAGCCTACTACCGCTTTTAGCCTAAAAGATGCAGGCTAGGGGGAGGAGGTAGCACCCCAGTCTGCCTTGCACCCCAGCACCCCAACAGCTGTAACTTCCCTTGGCCTTAGCCTCTTTAGTACTAGAGTTCAGAGTTCATCAATCAAGACAGGCCTGGCTAGTTGATCATAGATTGTGTAAGGATGGAATTTGTCAGGAGAGTCTCTGGGCTGGGGGAGGGGGTCTGCCCACCACACTCTATCATTCTACGGCAGCTGGGCTGTGGACCCCCACAACGGCGACTGCCTGCCCACTCGCAGAGTACCAGCACTGGGGGTGACTGTTCAGGAGATGGCAGGTGCCAGATTGGGGAGCTGGGTCTTCAGGATGCCCGTTTACCTCCTTTATGCCGCCTTTCCACCAACTCACGCCTGTTCAGCCATAGCTCTTGCTGTTACTGACCCACCCTCAGTGGGCCTATTCATTAGAGGTGGTTCCAGCTTACAGTCCTCGACTTAGTGAACAGCTCTGTAGGACTGGCCCCGATGGTTACCAGAGACAAAATATCTAACTGCCTCCCCTAGCAGTTCATACCAGTTTCCTCCCCACTTGGTGCCATCCTAGCACGGAGCTCCAGGGAGTTCATGGTGCTTTCTGCTAATGATCAGTCTCTACAACACCCACTACTCCTGTCACGATTTTGCACCAACTTCAGGCAGGTCCCTGGATGAGTAGGTGTGGAGGTCAATGGGGAAGCAAGAAGTTCTCCTGTGGGTTTGATCCCTCTTCACTCCCTGGCCCAGGAGGCCAGAGCCCTCCTGTGCTCTATGCCTATTGCTTGTTTTGCACTCTCCAGAGAACGCAATCTTATCTCCCATTTGCCTTGTTTTTTTCCATTTTTGAGAGTCCCATGCTGAACCTCTGCTGATTCACAATGCTGTTCTTATGGGGGAGAGATCCACTCGTGTGTAGGAGACCAAGATCTATGTCTCTTTCTCTGGGAGCAGGAATCGGGGGGTTACCTTTATTCTCCCATTTTCAAACTCCCATTTCTAGGTCATTTTAAAATAAAGATAGAAAAAAGGCCTAGACAGAGGACACATGCTAATTTTTCATCTTACATAGGTGGCAATCAACTGATATGCAATTTTTATTTTTTATTTAGAGAAATAGATGTCATGTGTACTTTGTAAAATTTCTAAAAGCAGCTACTATGATAATGAAAAATCGTCTACATGGCTTCCAAATTACCAGAGAAAATACTAAATGGAAATACAGTAATGGAGGAAAAGATGCAAAACAAACAAATAGGAAGCATATAATGGGAGAATATAAAATAGTATGCAAAAAGATTTAATATACTTGTTTTGAGAAATTATAGTATGATATTTAAAAGCACAAACTCCAGGGCCTGATAGCCAAGATTTGAAATCTATCTAAATCAATCTTGGTCTCTTCCTAGATGTATAGTCTTAAATAAGTGATTTAATATCTCCATGCTTAAATTTTATCATATGTAAAATGAAAGTAATAATAAAACATACCTAGGTTTGATTTTGTGATTATTAAATGTGTTTTGTGATGATTGGGTCATTTTATTACTGGCATTTATTCTTGCACATAAAGTTAATGAATTAAACATATCTATCACAGGGAAAATTACTTCTAGAGTCAAATCAGGAGTAAAGAAAAACTTATTTAATGATTATGTATTTTACAATATGAGGGAATAAGCAAAGAAAGCAGAAGGGAAATGTTTCAGAAAACAGGAAACCAACACAAGAGAGAAGTGAAGGCAATTAAGGTAAAGAGAAGTTCCAGAAAGAACTAGTAGAAGACTTATAGAATTATTAATCTAGAGTTAAAGCAGCTAAAGAAAAAATACAGGAGAAATGTTTCTCTCCCAAAACAATCTATGAATTTTCTGTCAACTTTGACTAAATTGATCTTAACTAAAATAGGATGACTGTGAATGACATTCCTAAATCTCAAAGAGATGTAGATTTATCATGAAGCTAATGAAGCTTAAATATCTAAGATCTCTTACTTGCACAAGGGTATGGAAGAGGCCTAGGGAATTTCATAGCAAATGTTATATTATTTTTCTTAAAACTCTCCCTTCAAATGCCTAAGATACACCCCTCCCTTTATATCTAGAGCTATCTTTAATGAATTGAACTTAAATACATTCCCAAATCAAGTTTATCAAGTTTATCTTACCAATATCCAAAAAATGTCCATGGTCACCGCAAAGTTATTCAAAATGAAGTGAAATGTGACCTATGACAGAAAATAAGGTGGAATGTAATTGGCTTAACTAATTAAATGTCTAAATTTGTTATATATGCAAATTTTACAAAAATGCATATAACCAGGTAAACATATTAGAAAAGTCTTTCTCAGGTTCTTGGAAAGGGAGTGGACAGCTTAGAGGCTAAGGTTTCACTGACTTAAGGGTAAGTCTGTCCCTATTAAAGAAGTTTTAATTTTATACAGAAAATAATATACATTATAAATGGATAACAATTAAAAGATTTTACATACAGAGAGGAGCAATAGTCCTGAGCATTCTGGTGTTGTAACATTGTTATAAACCTCAATAACATAATAATTTACAATGCAAGCATTGAATCTAGAATTCATGCAAAAATGCATGTTGAAGTTATTAATAATTTTGATTTTACATGACTGTAGGATCCAAAGTCTACAGTCTGTATTCTACATAGAGAATTCTATCAAGATAATTGATAATTCCTTCAAGATAAGAAAGAGGCTAGAGAAGAATTCATATAATTTGAATCCTAACCTTAAATTATAGTAATTTTCCTAAAGATACATCAAATTAAAATTTACAAAATTAGTATTCCCACGCTTTTTTAAAAACTTAATTCCCATTGAACTATGCTACCTTGAATCCTTGAATTATAAAAAGGAGATATAGAATCAATAATATTTATTCTGTTTAATTCAGCCATAAAAAGAATATTTGTTATGTTCAAATATATTTAGGTTAAAATGACAAAGAATACCCAATAGGACAAGGATTTTCCTTCAGGATAATATCAGGAATGCAATAGTTTTATATTTACGAAGTAGCATGCCAACAATGGAAATAATATTGATGCTGGAATTTGAAGACCGAGATTAACATCCCAGTTCTGAACCTTAGCAATTCTGTAACTATTGACAATCCCCTATTTTCTCTACACCTTTGCTTAGTATGTGGGATCATATCAGTAATTATAAGCATCTGTTTTTACTTATTTAGCTGAAGGGAAAGAAAATAAAGTTTTCCTAGCTAAACATTATAAAAGGAGACTTTTTATTATGGACATTATAATATGGAATACATAGATATAAAATCCCTTCCTACTATGTTTCAGTTATTGTGCTGCAAGGTTTGCATATATTATTATACTTCTCAAGTCAACTGTATAATATAGATACTTATACTATCATGTTTATTTTTCAGATAAGAAGATAGATGAAAAGTAAATACTTGGCCATGGCCATAATCATTTACATGGTTCAGGTAGGGTCTTAGCAGAATACTTGGCTTATCTAGCTGGTCGTTTTCTATAAGTAGGTACATACTGCTCCATATTTTTGCCTTAGGTGAACTGAGGATTGAATATTAAAAATCTTATTTAAAGTAGCAATAATATTTATTTAATGGAAAACTACATATTTAAAAACAGAAACTTTTAAAACTATAAAGCATGGTAGTTTTATATAATTAATATGTTTATTCAATATATATGTATTTACATGTGACACTGATCAAAACTTAAATGATGTTTAAAACTAAGATTAAAGAATGGATGAATATTTGGTTTTCAAAATATAATATTTTGGTATAGTGCCAAAGAAAAATATAACTATAATATATTATGAGTGATTTGTAAGTTGTAATTTCAAACAGTATCTAAATCATTGGTTGCCTCTCATTTGAATATCCAAAAATGTGTGTTTACTTAAATAATAATTTAAGTAAATGTTTACCCATATTCTCCTTTTCACATCTTTGAGTCCTGAGATTCTTCCTTTCCCCTCATTGTCAGTTTAGAAAAACTAGAGGAAAAGAGTATAAAGGTTAAAATGATAGCCTACAAATGATAGTCTCCTTATTTCTAAGGATCCAATGCAAAGATTCCCACTTTCATTTAATTTGTTTGAGAATCGTTTATACTTCCTATTGTGCACCTGGTACTGGATATGGGATGAAATAATTAAGGCCTTACCATCCTACTTGGGTTAGGGAAAGCTAAAAGAGAACTTACAAATCAGTATAGTTGATCTAATGGAAGATGGTTTAAAAGGACAAAGCATACATATTAGACTTGAAACCAAAATGATCGGTGACATTTGTAGAATTTTTATAGATGAGTAAAATTTGTTAAGTTTCTGTTTTGTTATATTTTTACATTTTTGAAGAAAAATTGGAAAAGCAGAGAATAAAAAGATTAAAGAAGGCAGATAAAACAGTATCTGTGAATTCTTGGCGGCAAGAAAAACACAGGATATGTTTGAAGAGTTAAACTAAACTCAAACTATTTAGGGTGAAATAGAAGGAAAAAGAGAAGTAAATGTAGGAGTGGATGCTGAAGAATCATATCATAAAAGGAAACATGAAAGAAATTTTAATAGTTTTATCACATGGGTAATGGAAGATGATTAAAGACTTTTAGGATGAGGAACATGATATATTGATTTGAATTTAGGGAATATTTTAGAACAATACGGCAAGAATCAGAAAAGACTCAGTTAATGTCTGTTTTATTCAGAGAAAAGATGATAGTGGCCTAATATAGAGTGGTGGTTATGGGGTTGGAGAAAGGGGAAAGATTAAATGGAATTAGAGAAAGTAGAACCTGTAGAACTTGTGTGGCTATGTCAGTTAAGACAGATGGAAAATGTGAATGAAGTTCTGAATTGAGTAAAGTGGATAGATAATGATACTTTGAGAAGGATAAACCTAACAGGGAGAGAGGATTTTTTTTCTTTGATTCTTAGCATTATTTTAATGTATTTGTAAGCCTTTTAAGAAATCGTTATTTTTGCTTTTTGATCAGTTGCAGTGGTGGGACAAATTCACTCAAAATATCACTTTTAGAGTCTTTCAAATTCCATACCACATGATTTTTCTTTTTATTTCAGCTTATTATGGGGGTACAGATGTTAAGGTTACGTATATTGCCCATGCCCCCCCGAGTCAGAGGTTCAAGTATGACCATCCCCCAGATGGTGCACATCTCACTCATTATGTTTATATATACCCATCCCCTCCTCCCCTCTCTCACCTGTCCGATGCACGATAAATGTTATTCCTATATGTCCACTTAGGTGTTGATCAGTTAATAGCAATTTACTGGTGAGTACATGTGGTGCTTATTTTTCCATTTTTGGGATACTTCACTTAGTAGAATGCGTTCCAGCTCTATCCAGGAAAATACAAGATGTGCTATATCACCATTGTTTCTTATAGCTGAATAGTACTCCATTGTATACATATACCACATTTTATTAATCCACTCATGTATGGATGGGCACTTGGGTTGTTTCCACATCTTTGCAACTGTGAATTGTGCTGCTATAAACATTTGAGGGCAGGTGTCTTTTTTATAGAGTGTCTTTTGTTCTTTTGGGTAGATGCCCAGTAATGGGATTGCTGGATCTACTTGTATCACTTTAAGGTATCTCCATATTGGTTTCCACAGAGGTTGAACTAGTTTGTAGTCCCACCAGCAATGTAGGAGTGTTCCTATCTCTCCGCATCCACACCAATATTTATGTTGTATATATGTATTAATATCTATCTATCTTTCTTTCTCAATAGGTAGATAGGTAGGTAGAGAGAAAGAAAGATAGATAGATATTAATACATATATACATACATACATACATAAAATAGATCTGTTCATTAGATAATTGGACAAAACAAGATTATGCTTCAGAGAAAGTGTGAAATATAACTATGAATTTGAAAATTAAAGCCATGCTGATCAGTCATTTTGATTGAAAGGGATATCTACAAATGTCTATAAAATGTTTGCAAATACACATGTGCAAACTGTAAATGGCCAGGTGACTTCCGTTTCTGATTAGTTACTATATAAAGTAAAAATAAACTGTCACTCTAACTTGAAAAAATAAATTGAGATGGTAAAACTAAAAACCCTAGTTTCATAGTTTTTTAACCTCATCATAGAGCTGTGGCCACAAAGAAACATAAATAAACTTAAATCCAGAAAAGAGCAAGCTCTTCATAGAAAAGAATAGAAATACAACTTTCATCCAGAGGAATCTGGTACAGATGGAGTAAGGCAAAAGCAGGTGAATATTTAACTAGTTTTTAAATAATGTTAATAGCTTTAAGCTACTGAGAAATGGAGCATAGAGGGGAGCTGAAATAAACCTAAGTACTCTGGGCTTCCACCTACAAAAGATTGAGGCCAAGTCAGGAAATCTGAGAGAAACTCCTCTAAGATACCTTAGGCTTTCAGCTACCATAGCCTAGGAGTGGGGCAGGAAATCTGAGACAAAACCCTCTAAGCCATTATAGGCTCTTACAAGGTTTAAAGTAAGGGACAGAGAACTGAGGAAAGAGAGCCTGACAGAGCGGCAGACAGACAGATGTGGTCCCAGAGAGCAGAGAGAACATACCAACAATCCACAAAACTGGTAGCCAGGATCTAAAGCAGACAGAGATCTCTCTTGGTGCAGAAAGCTGATGGCTTGTCTGTAAAGGACAAAGAAATCTCTTAAACCTTGACAGTTTAAGGAAGACAAGCCCTGATGAAGAAAAAGTCTAAAATCTGCATCCAAACATTTCCAGCAGTGGTAAGCTGAATCAAATTAAAGCTCTAACAAAGCCCAGGTGAACTTAACTGCAGAACACATATATATATAGAAAATCCTAAAGAATCTACCAAAAAACTGTTAGAAGTATTAGGTCATTAAATATGAAATGTCCAATTTCAAATCAAAAGTTTAGTTTATTATATCTCAAACAAGAAGCAGTACCATTACTCAAAGTATGTACCTAAACTGTCGACACAGTTTTGCCATCTTAACAGTAGCTTGTTTATGCCAGCAGAAAAGAAGCCTAGACAGTGAGTCACGATGAAATCACAAAACGCGTTTTCCATAGCTTGTTGAGAATTGAATATTTTTCCTTGCAAGAAGTGTTCCAAAGCCTGGAAGAAGTGGTAGTCAGTTGGTGAAAGGTATGGTGAGTACAGTAGATGACAGAGAGTTTCCAAGTCCAGCCTCTGTAGTTTCAGCAGTGTTGTTTGTGTGACATATGGTCAAGTGTTGTGTTGCAAGAGGATTGGCCTATTTCTATTGACCAATATCAGCTGCTTAACTGCAAGCATCCTCATCATTACATCCAGTTGGTTGTAGTAGATATCCATTGTAATAGAATGACCAGGTTTCATGAAGCTGTAGTGGTTAATACCAGCACTGGACCACTACATAGACAACATTAGCTTTTTTTGATGAATATTTGGTTTTAGACTGTTTTGGCTCTTCACCTTTATCCAACCATTGTGCTGAATGCTTGTCATTGTCAAAAGAATCTGTTCTTCAGCATATGCAACAATACAGTGTAGAAATGGTTCACTTTTATGTCATGGCATCAAAGAAAGGCAAGCTACGAGACCATTTCTCTTCTGATGCTAATTTAATTCATGTGACGCCTATCTATCCAGCTTCATCTTGCCAATTTGTTTCAAATGGTCCAATATTGTTGGAATAGTAACGTCAAAACTTGCTGCTAATTCACGCATAGGTTGAGATGGATTCACTTCCACTATAGCTTTCACCCCTCATTATCTCAGGTCACACATGTGGCTCATTTTCTAGATTAAAATCACCAGAATGGAGCTTCTCAGACCATGGATGTACTGTGCATTCATTAGCCACATCCTTCCCAAACACTTCCTTGATATTTTGAGCTGTCTGCGCAGCATTTGTTCCACAACAGAACTCATATTCAAAAATAACATGAAGTTTTGACTTATCCATGGTTCCACAAAAATTGCTCTAAAAAAATTTGAAAGATAATCACAAGCCAAAATGTGTGTTAGAAAGAATGAGGATGTATCATGTTTCCCCGAAAATAAGACCTACCCATAATGGGTATATGCAAACACAATGAGTGAGATATGTAATGTTTGGGGGATGGTCACGCTTGAACCTCTGACTCGAGGGGGGAGGTGGGCATGGGCAATATACGTAATCTTAACATTTGTACCCCCATAATATGCTGAAATTAAAAAAAAAAATAAGACCTACCCATAAAATAAGCCCTAGCAGGATTTCTAAGAATTTGCGCAATATAAGCCCTACCCCCAAAAAAAGACCTAGTGATGGATGTGGCTACGCAGCATATCTACACAACCCATGCATTTCCTCACGGAGTAGTAAAGAAGATGAACAGCCCTTCTCTTCTGCCCCATGAGAGCTGTATTGCTCAACAGGAGAAATTGGGGCCAATGGTTCTAAGGGAAATAGAGTCGCAAGAAAATCAGGATGAAACTTGGGGTTTGGAGAGTTATGATGATGTTCCAGAAGAAGATGACTTAACTGTCTTTGAATAAATGTAGATTGTTGTACCATACTTAAAAAAAATAACACACGCCCTGAAAATAAGCCCTAGGGTGTCTTCTTGAGGAAAAATAACTATAAGACCCTGTCTTATTTTGGGGGAAACACGGTACCTTCAAAATAAACATAAAACAAGTGTGTCAAAGTGAAATGTCAGAGATATCAACTGTCAAAACTTAGTACTAAAGGAAATCAAACATTTCATATTTAATCACCTAATAATAAATAAATTAGATAAACTGGCAGTATACAAAATCAACATACAAAATCAGAAGCATTTCTATATACCAATAGGGAGCTATTTGAAAAAAAAATCAGGAAAGCAATTCCATTTACAATAGTTACTCCCCCCCAAATAAAACCCAAAAAATAACTTAACCAAGAATCAAAAATCTCTATAATGGAAACTATAAAGCATTGTTGAAAAAAAATTGAAGAGGACACAAATAAATGGAAAGATATCCTGTGCTCATGGTTTGGAAGTATTAATATTATTAAAATATCCATATTCCCTAAAGGAAAGTACAGATTAAATACAATCTTTATCAAAGTGCCAATGACATTTTTCACAGAAATAGCAAAAACAGTCTTAAAACTCATATGAAAATACAAAAGACTCAATAGCCAAAGAAATCTTGAGCAAAACAGAACAAAGCTGGAGGCATCGTGCTATCTAACTTCAAAATATACTACAAGGCTGTAGTAATAAAACTGCATGGTACTGGCATAAAAACAGACACATATACCAGTGGAATAGAGAACCTAGATATAAATCCACAAATTTACAGGCAACTGATTTTGACAAAGTTGCCAAAAACACACAGAGGATGGGGACTAGAGGTATAGGAAACGATTTGTCGATGGGTACAAAATTACAGTTAGATAGGAAGAATGCACTCTGCTGTTATATAGTAGGGTTATTATAGCTAATAACAATGTATTATTTGATATATATTTCAGAATAGCTAGAGAAGATTATCATGAATGTTACCATCACAAAGAGATGATAAACGTCTGAGGTGATGGACATACTAACTACACTGATTTGATCATTAAACAGTGTATAAATGTATTGAAATATCACAGTATACCCTGCAAACATGTACAATTAAGTGTCAATTATAGACAAAATTTTAAAAAATTGCATTTAAGCACATTATAGCTGAATTGCTGGAAAAAAACATATCAAACTGTAAAACGCATAAAGAGAAAAAAGGCACAATATGTAAAAGGAACAGTGAAATAAAGGTCAATTTTTAATTAGAAATAGAGGTTAGAAAAGAACAGAACAATAGATTTACAGTTCTAACAAAAAAGAACTGCATATTTCAAGTTCTGTGTCCAACATAAATTTTTAAATAAAAGTTAAAGGTATTTTAATACAGATAAACTAAGATAATGTATCATCATGAATAATGATAACCATAAACCATAAAACTTCAAGAAGGAATGAAAAGATCAGAAAGGTGAAATATTTGTATAAATGTTATAAAAATCTTTTTAGTGTCTTTAAACAAGAAATAATAACCCCTTATTTTCAGTCTGTAGAAGAAAAATATAGGATGAAAAAATCACAAAGGCAGAAAGTGAAATAGATGGAATTAAATGCTGGTGAGGTAAGTACAATGTAAAGTATTCTTATTTGAAGAGAGTAAAAAATTAAAATACATATTTTAATAACCATTAAAATTACATAAATATGTTTAATAAGTTAAAATAAATTATTAAAATAATTATAACATCCAAAAGAAGATAGAAAAAGATAAAAAACGAACAAAGAATAGATGATGTAAATATTAAAAAAATAGTAAGTGGTATACTGAAACTCAACTTCATTAAAAATTACAGAAATATATATGGATTAAACAGATCATTTGTCAGAGGGTATCAGACCAGATAGAAAAAAATTTAAACACAGATATATAAGAAACCTACTTTAAAGAAACATTGTAGTTGAAAAGGAGGTAATAAATACTATAACAAACACTAATGATAAAACGCTAGAATAGCTATATTAATATCACAGAAATAAGAGTTTGTCCAATTCATTTCAAGAAAGAGGATTTCTAGGGACGAAGAGAGACACTTCATAGGATAAAATGATGAATCAATCAGGAAAACATGATAATCCTTTTTGTGCACCTAATACCAACATGTCCAAACACATATAATTAATATCAACAGAACTTAAAAGAGAATTAGAACACTTTACAATAATAGTAGATTTTATTTAGTGTTTAATCTAGGTGTGAAATATTGAGTGCCTGAGAGGAAGAAAAATAAATTTTACAAATATTATGAGAAAGCATTGCATGGGTATACAGTTCAAAGTAGTGAAAAACATTAAAGAATTAATTAAATCATAAAGTATGATGACTTCATAGAAAATATAAAATCAAGAAATGAAAAGGATATTGAGTGTGGTTTTCAAACAATTGGCATGGAGAAATAAGAAAAACACATGATTTATATTAATTAAAATTAATTAACTTTTAACAATTTGTCTAAATCTTTATATTTACCTCCTTGAGATGGCCGCTTATATTGATCGTAGATGCAGATGAGGGGATAAAGAAGAAATGCATTTCTCCCTGTGTGAAAAATTTTCATATTAACAATCTCCACCATGGTTTATCTCAAATATTTGGCATTCATGGAACCACAGAGGCCGCTGATTTTAAATAAATGCCCTGTATGTTAGAGGGATAGTAATGTTTTGTCTCTAAGATACTTGCATCTGACTCAATGATGTATAGATTAAAGCATGTGTTAGAGTCTATGTTTAGGCTATTTAGTAAGTTTCTTTTCTTACTTTTATATGTACTCCCATAACTCAGTATTAATATCATGAAGAATTGTTGATAGCATTTGGTAGCTTTATCAGATATCTCAGTTTATGTGCATAAAACAAAGGCCTAGAAATGAAGGTAAGATTTCTTACTTAAAACTACTTTAAGTGCACTGTCAGATACAAAGCTGACAGGACATTACATTCAAAAGATGGAAGATTGAGTGTTTCAGCTTAAAATAGTGGCAAATCAATTTTAAATCTACTCTTTGATCAAATTTAGCTATGAAAGCTCTTTCCTCAGAGTTGGTTGTTGCATTTGGATGTGGTTTTAAAATGTGACCATAAGTTATTTTCTATAATGAAGGAATAGGTATGGTAAAATGTCAAACTCTAAATAGCTGCATCATTTTCCACACAGTTTGGTCTTTAAAATGCTGAGATCTTATCCTGGCATTAAATATTGTGAAGATACTGCAGCAATGATAAGATCAGGCTGTTCAATAAACTAAATACATCACTTGAGCAAGCCCCTTGAAATCTTAGACAATGATGGTTTGTTTTTAGAATCTCCTCCAAATACAAATCATAAAATGAAACTCCAGTTTCAGTGTGCTTGCTAGGGTATGTGCAATAAATACAAGACTCCTTTTCTACCCCAGTGTGTACTAGCTTTAAAAGAAAAAAGATGCTCATTGCATTCTTTATGCTGTGTGAAAATTCAACAACACATGGAATCTCCTTTGTTCATATTACATAGAAATGCTTGATTTGGGGGGCATAGGTATTTTGTTTTCATAATTTCTGATGTTATTCCAGTTTATATCATTATTCACAGATAATCATTAATAAAGAAAATAACTGTTTTGTGTAGTTTTCAGCAATGACATCACCTCAACAAAAGAGTCATTGATCAGTGTTCTTCCATATATGAATGAACCTTATATATGCCAAAATGGGTTCATATTCTTCAAAATAATGTTTCCATCCTATTAAAAAGAAAAGCATCAGAGAGCTAGTATAGGATTTGCTTATTTCATATTTTATGCTGTTGTTATTATGTAGAATTCAATAGTGCCTTTTGAGAAACTAATTTTGTTGCAATATTTAGATTGCTGTTTAACTACTATGTTCATGCATCAATAAACCAGTCTCACCTGTTTGGCCTTTGATCTATTTTGATAATTAGATAACAATGAATGTAGAACAATAAACATTCAAATTTAACAATAGCTAGTCTATAGACACAAAATATGTTAAATAAAATGAACCACTCATGAAGGAAAATAAGAAGTGACTCAAGCAGTCATTATATCTCATATACAATGTTTAAGTATTTATTAATTAATAACCATACATTTTTGATCAATATAATCTTTCATTTCAAAAATTCAAAAATATATGAGCAACATTACTTTTTATGTTCCATTCAAACACTGTCAGACTGAAAAACACTGGAAAAACCACCAGTGATTATGTATGAATTTTATTGGTATGCCCTTTAGCTTATAAGACTTGATGGATTTATTAACTTGTTTTGGGGTGAGCTTTCAGTTAACTTCTCTTTTGTTGGTTTTCTCGACTACCACAGAAACTCTAGCCTTGGTTTTGAGAAAACATTAAACTTTGCCCTATAGTAGCTTACATGTGTTCAGTGGAGCGGTTGGAGTTACAGATGGAAGGTTTGGGACTTTAACAGGTAAGATCAAAGTCCAGGCCCTTCAGTATGGTGGATACGCTTTTCAACCCAAATAGTTCTTCAGTAGCTTATTAGATAGTGCTTCTCATATATTAATGAGCATACTAAAGGCCTTTCAAAACGCAGATCCTATGCATTAGATTTGGGATGAAGCCTTAGATTTGTATTTTTAACTAGCCTTCACATATTGGAGATATCATTAGAGATTGATGGAATTATATTTAATTTATATATTTTTCTGTGCCAATCATTGATATGGTAGGCATTTTTTCTCTTTCATTTACCATATCCTTCCTTGATCTCCTAATTATCATTCATCACAGATTTTCCCAAACATAGGATTTTTCAATTTTTGCCTTACATCTTTGATCCTGATAAAATTCCTGATATAATCAGCATGATTAGACAAAAGTAATTTTACATATTATTTTGATTATTTCTGATTTCCCTTTCTTTTTTTCTCTACTGTGTATTGTCATTTCTGGTAGGCTTCAAAACTTTTTTCTTTCTGGTTTATTTTAGAATTAAATAACTTGTACAATCTTGAAGTTTGGGTAGATGAAAAAAGTGTATAGAGGCATAATAAATAATACTTTTTTGCCTATTTACATAAGAATTCCTGTAATGACAAAATTTCCTAAATAGTTTTATTGTTTGTTGGAATAATGATGGAAATTTTAGATATTGTTTAAAATAAAAATAGATATAGATTGTAAGAGCTATAACATAAAATTTTTTTTAACAACTTTTAAGATAAAACCTTCAAACAACGAATTTGAGTCCAAAAATCTTTACTATTAATAGCACATTTATGAAATAAATAAAGAGAACATAAAAATTTGTTTATAATATTCATATATATGTAATTTTTTTCAGTATATGTATTTGAAACCTTCCATGGGTCAAAACCTCATTCTTCTTCTAACGCGTCTCACTTAATCTCTTCATCACTTACAAGTTTAAATCTTAAAAAAGAATGGTGAAAGAAATTGTTTTTCACTATTTTCTGAAATATACAAGAACTAAGAGGAGCAGTAACCAAATGGTTAAGTGCCACCAAATTTATTTAAAAATTCCATATACTTTTCTTTGAATCACCATAAAAAATCTCTGAATAGAAAATTCTTTTGCATATTCCATGGATTTTGATTATGATTATTCAATTAAATATTTACATATATTTACTTGTATCTACCTACTTACCTACACTAGTGCAAATTGAGTCCCTCACTAAGCTATCACCCCATACTTAGACGTGTAGTACTGTAGCATCCAGAGACACTAGAAAGGGGAAAAAAGCCTGTTATTCAAAATGTCAAATTTATTATGTTCTAAATCCTTTTGTGTAAACAAATGATATCAGAGATACTAAAAAGTCCACAAATATTGCTTAATTTACCTATACAATGCATTCATTCATTTATTCATTCAATCATTTATTTAGTTTATATAATTTTCTAGCACACCTCAAAAAAAGCAGGGAAACTTAATGCCTTTTGCAATCCACATTTTAGTTAGAGAATAAACAAATAAACAAAAGATATTTAATACAATTTTTAAAAAGTAAAAAGTGTCATGAAGCCAAATAAATCAAGGCATACATAGAGAAGAGTATGAGAGTGCTATTTCAGGTAAGTTAAAGAAAGAGAAAGACTTGATATTTGAGCAGAGAAAGTTTAAATTAAATGAGGTAGTGAGTTATCATATATCTGTTTAAGACTATCCCAGAGAGAGGAGAAAACAAAGCCAAAGACCCTGCAGAGGGTATGGTATAAGGACAATGAGCAAGGAGAAGAGTAGAAGAGAGGGTGACATAGAGGTATCAAGGATCAGATTGCATGGGGCATGGAAAACTATAGCCTTAAAATTTTACTTCACAATTTATGAGATGCCATTGGAGAAATTGGGTGAAGAGAGCAAAAAACTCAGATTAGATATCAAAAGTGATATCAGTACTGTTATAGAAAGAGAGTGGAAGTCAAGAGGTCAGTAAGGAAGTTTCTGTAATACCTGTGATGAGAAGTGATGGTGGCTTGAACTAGTGTGGTAGATGTGGAAGAGATGGAAAGTTTTCAGGTAGCCAGATTTTCTGATGCATTGGGTATGCAATCTAAGACAAAGAGAGAAATCAAGAATTTGTTTGCTTAAAAAACCGAGTTCATGAAATATCCATTTATTGCAATGAGGAAAACTAGGGAAGGAACTAATTTAAGATGGTGTTTCACTGATCAGTCATAAAAGCTGAAAATATTCTAGAGTTTGTGTATGTGTTTTCTTTTTTTCAAATTTTTTTTTTTGAGACAGAGTCTCACTCTGTTGCCCTGGCTAGCGTGCTGTGGTGTCAGCCTAGCTCACAGCAACCTCAAACTCCTAGGCTCAAGTAATCCTTCTGCCTCAGCCTCCCAAGTAGCTGGGACTACAGTCATGCACCACCATGCCTGGCTAATTTTTTCTATATATTTTTAGTTGGCCAATTAATTTCTTTCTATATTTAGTAGAGACAGAGTCTTGCTCTTGTGCAGGCTGGTTTCGAACTCCTGACCTTAAGCAATCCTCCCTTCTCGGCCTCCCAGAGTGCTAGGATTACAGGCGTGAGCCACCGCGCCCTGCCCTTTTTTTCTATTTTTTAACACAGAGATTTTAATGTTAGTAATTGTTAAAAAACGTGTTGGAAGCACAAGAAGTTCTTATGGTGGAAGAATTATGATGCTTATTAATGCTGTTCCCAAAACATTTTCAAATTCCTGACAACCTTGGAGAAATGTGTGGCAAAGTGACTTTCTTGGGCCAGTAAGATGTAAAAATAAGCTCTAGGACCCAGTACATCAATTTTAATCTTTACCTCTACCAACATAGCTGACAATGTTCCAGATGATGGATGCTCTATGATTTTGCGTGTCTGAGTTAGGTTGACATGGAACAGAATCCCCAGATGACCCAGTAATGAATATGTAGTCTGAGTAATAAATAAGTAAGATTTCTGCATTATCTTTCGCCTGCCTCTTCCATTGGAAGAACACAACGAGTAAACCATCTGGAAAAGGAAATTGAGAAATGCAATTTATAAGTTTTCTACCTTGAAGGTAGAAAGAAGATATAGAAGGGTGGGTGTGAAGTTGAGAGATAAGGCACTTTTTGGCATTGTCCACTACTTTGACTATTTAGTAAAATAGAATAGCCATGCTTCTTCCTAATAAAATGCTACTATCCTTTGTCCGAAAAAAGACTTGTTCACTCTTATGAAAAAGGAGACCAAAGTCATCAGTCACTGCATTTATCTCCGGGTGACAATGATATCTCTTCTAGTTTACTTTCCATTGATAAACATATCATTACTTTTTTCAAGCCCAATGATCTCAGGTAACAAATCCCAAAAGGTATCTCTCCTCAGAGTCCTTCTGGTTGGGTGTTTTATCAGTCAGTGTTTAATCATGCAAACAGCAACTATTCAAGGAATTTTAATAGTTTAATTTAGGAACTGTTTTTCCCTAAACTGTAATTGAAGGACTGTAGAAATAAGACGGGATAGGTGAGAATCCAAAACTATGAATAACTGCAGAAATTCACTACTACTTTTAGAGCTGAAGGATTATGGGGCAATGAGGTTATTCCATGTCCAAGATTTCTTTCTCAACTGAGGCTGCTGTCTTTGAACTGGCTACACAGAAAGCCAGGGGCTTACATCTACTCACTCCATGCAGCTGCTACTAGTGGCATGACTGATGTTACCCCAGTCCTAGTGCTCTCTCCATTGTTACTATTATTCCCCTGTATTTTTCTCAATACTCCTATTCCCTGTGTTTTTCCCAATACCATTTGGGCAGCCATTGCCAGAGACATTCTCAGAAGCCATAAAAATATTTTATAATTTTTACCACCTTCCAAGCTCCTGTCACTGTCTCACATCAGCAGAAACTAACAGGAAGCCATCTGGCAAGACAGTCTGGAAAATGTTGTATCATCCCAGACTGGAAATGGACATTACTTTAAATGTATTCCTACAATGCTAACAGATACTAAACACTTCTACAGAGAATGACGAATAGCTTTAGACATGCTACATTTGAGATCCAATTGTAAATACTGGGTGGATAACTAGATAAATGTCTAATATTCAGGAGAAAGGTGTGGATGAAAGTAAAATCTTGGAGTTAGGTGGCATATAATCTATATATAACCACCTGCGGAATGACTATAAATAAAGTAGATAATTTGTGCTAGGACATAAGCCTGGAATACTCTTCAAATTTTACATATCAGCTAGAAGAGAAAGTTCCATCAAGAGAGATTAAGAAGGACTAACAAAAAAATACAAGGACATACCCCTATTGCAAAATTTAAGAAAAGTAGTGTTTTAAAAATAAGGGGCCAATCTCATCAAATGCTGGGCTGATCAGTCAAATATAATGAGGGCTGAGAACTAACCAGTAGCTTGGACAATGTGAAAGTCATTAGTGACCTTGGTGATAGCTACTTCAATGTTATTCTGGGGACAATTAGATGAGATTTGAGGGTAATAGAAGGACATGAACTGATGGCTGTGAATACATACAGTATGAGGTAATTTTGTTTGAAATGAGAGAATGATAGAAGTTGGAGGAGGATAGAGGATCAGAGAAATTTTTTTAATCTTTATTTGTAAGATAGGAGACAATGTAGAATATTTGTGTACTCATGTAAATGACATAGTATTAAGAAAAATTAATGTGGAAGAGAGAGAACCTGTAGAAAGAAATTCTTTGATTTAGTGATATTTGCTAGAATCTAATACACAGGGGAAAGGGTTTGCCTAGTATAGGAATAGTGACAGTTTATCTATATGTCAAAAACTAGCTGAATATATATATATATACACACATATATATAGTGTGTGTGTGTTTATTTCAAAATTACATAAGTATATTTGGTACTGGGGAGGTGTAAAAGTTATCTTCTGATTAATACTTTGCTCTTAGTTAAGAAAAAGTGTGAAAGAAAAAGGATCCCCTGACATTAAGAAGCAGCAGGCTAACAGCTCAGTGTTGTTAGAAGCTGTCTTGGCATTCCCTGCTAGGCTTTTATGTTCTCTTATTGAACATAAGGAATCTCACAGAACAACATTAGAAAAGGTCACCCTGGAACTGTGATGTAGTGAGACTAAAATATGGAAACAAAGAAACAAACGAAATATCACCTCATGATCTTGTGTAAGCACAGATAAAATGTAGATCATTGTGTAAACTACAAAAATACCAAATATCCTTTTTGGTATTTGGCTGAAGGGCATTGACATAGGAAGGTTATCAGTTGAGAAGAAGGTGGTTTATGGGAGTTTGTGGAGATAAGAAACAACCTGTGAAATAGTCATCTAGGAGAATGAGATTATTAACTAACTTCAATCTAGAAGGAATAAGTTTTAAACATTACGGATAGTGCTCTGAAGGTAGGGTGTTTGAAGTTGAAGTTAAGATTTGGAATGTGCAGCATTTATTATAATGAGAAATTTTAGGATATTTTCTTAGTAGTATAAGGTGGAGGAAAAATGAATGAAATTATAGACAAGGAACTAAGTGTCCAGGATACTGGTCGGATCATTCAAATATATAGTGCACTTTTGAAGAATGATGGCAAGGACAGTCATAGAGTGAGTGTCAGTAAGGCAAATGTTAAAACTATATTTGAACAAGGAGGACTAATTTAAAAGACTACATAGGGAGTGGTGGTAGAGTTTATGTCTGATAAACATAAACTTTGATGGAGCTAATTCAGGAGAGAGGGTGCTTGGGGGTATATTTATGATAATCTGAAGGTAGAAATTAAGAGCAAAAGAATCGTCTACTATAAATGGGAAAGAGAAGCCATCTACAAGGGTTATAGTGGCAGCAGTGACTTCAGAAGAGAGTCAAAGCCAAATTTGTGAAAGGAGGTGAAGCGATTGTGCAGAGAAAAGTTTGAGGATGTAGGATGTGATGTCCCACAATGACAGTTCTTGACTTCCAGTGATACGATGAAAGTATTTGTGGATTAGGAATGCAATAGGATGAGTCACATTTTGGGATATGCAAAATCATACGAAGATTACAATCTGATTGTTAGAGAATGGTACGAAAGAAGTAGATTTCTGCTGATGCCAGAAATATCAGCCATGATGAAATGAATCCTACTGATCCCCCCATGAAAGCAGATGACCAGTTCTAAATGGAAACCTCTTCTTGGAACAAGTGTTTTCAGAATTTTTGAATGGTGTGGTAAAAAATGTTGGGGAAAGGAGTGAAAAGTTTTGATCTTAAAAGAAGTCTCCCTTAAATTATTTGGGGAAGTTAACAGTGTACAAAACAAATTATTCTGTTTATCAGGCAAAAACAATAGGAAACTTTCTAGCATTTGGAAATTAAAGCAACAGAGATCTGAAAAGAATCAGAGTATGGACTCTGGTATAAATTTTAAACCAAGAAAGGTCTAGCTTTCCCTGACCAAATTTCCCTTTTAGAAATATGTATTAGGACTAATAAGTCACATAATATAAATATAACATCAGGAAGCACAAATGTTAAAAAGCTATATTTCATAAGAAATTTTTAAACAAATGTTCTATACATAGTCTATTCAAAAACTGTTTAAATGGCTTTGTGTGTACTTCCCATCAGATCAGCTATGAAATTATTATGGTGCATATAAAATACTGAATATAATTAGGTCACCTTAGCCCTTGACTTTCCTAAATTTATTTTAGTATGTTCTTTCCTTTTTAAAATTAAGGTAGAGACAACTATTAAAATGTTGCCCCTACTTAAAACATTTGGAGGAGACCAATATTAGATACTGCTAAAAGCCTGAATTAGATAGAAGAATTCAGGCAGTTTTCACTATTCAGAACAAGACATATAGAGTAAGGCAGTCAATTTTTTTGACAACTGTTACAAACCCATTTCTTTTGTCAGTTTGTGTGTGTGTATGCTCGCTTATTCATGTGCATGAAAGTATGGTAGGTGGGTGTGACAATGTTTACTAACATGGTTTTTAGGTTTCAGATTCACAATTCAAATTTCTTTGACATTATATCAAAAGTACATTTCTTAGAAGATAGGTACTTCTTCATAGAAATAGCTATACCTTAATAACACTAATAAAAAGAAGGGAGGTTACACTGAGACAGAAATAAGTGACATCCTTTATAATATTTGAAAGGATCACTGTTGCCCAGTATAGTAAGCTTTTATTTTTCCCCCCTCTCCTGTAGTAATTTTCCTTCATCTCTTGTATAATAGTGTGCCATGAAGTGACTTCCAGGAACATGTCACAGATTCAATCAATTTGGAGTGACACAGCACTATCATTCCCATAAGTGTTCAAGCACTTCCAGGAATGATTAAAAAGCATGGCATTGCCCACCAACTCCTGGGGTGACATGTACATTTTGAAGAAGATAGCTCTACTGAGCAGTTATCAATTGTAAAAGTTTTTGAAAATAGTGACTTTTCTATTTTTTAGGATAATTTAAATACATGATTTTTATATCTAATATGCCTCTATCATAGTTCTGTAATTTCCTCCATAAGCCACAAATGAACAGCTGTGAAACAGAGTCAGATAAAGGTGATATATTTGATATCTGATATTATCTAATGATTTTTAATTAAAATGTATTTAGATTTGAGGAAATTAATTTTATACTGTTAACAATACCAAGTGTCAGATAAGCAAAACTAAGCAAATCATTACGTACATTATAGAGACTATTGTTAATCCATTTTAATTATCATTTATATGAACTTTTATTCCTCATAACCTTATATAAGAAACATACCTAAGTTGTTTTTCAATGGATAAAGCTAATAATGAATTACACTTATTTAGAAATATGTTGGTAATGTTGATATATATAAAGCGAGTGACATACAGTTAACCACTGCTATATACTACAAAGGACTAGCAACTCAGAAAACAACCACCCTAAGGATAACTATAAGGAAAAGAAGTCATTTTATCAAAAAGATACCTGCACTCTAATGTTTATTGCAACACAATTCACATCTGCTATGATTGGAATCAAACCAAATGCCCATCAATTCATGAATGGATTAACAAAATGTGGTATATGTATACCACGCAATACTACAGAGACATAAAAAATGATAAATTAATTAATGCCTTTTGCAACAATTCGGATCCTAAGTGAAGTATCTCAAGAATGGAAAAACAAATACCACATGTACTTGCTACTAAATTGGAACTAACTGATAAGCACACATGTGCACAGAGGTAAGTAAATTCAGTGGAAATCAAGCAGTGGGGAGGGGTTTTAGAAAAGGGTTTGGGCAAAAAACTACCTAATGAGTACAGTGAACACTATCTGGGTGATGGGCACACTTACAGCCCTGACTGAAGCATTATAAAAATGATCCATGTAACCAAAAACATTTGTACACCCGTAGTATTTTGAAATATAAAGAAAAAAAATTAAAAGGTAAATATATAAATATATAAGATCATAATAAGCCCCCCCCAAATAAGAAAAATAAAATATGTTGGTAATGTACCCAGAATAAAACTGTTAGGTTGCTTTATCTGTAAGCTTTTTTGTCAGTTTCTTTTAATCTGAAGATGAAAACAAAAAGTTGCAGCCATGTATTCATAAGCAAGTTAAATGGCTTTAATTCTTCACTATTTGGGTATCTTTGTGAGGACAATTCCTAAAGGAAAAGAAATTTTGTTTGAATGGGACCAGTGGTTTGCTTTCATTTCACTAAAAGAACTAAGAGCGCTGGATATGCATTTTGATTTTATAATTGAAAATATGAAGCAACACTCCAAAAGCAGTTTATTCACATTCATACATGTTATAAATTTCATTTGCAATTGAAACTCTTTGACTAATTCCTAAAAATGATACATAGACAGATTGAAGGAGAAGGGCACAATTCGTGATTGCATTTTATTCAGCAAGTGGAAAGATTAAAATACATAAAGGAAATATAACTGGATGGATATTCTTGAAGTTTATGACATTTGTTCTTTTATATTTTATTTTAGAATACTCTTACTTTCCAACAAACAATAAGATACTATGTCAAGGGATACATAAACATGCATTATAACTATTGCATACGTCTAGAGGAAGAGAAAAAGAACAATATTACTTTCCAAAGGCACTTA
Source organism: Cheirogaleus medius (assembly GCA_008086735.1). NCBI lineage: Eukaryota > Metazoa > Chordata > Mammalia > Primates > Cheirogaleidae > Cheirogaleus > Cheirogaleus medius. The sequence continues at coordinate 44,484,589 of VBSM01002608.1, forward strand.
GCAAACTTCTCTAGGCTCACTGGCAGAAATTTATTTCACACTCATCTTGGAATGGCTGTGTAGTCCTTGGAATATTCTGTGCTTCCTCACTATGCCTAAATTCCTGCAAATGTCAATGTCAAGAAAAGCAGGAATACCATTAACTACATCAATCAGGTCCACACCTTCAGTTAAGGATATACAATCTTCCATTAGTATTATATTTCAGGTACAATGGGAATAATTAGGTACCAGATCTTCTATTCCAAAACTCTCATTTATTAAACACACACACGCAAAGAAAACAAAAACAAACAAAAAACCCCTAAAGATCACTGAATTTCAATGGCTTTGCCAAGGTCATGCAATTAGTTTTATGAGTCTGAAGTGAATTAAGTTACGTAAAAAAGCTTGACACAATAAAGAACATCATATACGTCCTCATCTCAGTATCATTGTTCCTAAAGTCCACATGAAATCTGACCCCACATGTAGGTATGACTCAATATTTCCTGAATCATGTACTTGGCAAAGTATTCCTAAAAATGTTATGCCGAAATGTCTTAAGGACTTAAAAATTTAATTTTAAACAAATTATTAGAAAAATATGAAATTAATAACATATTGATGTACATGTAAGGCTTAAATCAATCAGTGAGGTACAGGGCAAGGGCTGGGCAAGGCTGATTGCAGTTTATCTTGGACTTTCTTTGTTGCTTGTCAGTTCTCATCTTTTCCCTCCTCCTTTTCCTACCTCATAGATCAGATTCTGTGATCCCAGTACCATGTAGTCTTGCCATATTTTCTTTCAGTTATAGATATTAGCATATTAAACTAATTTACATAAAATTCAAATGATTGAATAAAATGTTTGTAAATTAGTTCCATAATACACATGAACTAAAGAAATTTGGAATAGAAGATATTTTCTAATTTAACTACACATAAATAAAAGCTGTCAGATAAGATCTAAGCATCTAAGACTGTGTTTGGCAAAGTTATAAAATTTGTAACATAAAAGAAACAGAGTAGAACATTTTTTAAGTCTTCAGCATATGGAGTTAGTTCAAAGCTGGAAATGGCATAGAATGAATATGAATTATTATTGGACAGGATTCAAAATGTAAGCTAATAATAGGCATATATTAGTTCACCTGGCTAGAAAACTAACTGAGCTATGAAATAAAATGAAGACATTAATGGAACATTTTAATTAGTGATATTGTGCGTACTAAGGATAAACTGTTTGGAGAGGGCACTTTCTAAATTATCCACTGGAGGATCAAGCAGTAAATGATAAAACTATATGTTATCATTGCCAGGAACAAAGCATGTGTATTTGCCAAATTCATCACTTTTCTCAATGTTTTAGAGTCTAGCTTACATTTTAGATTTTAGTTCATGCTCCTTTTTTTTTGCTAGTCATTCTAGCTACTTTAAAGTTGCAGGAATAAAGATTCTAGGAAATAAAAAATATGTAACTTAAAAAATTATAACCAGTTTTTTAAACCAAAAGTACTTATTTACTCTCATTTTAACATTTATTCTAAGAACATAGCCAAGTATTAAACTGCATTCTGTACCACCTATTATCATGTTCTTAAAAATGCTCTTCATACTTTTTTTTCATATAGTACAATAAAACTCATTTTAATGTGATACCATTTTATAATAGGAATGCTGGCTTTGTAAAATTAAAATGACTGCCTGGTAAGAAAGAGTTTAATGATGTTTATGAGCTTTTTATGTCAATTATCACTAGGGTGTTGTACACTCTAATTCATTAATAAATCGGAGAGGAAGTAAGGCATGTTTTATCACCTATCATTACTCTAATAAAATGGGATTTTTTTCAATGAGAGTATTAAGAGAAATTGCCTATTTCCATTTTTCCCAAAAATCCATTTCTACAAAGTAATCTTGGCTCTGACCCATTCTTAAATAAAGGAACTTTGCTGTAGGTTTCATACCCATCTTTGTTACACATATTTTCTTTATTCAACTCTAGCAGCAGCCATAAGCTTGGGCAGAGCTCCATTCCTCACCTGTCAAATATTCTGAAACTATGATCTATTATTGTTTGAATACACTATCATCCATTATCTTTCCAAAGTACCTAATTGCCAACACAATCATCATTGGATTTTATAATGTTCTATCTTATCTGAATAGATTAAACTAATATTAATTTGCTGTCTTCCTTGTAGTAGACACTGTGCTGGGTACTGGCATCCCAATGACTTTCATTTCTTCTTAACACATTGCCTGAATTTCTATTTTTACTGTTTTTTTTTCCTGTCTATTTAAATTAATTTGCTCTCTCTGTGAGATTCTACCTTCAGTATCTGTACACTACCCAGTGCTCTCATGTTAGATTTCATTGGGTTTTCTCATCTGAATTTCTTTGCTCTGTTGGTATTCTTGGACATCAATTTGAATACTCCCCACTGAAGCAAATTTTCACCAAGAAAACTCTTTCATTTATGCAATTCTAAGGACCCCAAACTGACAAAGGTTTTCTACTAGACCAAAATTGAATCAGCTTCTGAAACATCTCCTATCTGTTCACTTCCTTATAAAAGCCAGTTTTAGCAAAGAGCCCTGCTAAGTCAGTTAAGCAAGATCCCCACCCTGCCTCCATTATCCTCTATGTGATGACTGATCACTGTCTTCAGCAAGAATCCTGTTACGTTGGCTTAGCCAGAATCCCTCTTACCTCTGGTATTTCCTCTTAGTAATTTTCCATCCATTGACCCCTACCCTGCTCCTTGGCTTTAAATTTCCACCTTCCATTGTTGTATTCAGAGCCAATTTCTCTTTCCCATTATAAAATCTAGTTGCAATGGTTTCTATATCTATCACTATGGTCCTAAATAAAGTCTTTCTTACTGTGCTTTAACAGCTATCATTGAATAATTAGTATTCATAGACCTCTACTTTAATAGTCCCCTTGGCAGCAAACTTTCACCAAAAATATATTTTACTTTAGTAATTCTAAATCACAATGATGGTTTTTAAATTTTCACATTTTATACACATATTTACTTAAACTGGTACATCTTGTAGTATGCATTTATTATTTTAACATTAATTTCCTTTGAATTTCCTTTGGGAAAACAATTATTTCCAATCTCAGTCTTTGCAACTGTGGATGGGAAACCATACCTCCTGTCTCTTTCTAGCCACACTGAATAATTTAATGTTGATTATGTGATTGAAGCCAAACCAGAGAAACTCAGCCCAGATACTTGGGTCAAAATAATAGGGAACGAACCACTCTCTCTTAGCTATGTTTGTCAAAGCAGTAGTATTAAATCATCTTCTTTCCATGAGGAATGGAGAGATACGAAACCCACATGGAGAAAACAGCACTGAGTGACAAATACATTTCTAATATGATCTTTGATCACATAAAATTATGTATAATTGAAAACAGCTCTACCACTGAAATCTTCTGTTATTAGAACCAGAGCCAAAACTATATTTTATTATAAATAATCAAATACATTTATTATGTGATTTGAGTTTATGTCACTTGTAAGCAAAAGAGTCCTTAAGATACTTTTTTGACTTTTTACTCATGCATGCATACTTTTCATAAGCCTTCATTAATTTTTTCCCAAATAAACCTGAAACAATCCAGGCACAATGCAAACATGTGCAGACCCTCACTATTGCTTAGAATTCTACTAACCATTTGTTTGCCTCCCCAAGCTCAGTCTTCCCAATAGTTTTCTCATATACCTTCTCTTTCTAATGCCTCTAATTCTTTCCTGTTCCACTCATAGCTTAGATGACTATTTTGTACCTGGATGATATAATAACAGTATTTGTCCATTGACATCTACCTTTTTTCCTTTCATATCTGTTTCCACATTCCTTTTTTTTTCCTTTTCTGCTCTCAATGGCATTTCTGCCCTATACTGTGTATTTTAATCTTTCCCTCACAGCTTACTCACCAATAACTCAATTTTATCTTCTGCTTCTCCACTTGCAAGTTTGGCCTTAAATATAAAAAAATCTGAGGAAAATTTGACTTAACCGTTGTTCTTTATAATTGGCTCACTGGATGTAGACATTTGGGCAAGTTAACTCACCTCCTTGGGACTCCATATTCTCATCTGAAAGTTAGATATACTCCTCAAAGCCTCTTCTGGGTGTTATTTTTAAGAATATTTTATACTTTATATAAATAATGTGGCATGATTCCTTAGAACATTTATTTTTTCTGGTATGTTAATTTTATAATCAATTCTGCTTAATTATGCCTTTAAACATACTATCTCTATGAAATAAAATCATGTTTGAAAATTATCAGAGTATACTGTTACTTTTGTTTATATATATATATGGTATTATATCAAGGGTGTAGATTTGTATATGTACAAATATACCAATTTGTTTAGGTAGGTATAGTATATTTTTAGAAAATTAATTTCTTTATTTACATACTTTTTAACAAGTATTTATTGAGCCCCTGCTATGTGGTAGGCAATATTCTAGGTGCTGGAGGTAGAAAGAGTTAAAAACAACAACAATAACAATTACAAAGTGCTTCCTTCATAAAGTTTACGTTCAATCTGTGGGAAATAAAAGAAGATAAAACATAATTATTCAGATTTAATGGAATATTAATAAGCAAATATATTTCACACATAATAATATACAAATCAGTTTCGCTTATATTTTCCCTTTGAATAAGCTTTCAGAAAATGTAGAAATTTTTACTAAAATAAACTCACTGTCTCACTTGAATATCCACAGCACTCTTGATATAAAACTGGTTTCATTTTTCTGAATGATGGAAAGTGAAACAGCTTATTAAGGACATTTTAAAGCATATCTAAATAATGGGCCAACTGACAAAGACAGAAATAAGATGTTGACTAATAGGAAAAAAAAGTTTTGAGGTCTTTTGAATATGGTGATGATAAAGTTACTAACCCAAAGACAATAAGCAATGAATAATTGGCCAGTGTTTAAAGAAACAAAATACTTTCTGGTCTTAAATTTTATAACTAATAGCCTATACTTCTGAGGTGGCTCACCAAAATTAGTGGTACAATCTGAACTGAGGAATGAAATCCACTACCAATACTATTCATCACTTTGTAGATGAAATAGGACTAAGCAATTCCTAGATGACAATTTTTAAAAAATATTAAATATCTTACTGGAATAAATCAGAAATATAATGCTACTTAAACTCAGGGATCTATGTGCTTACATACAGACCAAAAAAAATCTAAAATTGTCTCACTTCCACCTCTGACAGCACCTCTAAATTGAAACAAGAAAGCAATCTACAGAACTGCCAATACTATTCCTACTAAATAAATATTTAAAGAATATTGGTATGAAAGTGTGGAAAATTACTAGTCTCCTAGCAGGCATCAGTCAATGCTTATAGATACCAAATTTAATGCCTTGATTTATTGTTCACAAGCTTATAAAAGAAAATAGGATTTAACTTCAGTATGTGACAGCTTAGGAACCCTCCTAGGCTGAACTAGAAGTCATAAAAACAGATGTTGAGCTTTATCACATCTGTGAAATATAACCTTACGTTCGATATATCAAGCAGCTTTACCTATAACAGAGTATAATAGATGTTTATTGGTTTAATGTCTATAAAATTATCTAAGTTGTACATACTAATTATTTATTTATTAATATGCTTAAGATTGGGAAAAAAGTTCTGTTGTACTACCCAGATAGAGAGTTCTTTGTACACATGTATGCCAGTTGTTTATTCAGTATCATACTTTACCATCAAATAGGCAAAGACGGTATTATAATCTTTAGCATTTTTATGTGCACTCCCCCTGAAACCAAAGATCTTCACTGAACAACCACATCAACAGCTTTTGAGTCTATTGTCTGGCTTAACAACACTCATTCCCTAATTATTTTTCTAAACATGTCTTCACCTCAGAAGCTGGAAAAGGTAAATACTCACTTTTTACAGATTCCCCTGGGTGAAGGTTTGACGATGTGAATCATAGTAAAATAATTGTAAACAGATGTTTCCAGGAGGCTTCTATGAAAGTTATTTTTTTTCCCATGAAATAATTGACACAGTTGATCTTCTTCCCTTTTCCTTTTTGTTAATGACTTTTCAGCAGTCATCTTGCAGCTATGATAGAAAAATCAAGGAAATCAATGAGTTGTTTGCTTTGACATCATTAAATCACTAAACCAATACTAGCTGCCATCAAAGTACAGCCCTTAAGCATATAATGATATGAGAATATCCTTATTTATTTAGGTTGTTCTAGTCCAAGCATCTGTCAGTTGTCCCAAAAGTGGCTTACCAATACTGATGTTTTCCAAGTAATGATTATGAAAATGTATTTGTTTAAATTAATTTAGGAACAATAGCATGTTTTTCAGACAGACGATGAATCAGTGCTCATTAAATTGAGAACACAAACCCACAAACTTTGGCTAATTCTTGCACATTAAAAAATGATTTTCAAAATACATTCTATTATATCTTATTACTGTGTTATTATAGTCTGAAATTAAGCAATTTAGTTGATAGATATTGGAAACTAAGGAATAAAATAAAGATAAAAGTGTGTAAGAAAAAACAAAAAGGAAAAAAGTGTAATATACAAAAAATAATGTGAGGAAATGACGTGTGAACTTTTAGTTAGTGAAGCAAAATGTCAAATACTAGACTATAAGCAAACTCACCAAATCTAAATATATAACCTAGGTCTGTAATTATAACTGGCTATAACACATTTACCAGAGCCAGTGTAGCAACATAAGACAATAACAAACTTTTAAATTCATAAAACCTTCTTTTAAATGCTAGTTTTACATCCTATTCTAGCTCTATAACCTACTGGTTGATAGTGGACAATTTACTTAACTTTTCTCATTCTAATTCTTCTCAATTGTAAAATTGTGAAAATAATACATTTGGACCCAAATGAGAAAATATAACAAATGATCCCTAGCATCATATTCACTGTATAAATATTATTTAGTTTTCTTTCATAACATCTTTCTAAGTTGATTTACCATACTCTTATAAACTCTCATTTTTAATTCTAAAATCACTTTCTAGTGAACCTGACTATGATCTTCTTTAATACAATCTATCTTCTTTAACACTTTCTTAAGAATATTTCTAAAATAAAAATTTTAGCATTTTATATTTCTTTTAAAAAATCAGTGGCCATCCTTTGTAAATCAGTAGTTCTCTGTTAGGGGATGATATTGTCCATACAAGATATTTGATAGTCTGTAAACTATTGATCATCACAAATGAGGTATGTATGGAGGTACTACTGGCATCTACTGGTTAGGGGCCAAGAGTAGTAGTAAATATCCCATCATACACTATTGCAAGGAATTTTTTGATTAAAAATTTCAATAGTGCTGCAATTTAGAACACTGTTGTCTATTAGAATCACAACTGTTTAGCATACAAAGGTCTCTATGGTCTAAACTTTGTCCACCTCTCCTGTCACAGCCTCATCATGCATTATGTACTTTGATAATTCTCAATGAACTTGCATTATTTTTTTCTAAATAAATCAAAATATTTTTCTATTACTACTACCGAAGAGCAAGGCTCTTGAATAAGTCATCCAACCTGACCATTTCTCTTAACTTCTCTGGAATAGGTGGATTTAATAAACTCTAAAATCCTTCACGCTTTAAAATTTATTATAATTTACATTAAAAATTCAGTTGGGAGGGATTTTGCACTATATTAAATTATATATGTTAATTTTGTAATAATTATGAAAGCACAAGAAGAGTGTATAAAGAAACTTTATTTTTTTGCAATTACTGGAACAGTGGTTTATAATTTTAGAATCGGTAGAAGAAAACTATTGAACTAAGAACTCTAAATATTTGTGCTTACTGTACAGATACAAATAAACTGTTTTTTATACATTGTTATCGGGTTAATACAAATAAATAATAATTGTTGTGTTTTTTCTGTTAATATTTACTATACCCATACTTTTCTTTTAATATTCACATAAATCAGGTGGCTTTTTTCTCCTAGCTATACAGAATCTAATGCTATCTTCAGTACAATGTTAATGAATAGTGTGGATAGTGGTAAGAATCTTACTAAGAACAAAGGCTCATTCTCTTTACAGAAACTTGGTTTTGTCTAGTCTCAGAATGACTGAGTCAAAATAATTACATATTTGATATAAAAGAGAAAAAAATTTGTCACATTACGTTTAACTACCTCCTTTAAATTCAGTGGAATAAAGGTGTGTTCATAGCTTATGCAACAATAAAAATACTAAAAAGCAGAAAGGGGCATAAAGTGCATATTATTCCAAACAGGAGAAAGAGGCAAAGAGAAGTGAATCATCAGAGGTCACCAATAAACAAATGTCTACAAACCAGTCACAAGATATTCAGTGGCCTGCAGATCTAATGCCAAGGTGGAAAGATCTATTCTATTGCTCTAAGATTTAGGAAAGTTTTTTTCTTACGTGAGCATTTATTCCCAGTGCTTATGTGAGCACATATTCTCAATGCTTACATTTATGAATATCAAAGAAAATATGAATAAAATTGATGCTGAAACAAACATACTTCATTCTAGCAATAATAAAAGATTTTGTGGCTAGATGGGCTATTTGAAGAAGAAGCCCAATTCAAATCAGGAGATTGATTTCAAATAAAAATTCAGCTTTTAATATTTAATTATTACCTATAAAATTGTATGGAATATTCACTTTTTTGTCAATTGTGTTTTAATAAAAAAATAATAAAAGTTTAATCCAAAAGAATTTGAACACTTCAAACTTAAAGGTCACAAAAATTTAACAGATTAAAGTTGCTCTCTTTCTCTCCCTTTCTCTCTCTTTCTGTAAGTAATGTCATTTTATCTTTTACTTCTTTGCTATGAGGCAGACATTATATTCTCTATTTTATACACAAAACAAAATCCTGTATAAAGTCATGAATTGAAAGAAAATTCTAGTGAACTAAAATTTTATTCAAATTATACAGCAGATAGGTGAAAGAACTGATATTTAAATCCAGATCTTCTGATTAAACTGTATCATGTTCACTCCATACACGCTGAATTTCAGTGACAATGTATCTAAGGAAAATTTAAGATAAATCAGGTTTTAGGCAACGCTAAAATATACAGCGCAATATTCTACTTAATTTCAACTGCATTAACATCTAATAATTAAATATGTACTTGTTGAGCTTAAAATATCTAGGGATAACTATTAATAAATATATCTTAATAGAATATATTTAAAAATTTCTTGTGTTAGATACCGTGATGGCTCTAATATACATTACTTTATTTAAACATCATAGTAAGTGCAAGAGATAAAAATTATTATGTCTCCTCTTCTCAATAGGAAATTATATAGCTCAGGGTAATTTTTTAAATGCCTAACATCACAGTTATTAATTGGTAAAATGAGATTAGAACACAGACTTTAAGTACCAAGACCCATGCTTTTAACCACTAAGTTCTGTATTTTTTTTTAGTGCAAGTGGACCTGATTATTTTAGGCAATATTTTGACAAATCCTTACACGTTAGTTTTTGAATCATAATTGGTTGACCTTTATTAGCTAACTCTCAATTTGCCATCTAGTAGATGTGAAATAAGTACCATTTATAAGTTAAATATTGATATAATTAAGATTAAAGTTCATCCATGGCACAATTTATTTTGAGTTTTCTTTTTAGAGTTTATTTAAAGGTTTATAAGTAGGTATGAAAAAATGAAATTCATTAACTGTTCAACTAGAAAACAGTATTGTGAGAGACTAGAAAAACATATTTTGTAATATACTGTAAAAATTGCTACAGCAAAAGCAGGACACAAAAATCAGCAGTGTTTCTATTCACCAATAATGAACTGGCTAAGAAAAAATCAAGAAGACAATCCCATTTATAATAGATACCAAAAAATTAAATACCCAGAAATAAATTTAACCAAGGAGGTGAAAGATCTCTACAAGGGAAGCTACAAAACATTGATGAAAGAAATTACAAATGGGAAGACATGCCATTCTCATGGATTGGAAGAATTAATATCATTAAAATGCCCATAATGCCCCAAACAATCTACAAATTTAATGCAATCACTATCAAAATACCAATGTTGTTTTTTATAGAAATAGAAAAAATAATCCTAAAATCTGTATGGAACCCAAAAGGAACGCAAATAGCCAAAGTAATCCTGAGCAAAAAGAACTAAATCGGAGGCATCATACCACCTGACTTCAAAATGTATTACATGGTTATAGTAACCAAAACAGGATGATATTGGTATAAAAACAGATACAGAGACCAATAGAACAGAATCCAGAATCCAGTAATAAATCTACCTATTTACTACAAACCGGTCTACTAATTTTCAACAAAGGTGCCAAGAACATACATTAGGGAAAGGATACTCTCTAGAATAAATGGTGCTGGAAAAATTGAATATCCATATGCAGAAGAATGAAACTATACTCCTATTTCTCACCATATAGAAAAATCAAATCAAGATGTATTAAAGACTTAAATTTAATACTCAAGACAAATGGCCAACAGCAATATGAAAACATATTCTACATCACTAATCATCAGGAAAATCAAAATCACAATGAGATATCATCTTATCTCAGAATGGCTATCATGAAATAAGACAAAAAATAGTAGATGCAAAGAAAAGAGAATTTTTGTACACTCTTGGTGGGTCTGTAAATTAGTACAGCCACTAAGAAAACAGTATGGAGATTTCTCAAAATAACTAAACATAGAACTACTATATGATTCAGCAATTCCACTGCTGGGTATTTATCCAAAAAAATATAAAAAATCAGTAGGTCAAAGAGATAACTGCATGTGATTATTTATTGTAGTACTATTCACAGTAGCAAAGATGTGGAATCAACCTAAGAGTCCATCAATGGATGAATGGATAAAGAGAGTGTAGTATATATATACATGATGGAACAATATTGAGCCATAAAATATGAAATAATGTTATTTACATCATGATGGGTGGAACTGGAGGTCATTATATTGAATGATATAAACCAGGCACAGAAAGACAAATATCACATATTCTCACTCTTATGTGTGAGTTAAAAAGTTGACCTCACTAGGTAGAGAATGAAATGATAGATAACAGAGGCTGGGAAGTGTGTGTGCGTGGATGATGGATAAAGAGATGTTGGTCAGTGGGTACAGACAGACAGACAAGGAACAAATTCAAATGTTCAATAGCAGAGTACAGTGACTATAGTTCTCAACAATGTATTGTATATTTCAAAGTAGCTGCAAGAGAGGACTTGAAATGTTCCCAACACGTAGAAATGATAAATACTCAAGGTACTGTTGAGAATTACCTTAGGTACATCATAGCCTCACTCCTTACTTCCTCACATCTCTTTTCCTTGACCTGCTTATCTCTTTGTAGGACTGTGTTTCATTATACATTTTGATGTATTTATTAAAATTACTGATATTCAGAGTTTGTATTTTTTCTTGTGTCTGCTTTCATAAACTTTTTCCTCAGATATTATCAATTTCATCTAAATTGTAAAATTAATGATATGATGTACCTAAGATAATTCTCAACATCATCATGACATATGCTGATTCTTTATTATTTATATATCCTGTTTTTGGCAGATTATTTCATTTAACTCACCTAACAACCATAGTGTGTTTGTCTGCTCCAGCTATTACAACAGAATACCACAGACTGGGTAGGTTAGCCAATAGGAATTTGTTTTCTCACAGTTCTAGAGGCTGGAAGTTCAAGATCAAGCTGCTGGAATGATTGGTTTCTGGGTGAGGCTTCTTTTCCTGGTTTGCAGACAGCTTCCTTCTTAGGTGCTTACATAGCCTCTGTGCATGCACACTCTAGTCTCCTCTTCTTGTAAGATACTGTTCTATTGCATTAGGGCCCCGCCCTTATGATCTCATTGAAACTTAATTATAATATCTTCTTAAAAGCCCTACATCTAAATAAAGTCAGTCACATTGGACATTAAGACTTTAACATATGAATTTTGGAGACACATAGTTCATTCCTAAACATATATGATTAGGTGCTCATATTAATTTTCCTCTCAGATGGAGAAAAGGAGGTCCAAGAAGGTAACTTAAATTGTACAAGGACATTCTAGAAAACTGCCGGACTCTAAACCCACACTGTAAACACCCCATCAGAGGTCCCAAGCTGGTGGCCCAACTCACAGACCTGATTCATGCAATCGAAATGCAGTTTTAAAATTAAATGTCCATATCTTAATCGGAGTGAGGCATGTACTTCCCCGGTCTCCATAGTGAGACCTACTGCTTATGTTCATGTACAGAATTCAATCTCTTTGTCATGTGCCCTGCCGCAGTAGGTAGCTGAGTTTGTGAACCAAAATAAACATTCTGTTGCCTCTCTGCTAAGGTCTGCACAGATGTACTGGGGGTGAAATAGAGGTGAGTCAATGAATGTTTTTAAACATTTATTCTTTTATTTCTCATGTCCTTCGGAAAAGAGAGATTTCTATGTGTCTCTGAAAAGGCCGAAATCCACTTCTGTCTGGACTGATTGTACTGATTAAGAGAGTCAGTTGGTGTTGGAGCATGGGGACATGAGGAGTGAGAAAGGCTAGAATATTTTAATTAGAAAGAGGAAGAAAAAGGAGGAAGGTACAGGAAATTGGGGGATTGGAGATTGGGGAGGTATGAGGATTAGTATTATTGGGGAGTTGAAATTGAGAGATAGTACTTTGGAGAAAAGTTGTCTTTATATGATGGTATGATAGTCTCAACTACTCCTGTGTCACTGAAAGTTTAGGCAGGCATCATGCTAAATAAGAAAAGGTGTACAAAAGCTACAGAATGCAGAAGGATCTCCACCAGCCAAACTTTAAAGTAGCTAGCCCTTGGTTCTGGGCTCATCTGCTAGGAGCATTCCTCCACTCGGCCCAGGCAGCTGTTAGGGCTTTCTGTTGTCATAACTTTATTTTCCATAAAAAGAGGCTATGTTTATTAAATATCATAAACGTTAATTATTCATTTGTTAATATGTTTATAATAAAAATTACAAATAAAATAAATACTGTTCTAAAAATAAAAACAATTAACTAAATATGCATTTAAATAATGATTACATGACTATTAATAAAATAAATTCTAAAGTATTGCATAATGTGGACAAAAGGCCAAGCCAATTAGCAATGTTTGAAATTGAATTCTTTTTTTTTTTCCTATTTCCTTTCAGAAAAAAACAAAACAAAAAAAAGAAACTTCCCTCGATCAGTATTAATACAATGTCTTCAGATTTTAGTTAACTTTAGTGAGACATTATTTTACACATTTGTGAATTTTAGGTATGTAATGAAGGATATAATATTGATTTGTTTTCTTCTCAGCAATATTCTTAAAGAACTGAAATGACAGAAATGTCTTAAGTTAAAAACTATTCAGTAAAAATATTTAATGGAAGTAACTATAGAAAAATTAAGAATGTACTAAAAGATTGAGCAACACTGTTGTTGAAAACTATAGTCTGAAACTACAGCATTTCCCAATAAGTTTGGGAAAGCTTTTAAGTTAGTATTAAGCAGAGCCATGTATAATTTTGGCAGAATTAAATGTCCAGAGTGAATTAAGTAATACACCACTCAAATTTCCAAATTTCCTTGATCAAGAAAGTGAAATGTTTTTTGTTAATAATAAATGCTCTCAGTAACAGAACAAATATATTTTAAGCATGTATTATATGAGAGGCACACAGGTAGGCATTGCAACTGCAAGTTAACAGGGCAGTTACCTCCACTATAGATGAAAAAAAGCAAGAACAAACACTGTGACTAAAAACTAAAGGTAACATCTAGGTTTAGTAGGGTAAAATACTATGTTTATTTAAACCCAAGACTATTCTCCTATGAAACTTTACAAACTATGTTTTTATTAAAAATGACACAATAAATAAGTAGACATTCAAAATTTGTTATTCCTCAGAATAGTCAACAATATATTTTTATTAATATTAATATTATAAAGTACAAAGCTGCTAATATATTGTATTTTTATTTAATAAATACTATGTCATAAGATGTATGTATGCTGGTTGGGGAGTTTGTCTTTGGGATGCATGTAGCCAGTAAAATCATTTCTATTTTACTTTTTATGGTGAAAATACCGATTTTATAAAAAGCTTATAAGTACTAGAGCAACAAAATAAAAACAGAGGTCAGTGAGATTAATAAAAAAGCAAATCATTGATAGTATTTCATTCATGCAGGACACCTACTTATTTATGGAAATGAGGCCATCATTTCTAATTCATGGATAAAGCACCACTTTTATTAACTATTTTCTGGAATGGATTTAGATACATATTATAAGTTTTATTTCTTAAATAATAACAATAAGATGTTTGCACTCACATTTGCTTTAGAGTTTTTACTTCAGAAATGGAGTCCCAATTCTAAGATGGAAACTATTCTCAATGATAATTTTTAATTTAATTTATTTTAAAAAGAAAGAAAGCTGTGTCAAATGAATGCTCTACTACTATACACAAAAATATGACTGAGTCTCACTACAATGACCATATAAAGTGGCAAAGAAGGCAAAACTAATCTGGGTTGTTAGAAGTCATTCTAGAAATTGGACTGTGACTGGAAGGGAATGTGAGGCTTCTGAACTCTTGGTTATTTTCTGTTTCTTAATCTCTTACCTGTTATATGAGTATATTCAGTTTGTGAAATATACCAAGCTGTACACTTACGATTTATGCTTTTTTTCTGCATGTACATTACAATAAAAAGCTTTTTAAAAGATTTTTTTTTAAGTGTAGTGCTCACATTTCTCATTTTAAATGGGTACCAAAATATTAATGGAATTTCAGGTCTATTCAGATTTTGAATTCTTACAATTTTCAAATGTATTTATTTATTCACATTAAACTATTAATCTAGACTTTTAATGAGAAAAAAATTAGAATTTATGTTTCTCTGAATTTGCATCAACATTCTTTCTGTTATTTGTATGATCAAATACTTTAAAGTAATTTTTTCTTTGAACTTTGAAGCAAAATCTTTAGTCCAGAAAGTTGACTAATATATCCAGAATGACCATCTGCTTGTCAATGTCTTCTGAATATTCATCATATTTTCAGGATTTAATGTGAAGTGTTTATATTAAGTTATTCTTTCCATTGATTTAAAATGCACTATCAAATGGTGAATGTATTTTCAAAAATCTGACTTAAAAATGTTACAACAAAGCAAAAAAAGAAAAAAAAAACACTTAACTTTCTTGGAGTCCATTGTTTGTTGAAATTCAAGACTATCATTGTTATTGTTCAGCAAATTCATTTCCTAAAATCACATTTCAAAAGCTGGAGCTTTGAATGACATGCCCAACTCAACTCATTTTTCAAACTAGAATTAAAGTTTTACCAGTTGGTTGGCATTCTGTTCTCACAATGACGGTATGCTATATTTTTTTCTAAAATATGACAATGAGATGCAGAAAGTGTCATGCTATCAAGTGTGAAGTAGATGAGTTCCCCCTGAGGAAAAACTTTCCACAACAGGTCAAACAGTTGTCTGAAAAACATTTAAATTTATGAACTCTTCATACATTTACATGACAATGAGTTACAATATAAATTCACATACCCTTATTATTTAAAACAAGGATAAGCAGCAAGATATAACTGGAATTGTGTCTTTAAAAATGGCACTTAAAACCTAAGATATTTCTTCTTTGTTCTTGCTGTTACTGTGGAGATAAAATAATTCTACTAAAAATGATGAGAATACTAACACTGGATTAAAAAGGGCAACTAAATGTATGCAAAAACAAAATTGTGTTCTGTGAAACATTATATTTAATTAATTTATTCATAAATGAATCTGTAAATTACAGAGATGCAAATAGCATGGTGTAAGAAAAAATAAAATGAAGTGAAAGCTTTTATAAACAAAATTTGACACTATCTGGCTGAGTGACTAAAAAAACTTTTACTTCATTTTTCTTACATTAGAAAAAGAAGTTGAATTATACTACCTATTAGGTCCTTTGAAAATGTTATCTTCAGACTGGGCCTTGTATCAGAATAACTTGTGGAAATTGAAAAAAATACAAATGTGTGTATCACTCCAGAAAATTGGAAATTCTAGTACTGGGATATGAGTATCTTATTTTTATTATGTGTTTGAATGTGTGTGTGTGTGTGTGTGTATCAATCCATACCCTAGATGGATTGATATATCAAATGTAGCTACATACTTTTCTATATTATACATAGATACAAAGTGATAGATATATCAATATATGTCTATATCTCTATCTGTCTACCTAGCTAGCTAGTAAAGGTGTTGTTTAAGTGATTTGGCCATTCATAATTGTCAGGTTATTTTTATAAGAAATAACCTTTAAATTGTAATTTGTTTGCTATCAGGACATTTTTGCAGTCAAATATGTCCAATATGATTCTACCACATATCTAGCCATTTACTGACAGTCACAAAACCAGTCTACACTCTATATAGTCAATGACACACCATCTGTCTGCCAGTTATGCACTCTGCAAGAATGGTATATTGGAATCAAAAATAATATATTAGCAGTATGAAGGATAAAACTTATAATTTGAGAATGCTATAAAATCTTTCATTTTGTGTTCTATAGGAGAACATAGAGCCAAAAAAAAAAAAAAAGACTAAACATAGAATGCTACTTGAAAGTGTTTATGTGTTTGGCCTACCAGGTACTTGAACCAATTTTATGCAAATGTAAATGTATCTTTAAAATACATATTATGAAAACAATCATTCAAAAATTAAAGATAAAATTAATAGCCTTTATGCTAACTAATACATGTTCTGTGCAGCAGTGTTCTTGTGGTATTTAGATCTGCTATTTGGACAAATGATTAGAGCCTCTTTAATGCTAATAACTTCCCTGCCCTACTATACATAGTAATGAGATATGTAACTCAATAATCTAATTGAGGGTATAAATTAAAACTGATGTACACAGATTTCTACCACTGGCCATGATGAAGCAGCAAGAAATGAATTAACCTTCAAACTTTAAAAATTATAAAACATGGGAAAAAGGAAACAGTTTTCAAACAATGGTCTAAGAACCTTCATAAACTGTGATCCTTCAGAAAAGTTTAAAAAACAAGGTGAGTCCTACAATGACCCTGAAATTTTTCTTTTTTTTTCTTCTTTTTTTTTTATTCCATCTTGTAATGGGGGTACAAATATTGTTTGGGTTA
>VBSM01002608.1:44501927-44520757 GCA_008086735.1 Cheirogaleus medius
CAGACAGCTGTAGGGCCCCAAAAGGGAAGGTCCCGTTCCCTGGAGATGGCTCCGCTGGTGGCTATATTGTCTCTCTCGGCAGCCGTGGCAGGGATGGGGGAGGAGAGAGTGCAGCAATATGGCGCCTGCCGCGCGGTCGGGCTGTGGGCAGGGAGGGCCCCGAGGGAGTTGGGAGCCTGGTGCCGGGTCCGCTACAGGCTCACCGCTCAGTGGCGGCGGCAGTCTCTGGACTGGTGTCCGCAGGTCTCTCCAACCGCTGGGGAGCCCGCCAGAAGTCTGGGATGCAAGGGAGGGGGAAGTTTACCGCTCCACCTACCCTTGCCACTGGTCTCCAGACCTTTCGCTCCGGAGGTTTCTCCTTCCAGTTCTCCTCCGCAACCTCCTCTCGTGGAGTCTCCCGTAGTCTCCGGCATTCCTCCTTCCGACCCCCGTCCGATGTATGGTCGTTTACTTGCTTCTTTCTTCTAATATCTTCTAGAAGCTTTCTTTTCTGCAGAGACGCTCTATCTGGCGGTGTTTCTCGTCCACCATCTTGCTCCGTGACACTGAAATTTTTCATGGAACTAATCTTGTGACTATGAGTAGAAAGAGTTAAAACAATAAAAATTCTAGCAGTCAAACTGATTTGAAAAAATTGAGTTTGAGTTTCTGGAGGCTGAGGAAGCTGGTAGTTTCGAGACATATTTCTTGAGAAAAAGGAGTTGAGGAGAAGAAATCTCCCAAAAATCTGCATCAAATTTGCTTTGAGTCTTTGCTGAGCATTAACTCAGTGATGTTTATCATGAAATTTCACAATACAGAGCTTAAAAATCCTGCAGGATTTCCAAAGCTCACAAAAAGCAGGAAGTTTGTAAATTCTCACTATCCAGAGCAGAGAATCCTTGTTGAACATTTTGGGTATTCAGTGGAAATTTCAAAGGTGTCACATCTTAGTTGAAAGACAGAATTATCAATGAATAAGACCATGAAAAGACCAACTTAATTGTTTGTTGGGACAAAGTATATCAGTCTTTAAAGAAGGACAGCAAAATAGAGATAATGAACAAAATAATATTCACAATCTAGCATCATGATGTTTAGCATGCAATAAAAAGATACTAGAGTTTCTAAAAATCAAGAATATGTGATCTAAAAACAACAAGAAAAAAGTTAGTTAATACAAGCAGACCTAGAAGTGACAGAGGTTATAGAATTAGCAGACTAGCACCTTAAAAATTGAAATCATAACAGCATTCAGTTATTTGAAGGAATGTCCAAACATACTGAGGATAGAAAGAAAACATAAGATGGACACAAATGAATTTCTAGATAGTAAAAATGAAATACATAAAATGAAAATTTCACTGGATTGGATATGCAGCAAATTATGCACTAGAACAGTAAAAATTAAAAAGAAGAAATAATCAAATTTTTCCAAATGAAAGCATAAGGAGTGATATACTTTGAATATGGTTTTGTTACCACCAAAAGTCATGTTGAAATTTGGTCCTTGATGTGATGGTGTTGGGAGGTGAGGCATAATTGTAGTGTTTGAATCATGGGGAAGATCCCTAATGAATGTCTTGGTGCCATTGATGGTAGTGAGTGATTTCTCACTCTAGTGAGACTGTATTAATTCTCACAGGAGTGGATTATTTCGCATTAGAATGAGATGTTATAAAACCAGGACATCCCAAAGATTTTTTCGGGGGGTGCACATGTTTGTTTCCCCTTTGACTTCCTTTGCCATTTTATAATGCAGTATGGAAGCCTTTATCAGAAGATAGGGCATACCTTTGAACTTCCCAACTTCCCAGCCTGCAGAGTCTTGAGCTAAATAAACCATTTATTTATTTATTTATTTAATTTTTTTTTACTAAATTAACCAGTTTCAGGTATTCTGTTATAAGCAACATAAAGCAGACTAAAACAGAAGATTGGTACTAGGAGTGGGATACAATCTTTTTCTCCAGTCCTTGGACAACAACTCCAAGCTCTTTGGCCATTGGACTCCAGGAACTACATCAGTGGCCCCTTGGATTCTCAGGCCTATGGCCGCAAACTGAGAGTTATACCATTATCTGTCCTAGTTCTGAGTCCAAGAGACTTGGACTGAACTGTACTATCAACATCCCAGGGTCTCTCACTTGCAGTCAGCCTGCAATGGGACTTCTTAGCCTCCATAATCCTGTGAATCAAATATCCTAATAAATTCCCTCTTATATAGCTATGTCTATATCTCTCCATTCTATTGGTTCTGTCTCTATGGAGAAGCCCGAGTAATACAGAGAGGAAAAAAAATCTAAAACAATACATAGACTAACTGCCTATAGAACAATTATAAGCTATCTTGTATTAGGTATAACTGGAATTACAGAAAGAGATACAGATATATGTATGGAAAAATAGTGACAAAAGTCTTCCAAATTTGAATAAAATTTAAAACACCACAAATTCAAGAATATCATAGAACTCCAACAAAAGAAAAAAAAACTACTTCTGCCATAGTCAAATTGTTACAAATGAGACAGAAAATCTTAAAAGTGTAACTAAGGGGAATACATGTATGCAAAATAGAAGACTTCTCTGAAACTGTGTATGCATGAAGACAATGTAATAACATCTTGAAAATGTTGCAATATTGGGGGAAAAGAAGGAGGAGGGCTATCAAGCTAGAATTTTATACCCAGAAAAAAATTATTTTTCTAAACTGAGTGTGCAATAATGATAGTAGAGTTGCAGATGGAAATTAAAATAATATATGAAGGGAAGAAGAGTGATAGAAATTATAAATATGTCATAAAATTATTTAGTTTCATTAAAACATAAGTGACTGTTAAAAAACAAAATATTAATGATGTATTATGGGATTTCTAACATGTGTAGTAGTAAAAACAAATACATAATGACAATAATACAAATAAAAGGGGATAAAGATAAAATTGCTATTGGGAGCTTATGTGTGAAGCAAAATAATAATATTATAAAAATGATTTTCATAAGTAAGTTAAAGTGCATTTTAAAACTGATTGACTATAAAATAAAATAAGAAGTGATTGCTAAAAATGATTTACTTTTTCAAAAAAGGTGGCAATAAAACAAATAATAGATGGTATAAATAGAAAGTGTATAGTAAAATTGTAATCTTAAATTCTATCAAAACTGAAATTGTATTCATTGCAAATGGTCTAATTAACCATTAATATTCCAAGTAAAAGATATTGTGATATTGCATAAAAAGCAAAGTCTTCAAAATAAACAAACAAAAATTTTTTAAAATTAAAAATACACAAAAATGTTAAAAGTAGGATAGAAATTATATAGATATAACCATATATTCATATTTATATAAACAAAATAAATATATATATCCTACAAACATTTATATATATAAAAATATTTATTTTTGCAGGATATATAAAAATTAACATAACATATGAAATATAGAGACTAATGTGAATTGAAAAAGTCCTGCAAAAGAGTTAATGTAGTAGTATCACTTGTATAAATCTTAGAAATACACATTTGTACTTTTGAAAAAATTCCAGATCTTGTAAAGACTAAAGGGTAAGTTTAATGCATGACCAGAATTGAAAGCTACTGTTTTGGAATTAATAGGTATGTTAAAAAAATCTATAATACCTTACCATCACATTTTCTTGAAAAATTTAGTTATGAAATATTGTTTTCTAATTTTCTGATTGGCATTTCAGAAAGTGATCAGTGCTATTGTAAAATCAGTGGAAGGATGTGCACAATGTAAATATTTACCCAAGAATAGGAAAGAAGGAAAATTAAGAAACTAAAGGTGTGTGAATTGTTCCCAAAGAAATAAATATGGTACTCAAAGCCATGATGCATCATAGTCTCTTTAGATATAAGGACACTACTCCATCATATTATCTTCAGGTATCGAAATTTTGCATTATCTCAGTATCAGGATGCCAGGTGGGTCTAAGAGGTGGCATGAAGAGGCTGATCTGCCCAGGGGAGGCAATAAAAATTGGATTGTATGCCTATACATACTTGAGAGCAAATCTGTAAAGCTGGTTGCTTTTTTAAAGTACTGTGTACCATATAGTACAATAAAAATTAAATCTAATCTTAAGAGTGTTTTTGATTCATAAAAAATTGTTATGGAAGATTCATCTTATATCCTTTTGTTGTTAATCATTGTTCACCTTACTGCAGTACCTGATAACCCTCTAATGGTGTTGTGAGTTCCTGAAAGAGTTCATGAACTCTTTTGTTGCTAGCTTACCATCATATATAGCTTAATCATATTTTGTTAAAGGACCTACTATAACAGTAGGTCCATTTACTTTCATAAAAATAACTGAATGACAAAATCACTAAAGAATATTATCATCTTACACCTATAATAAGCCTTAGTTTATAATTCACACCTTTTAGCATGCTCAGAATATAGCTTTAGGCTTTGCTAAAACAATCCTTACAATCCCCAATAACTAATGGCATTAAATGTGCATTTGTGTCAAACACAGAAACATTCATTTTGTATTTCTTGTAAAATATTGTTAGCGATACAGAATTATGGTAATTTTCCTGAACAGTATTCTTAAGATTTTCTCATAACTTCACATGCAAACAAACCAAGGATGATATAGTTCCTCTCTATTCTCTAAGAAACAGGTATTTTTTTAATATATGAAACGTTCTAAATCAATATAATCTCTTCAGAATGAAGCAATTATTGCTGCTATTACCATCATGATGTGGTATTAAAACTCCTTATGAGGAAACTAAATATACCAACTTAAGAGTAATTTTTATCCAGATGATTACTCAGATTGACTACTCATAGGCCAGTTGCCAAGGAAGGAATTGCAAAGCCAAATGGTATATTTTACTCATAAGCTGAAAGGAGACACCATGTTATCAGATTACCAATAGAGCAGGGAGAGTGTGCTGCTCTTTTATAGAAGCCCTTAAATATTCTGACAGATCCTTCCTCATTCTTAATTAATCTTTTAATTTTATATATTCTTATTAAATTAAAAAAAAACTTGACTAGCATAATCAATGGCATAGAATAGTTTAAGCTATCATTGGCATATTTTCCTTGGTGTGAAAACAAGATCTGGGAGTAAATTTTGAAAGAAAGTTGGAGGATATGCTATCTCCAAAGATAAATAAAGAATCCAAAAGTCTAGATAAAATTTTAACAAAGCCCTTACAGTCAATACTTACTTATATAAAGTTCAAATCATATTGTAATGCTTTATTGGATGTATAATTATCCTTGGTCATCACAATATCTCTTTTTTTTAATCTTGTTTTAAAAACAATAATTATTCCTTCACAATTCATAGCCATTGCAATATGCGCTAATGAGCAATAGTTTAGAATGACAATTATGTAACAGGGAAAATATAAGTATAGTTCTCAGCTTTTCAAGACATCATAATTTTTTCAATCCTACAACTTTAATTAACCTCACCAAAAGTGCTTTACGTATGTGCCTATCCTGTTGGTCTCAATTGTAGTTATGCATAATAAATGCTCTTTTCCTGTATATAATTATATAATTTATTCTAAGCAAAGGGGCTATATAGTTGCCATGTGTTTTGGCTACTTGTCATCTTTTTTTTTTTTTTTTTGGCATATAAACAATGTATTAGTGAACAAATGAATGATGGACTTATGTAATATTCAGCCAGTTCTATAAAAATGCATTGCCACAGTGAGAAAACACACAACTTATGTTTCAACAAATTCATTGGGGACCAAAGTTGCAATAGATATTATCTTTCTCTTTGTGATTTGTTGACTTGTATTTGACATACCTTTTTTATTGTCTCTAACCAGATGAATTCAAGTTTGTATAGTAAATTTTCTCCCAGAAATTACCAGATATTTAAACCTCTTAAAATTAATGGAGATGAGGAATAAAGGTACAAAAAACGGTAACATTTTTTAAAGAGATTAATAAATTTTAAAAGTGCCACTAGAAATTAAAGTACTTTCATGAACTAAATTCTAACTAAATTTATTATATTTATTTAAATTTTGGACATTTTTTTCTTTCATTGTAATACAATTTAAAAAGAGTGTAAATCATCAAAAACCATATGGCTTGAAACAACAGAAATTTATTTTCTTATAGTGTTGGAGGCCAGAAGTCAGAAATCAAGGTGTTGATGTCTTTTTTATAGAATATCTTTTGTTCCTTTGGGTAGATGCCCAGTAGTGGGATTGCTGGATCAAATGGTAGTTCTACTTGTATCTCTCTGAGGTGTCTCCATATTACTTTCCACAGAGGTTGTACTAGTTGCAGTTCCACCAGCAGTGTGTGAGTGTTCCTCTTTTTCTGCATCCACACTGACATTTATTGTTTGGGGACTTGTTAATAAAGGCCATTCTCACTGGAGATAAGCGATATCTCATTGTGGTTTCAATTTGCATTTCCCTGATGATTAGAGATGTTGAGCATTTTTTAATGTTTGTTGGCCATTAGTCTATCTTCTTTTGAAAAGTGTCTGTTCATGTCTTGTGCCCACTTTTTGATAGGGTCGTTTGATTTTTTTCTTGCTGATTTTCTTGAGTTCTATATAGATTCTCATTATCAGCTCTTTATTTGATATGTAACATGCAAATATTTTCTCCCATTCTCTAGGCTGTCAGTTTGCTCTTGTAATATTTTCCTTGGCTGTGCAGAAGCTTTTTAATTTGATCAGTTCTCATTTATTTATTTATTTATTTCTATTTTTATTTCATCATATCATGGGGGTACAAATATTGTTAAGGTTACATATATTGCCCTTGCTATCCCCCCCCACCCCCCGCCGTGTCAGAGCTTCAAGCATGTCTGTCCTCCAGGTGGTGCGCATCGCACTCACTATGCAAGTATACACCCATCCTCTCCTCCCCCCTCCCACCTGCCCGCCACCCCATAAACATTTCTTTTGTTATGTTATGTTTTTTTCTTTTTTTGACATTTTGGTTACATTTTATATCTTTACCTCTCACTTAGAAGAGTTAGAGGTAAGCCCTCCCCCTCCACAATGCTCGCCATATCCCTTATTTTTGCTGTCGCTGTGATTGCCTTTGGGTCTTCTTCCTAAATTCTTTGCCTAGGCTAATGTCAATAAAAGATTTTCCAACATTTTCTTTTAGAATTTTTATAGTTTCATGCCTTAGGTTTAAGTCTGTTATCCATCAAGAGTTGATTTCTATGAGAGGTGAATCCTGTTTCAGTCTTCTACATATGGCAATCTAATTTTCCCAACACCATTTATTGAATAGGAATTCTTTTCCCCAATTTATGTTTTTGTCTGCTTTGTCAAAGATTAGATGGCTATATCAGAATGGTTTTATATCTGGATTCTCAGTTCTGTTCAATTGGTCTATGTCTCTGTTCTTGTGCCAATTCCATGCAGTTTTAGTTGCTATAGCCTTGTAGTATATCTTGAAGTCTGGCAAATTGATGCCTCCCAATTTGTTCTTTTTGCTTAAGATTGCTTTGCTATACAGGGTCTTCTCTGGTTCCATATGAAGTATAGAAGAAAAATTCACAATTGCAAAGATGTGGAAACAACCCAAGTGCCCATTGATACAAGAGTGGATTAATAAAATGTGGTATGTGTTCACCATGGACACATTCAGACACAAAAAACAATGGTAATCTAGCACCTCTTGTATTATCCTGGATAGAGATGGAGCCCATTCTACTAAGTGAAGTATCACAAGAATGTAAAAGCAAGTACCACATGTACTCACCATCAAATTGGTATTAACTGATCAACACTTGAGTGCACATATAGTAATAACATTCATTGGCTGTCAGGTAGATGGGGGCGGTATATATGCACATAATGGGTGTGGTGTACACCATCTGGGGGATGGACATGCTTGAAGCTCTGACTCCAGTAGGGCAAAAGCAATATATGTAACCCAAACCTTTGTACCTCCATAATATGCTGGAAAAAAAAAAAAAAGAAAGAAATAAAAGTGTCATCAGGCCCATGCTACTACTAGGGTTTTGAAGTGAGATTTCATTCCTTCCCTCTTCCAGCCTCTGGGGGCTGTTGTCATTCCTTGGTTTATATCTGTATCATTACAATCTCTGCTGTCTCTTTACATGGGCTTCTCTTCTGCCTGTGTCTTCTTCTCAGTCTCTTAAAAGGGTATTTTTCATTGAATTTAGGGTTCATCCTGGAATATTTCATCTCGAGATCCATAATAATATCTACCAAGACACTTTTTGAAAATAAAATAACACTCACAGAATCTGGAGATTAGGACATGGACATATCTTATTGGATCCAGCATTCAACCCACTACCAAAAGTATCTCTCGAAACATAAATATAGGAATAGCATCTGATAAACTTAACATTTTAGGGATCCAGTTTATTAAGTAGTTGGTGTGAAGAGTAAAAAAATAAAATAAGAATAAATTCTACTCATTATCTTGTTCCAACAGTCTAATGGTTCCATCTACATTTATCTTCCCCATCCCCCAATCATTGTTTATGATAGTCAAACCTTTTTCTCTCTAAACGTCTGAGTGGCAAGTCATGCCATTTGTTGTGCCGAAAAGTCTGGTATATTGTTACCCGAGACCCTTTTTCCCTCTACACAAAGAAGACGGCCAAGTGTACTACTTGAGGCTTTGCCAACTGAGGGAATTTTCCCTTAACACTGGGTTTTTCAGGGCTATACCCAGGTAGACTGAATACAGAAGCTACCCATTTTCCGTTTAAACCAACACATCAAGTTCATTTACCCATGCACCAAGACCAAGCCTTTCTCTAGTCTGTTAGCTGATCAGGGGGACCTTCCATGAGGATATGGTTATAAAAGTTGAGGGGAAAGAGTCTAATGTTCCCTTTTGTAAAGTTCAAATGTCAAGGATAGAAAAAGTTGGAGTTATCACATTTTCACGTAACTATGAAGAAATTTGTGCTGGAATATTTGGTAAACTAATTTTTTAAAAATAACAGTAAATAGACTTCAATAATAGCAATAATCAACATTTTGGCAGTTCTTTTATTTTTTACATTCTATAAATGGTGCAAAATATGTAAGGGAAGAAATCATAGTGAGCAAATTATAATTAAAAGTATTTGACCAGGAGTTAGAAGGTGGACGGTATAGGATAAAGGTAATCTACAAGAAAAAGGAGCCATCCTTATTTCTGGGGATGTATACATGTTTGGATTTAACTTTTGGCTAAAATAAGAGTAGTGGAGAATGATTATATGCTGCCTCAAGTCCAAAATTTCCTTGGTAGCCTCCAGGAAAAGTTTGTTTACTGATGGCTTCATCTGGCATAACTAGATAAACAGCCTGGTTTGACTACATGATTATAGGGCAAAAAGTCTCTTCTGGGAATATTTGCCTTGAGCAGATTACTAGAAGACCTTCAGCATTTAATCTTTTTAATAGTTAACACTTTTTGTGACTTGTTTAAAAAATCTTTCCCTAGCCAATATTACAAAGGATACTCTTTTATGTTTTCTCTGGGAGATGTATTGCTTTACATTTGAATTGTATCTCTATACTTCATCTAGAATTGATTTTTGTATAGTGTAAAATAAAAGCAGTTTCCCGTATGGTACCAAATTTTTCCAGAAC
This sequence comes from Cheirogaleus medius, assembly GCA_008086735.1. Lineage (NCBI taxonomy): Eukaryota > Metazoa > Chordata > Mammalia > Primates > Cheirogaleidae > Cheirogaleus > Cheirogaleus medius. The sequence goes on from VBSM01002608.1 coordinate 44,511,506, forward strand.
TTTTTATTATAAAGCAAGTTGTTTCTACATGACACAGCAGAGTCATTTCATAAATCCAATGATGGAATATCTGTGGGTCTGTTTCTGGACCCTTTATGGTGTTCTGTTACCCTATTTCATTTTCTTCAAACAATATCTTAATGTAATTTATTAATAAATCACCATGTTGTACTATAAGTTTTCCAGTTCCTTTTTAAAATCAAGGTTGCTTAGATTTTTCCTGTATTATTGCAATTCCATATATAAGTTTAAGAATCAAATTGTCAATTTTTCTTCATAAAAAAACTTGTTATTTTGATTGTTATTCATTGACTCTATAAATTAAGGAAGTTATAATCTTTATAATATTGAGCTTTCAAGTCCATTAATATGATATATCCTTCATTTAATTAGTTCTTTTAATAAGTCTCAATGGTGTTTTGTTGTTATTTTATTTAGAGGTTTTGTATTATACATCATTCATATAATATTTTCAGCTTTTTTTTGATTTTTTTACACCCTATTTTAATGGTATCATTTTAACATTTCATTTCTAAAATGTTTGTAGGCTTATGGAAATACAACTATATGTAGACAAATAGCTAGCTAGTTAATAGAGTTATGTGTGCATATAAATTTTTGTATCTATCAAACTTGCTAAAGTTGTTGTTATATTGTGTGCTTAAGTCTAGATTTTTCAGTTCTTTTATTTACAAAATTATATCATTTACAAATAAGAAATTATCAGTTTTCTTTGCCATAAGATCTCCAGCACAGTCTCGAATGGTGTGTTTTATTGAGCATCCCTGTTCTATTCTGTATCTCAGAAGAAATGACTTCAACACTTGAGTCATTCATTACTGAGTATGTGTTTGCTCTTGTTATTTTTGTTTTATAATTGTGCTTTTTTGAAAGTAAATACCTTTCCTGAGATTATGATAAATCTTCCTAGTTTTCTAAGCATTTCTGAATGCACATTAAATTATATGAAATGATATTCCTGCAGCTACTTATAAACATTTAAATGAACACCATATGTTTTTTCTCCTTTATTTTTTAATATGGTGAATTACACTGCTTGATATTTCTTCATTGCATTTCTAGAAATCATACTATGTTGAGATATATTTTCTTTGGTTAGGTAGATGGATAGACAGATTTGATTTAATATTTTATTTAGAAATTTAAAATCTGCATTATGAGAGAAGTTTCTTTTTTTTCAATATCCATGTCTCATATCGGTATCAAGGTTATTAGAAATGGACACATAAGGCAAGTTTGGAATAGTTCCCTTATTTTCTATTTCCTAGAAGAATTTGCATATGATCGGGATTATTTTTTCCTTAAATATCTGGAATAATCACCAGGTTATCTTTCATAAACAATTAAGCTTAATCAGTAGTAATGCCTACATTCCTAGATTCACTAAGAAGGACTACTGAACATTCATTTTTATGTAGTGGAGTGAGAACTCTGATTTATTTCCATAGAGTGATTACTGTATACTTTTCAGTAACTAATTCTTCATGAATGCCATAGTTCAGTGACCGCCAACATTTACAAAAATGGTATACGAACAACAATTAATCTTAAAACTTGAATTTTTTTTTAGGTAAATTCCAGTCAAGAATATGTACATTGTCATTACATTCAAAATATTTAATAGCCTGTGCTGTTGAGACCATTACCGTATGTCACCTATATTTCCTATATTATGTACTGACTACTTTTGTGATTTTATTTGTAGAGCTAATAAAAATTCAAGGTGGGATCTATGGTACAGGCCTGTTTGTCTGGACTAAACTCAATAGAAATTAAATGGGAGCATGCAAGTAAAATGTTTCATTTTCCACATAAGTAAATAAATCAATTAGTTAAAAAATAAGCCTCAGAACTGGGGTGGAAATTTTGTGTATATGTACATTGTGTATGAGAGTGTATGTGCTATTTACTTATTTGCTTCCCTCTCTTGTCTTAAAAAAATCCAAGCCAAAGCTGACAACCAATAGAATTTAATATCAGGTGTATTTTGGCATTTGGTTATTAACAAAATTCATATGTTTCTTTCAGATGCAAAAACTAGTAGATTTGGAATAGCTCTGAATTATTATAACATTTTTCTGAAATTAAGTTGAAGACATCAAGTAATATAAAGAGAAGATACACTATATACTTTAATATAAGCTGAAAACTAAGCATCATTAATCATATTAAATATGAGGTGGAAATAGGAAAATCCAGGATGAAAAAATCATATCTCTATAGCTCAGAATTTTTCCCAGTTGATCCAAAAGAAAAGAGGGGTGATAATGGGTAAAGAGGTTTAAAAAAAAGTTTTCCAGTGTTCAATGAATATAGGCAGAAAACCTACTTAGTGGCATTTGCTTACATTTGAGATAGCACAGAACATCTGTGAATCTTTATTTGGAAGATTAATTTGAGCTAGCTGAGGAAAAAAATATTCTGATTTAAACAATAATTTAATCCAAATGTGCTTTAATAAGTGACAATTTATTTTTTGTAGCATTAATAAATTTCAGATAATTTAACACAGCCAAACTTTTAACCCTTGTGACAACAATTATTCAAACAATTCTATTATGTTTTTAAACATTCAGACACACAGACATATTAAGAGTAAGGAGATTAGCAAGCAGTCAGAAACATGGTAATGTTCATATGGCTGTACATTTACTCGATGTCAGCACCATGTATAGAGCCTTTTTGTGCAAAACAACATTTGAAGTGACAATTTTTTAACCATTAAAATGCTAGTCTCTTTCTTTAAACACAAGGCTTGTTTGTAAGTCAGTGTAAAGAATCTGTTAGATCAAAGCAAATTTTTTTTATAATCTCTATTAATCCAAAAGTAAGCATAAAGCACTTCCTACAATTAGAATTCTTTAAAAATTTTGGACATAGAACTTCATAGATACATAGCATGTAGTAATGACTCATAACTTTCATTTCATTCATGAGAAGTGTCTAATACTTAAAGTATTTTACTCTGCATAAAGACATATAGTATACTATTTTCCTCCAAAAATGGGCTTTAATACTAATAGCTCACATTACTTGAGTACTTAAAATGATCCAGGCACTTTGTGCCTTGCTCCTTGCCAGCACATCCATCAGACTTCTGTATAATAACAGAGGACTATAACAAAAAGAACTACAAGGCTTATAACCTATTTAAGAAGGAATCTCTAAAGAAACCCAAAGACAAAAGGGGAGATAAAAATAAGGACATTATGAGAAATTTTATTCTTTTACATTAAAACCTCTGAATATGAGTGGTGGTAAAGTGGAAGGGGAGGGAAGAATTCCGTAATCCATTTGATTAGTTTTCAATCTTTTAGTGAGTCTGTAATCTCGGTCTGTAAAAAATGTATTTAGAAAAATTTATAAAAATTTTAATCATTTTATTCATGCTGTACCTATCCCATTCTACTATTTCCTTGTTCATGAACTTTCATTTTTAAAACCAAGAGATAAATTATTTTAGTAATTTTTAAAAATAGTTCTCTTTTGACACTTGGGAAATTAATTTATGTTGCAGTATGTGTAACATAAAGGTTAAGAGTTTGGTATCAGGAGTCAGATTTTCTGCAGTTAATTTCTGACTTTACTATTGATTAGTTGCATGACCTTCAATCAGTTTCCCTCATCTGTTACATAGGTACAATGGTTGTAATAATAACCATGATAATAATATCAAAGTGTTCTTATGAAGACTAAATCATTCAAAGAAATAATGCAAGACCAATGGTTGCCAGGGAATGAGGTGGGAGGGAGCAATAAATGCATGGAACAAAGGAGATATTTAGGGCAGTGAAACTATTCTATATGACATGATACTGTAAGGATACATATATATTATGCATTTCTCAAAACTTATAGTACTGTACAACACAAAGAAGTAAACTGCGAGCTTTAGTTAACAATAATGTCAATAGTGGCTCACCAATGATAACAAATTTACCACAATAATTAATGCAAAATATTAATAATAAGGCAAACTATGTGAGTGTGGGGGGAGAGGAAAAATAGGTAAATGGGATCTGTCTTTACTTTCTGCCCAACTTTTCTGTAAACCTAAAACCACTCTAAAAGTATAGTCTAGTTGTTTGAAAAAAGTTTTGGGTGTATCTTCTTATGAAAGACAATGCTTATACTGCAAGATGGAAGTTGGGATAAGATTGTTGGAGGATACATTGATAAATGATGATCATACCACCTACTGATGAGAAAACTTACTTAATTCAGAAGTTTCATGGTTCTCATTTTCCTTTGTGATAGCTCATTATGAAATTTAACTTGACATAAGAATAGGAATATTTGGATGAACAAATTATTGAGAAGCATTAGAGAAAATTAATATTTAGATGAAGACTATGATATTAATACCCTCAATAACATAGTAAAAAAGATATTTCCAGGCCATATGGTTTCTCTGAAGATTTCTACCAAACCTATAAGAAATAATTAATACCAGTTTTTTTCTATCACTTCCAGAAAACAGAGGAAAGAACACTTTCCAATTTATCTTATTAAGTCAGTTATTACCAAAGATAGTAAAAAAAAAGAAAACCACAGATCAATATTTATTATTAATATAAATAAAGACACAAATAGCCTTAATAAAATAGTAGCAAAGAAATTGTAGCTTATATATATATATTTGCATACATATACATATTCATATAATTATATACCATGACCAACTGGGGTAAATTCCAGGGTGTTAAAACTGGATGAATAACTGAAAATCAATGTGTTTCATTATTTTAAAAGTCTGAATTAAAAAATCACATGATCATATCAATTGGTCTATAAAAATCATATGATAACCTCAACAATAACTTAAGATTTTAAAAACTGTCAGAAAATTAGAAATAGAAAGAAACATACTCAACTTGATAAAAAAATCTGCAAAATATTTATAGCTATCATCATACTTAATGGTGAATGACTAAGTGCTTTACTTGTAAGATTGGGAACAAGGCAAAAATATCTACTTTCATCATTGCTATTCAACATATTATTGGACATTATAGAAAGTACAATAAAGAAAGAAAATTGTATGAGGCATAAAGTTTGGAAAGATATAAATAAAGCTTTTCCTATTATATATGGCATAATGGTCTATGTAAAAAAAAAACTAAGATCTAAAAAGCAGTCAAAACTAAAAAAACAAAAAATACACAGCATGAATTAGTGAATTCAGAGCAAGTTTGCAAGATATAAGATCAGCATACAAAAATTAATTGAATTTCTATGTACTGACAATAGACACAAAGAAACCAAAATTAAAATACAAAAATATTTATAATCCTGCAATAGAAATGAAATACTTAGGAGAAAATTTAACAAACATGTAGCTCTTATACGTTGAAACTAAAAAACCACTGATGAAAGAAATCAACGAAGCTCTAAATAAATGAGAAATATACCATATTTGTCAATTGGAAAATTTAACAAAGAAAAGATGCCATTTCTTTCCAAATTAATCTATAGGTTTAAGGCAATTCCTATCAAAATCCCCAAAATATTATTTGTAGAAATAGGCAAGATTATTTTAAAATTGATACGAAAGACACAAACCCTAAAATAGCTAAAATAATTTTAAAAAATAAGACAAAGTAGGAGGGACCACGTTATCTGATTTTAAGCCATAAGATATATTAATAGCTATAGTTGTCAAGACTGCATAGTATTGGAGGAGGGATAAACACATACAACAATGGAACCGATAGAGAAACCATAAATAGATCCACACAAATATGACTAACTATTTTTTGACAAAGATATAAAACAATTCAATGGAGGAAGGATAGTCTTTTTAACAAATGTTGTGAGCAATTGGATATTCGTAGGTGAAAATATAAACCTCAATGTAAACGTCAAAAATGAACTCAAAATGGAAACAAAATGTAAAATGTAAAACTATAAAACTTTTAGAAGATAATACAGGTGAAAATCTTTGGGATCTAGGACATGGTGATGAGTCCTTAGACATTGAACTAAAAGCACAATTCAAAAAAGAACAAATTGATAAATTAAACTTCATTACAATGAAAGCCATTTGAGATACTCCCCTTAAGAGGATCAAAAGATAAGCTGCACACTGAGAGAAAATCTTTGCACACTAAATCTCTGACAAAGGAGCCATGTTTAAATTATATAAACAACTCTCAAAACTGAACAATAAAAAAATAAACACACCAATAAGGAAATGGAGAGACAGTCCGCTGAATAGGATATATCCATGTAAATAGCAAATAAGCACATGAAAATATATTTGACACCACAAGAAATTCAGATTAAGACCATAATGAGATGTCACCACATGCATCAGAAGAACTAAAATAAAAAATAATGATAATACCAAATATTGGGAAGGATATGGAGAAACTGGATCCCTCATACATTTAGATTTTTACTATAAAATGATACAGACACTTTGGAAAATGGTTTGGCATTTTCTTTAACAACTAAAAGAACACTCACCATAAATGCCAGATATTGCACTCCTGAACCAGAGAAGTTAAGACTTATTTATATACAAAAATAAGTACATAATTGTTTATAGCAGTGTGATTCATAATAGCTCAAAATCAGAAACAAATTTTCTCTCAATAGGTTAATGGTTAAACAATCAGGAGCACATACATGCCATGGAATAGTACTCAACGATAAAAAGGAATGAACTGCTGATACACACAAGAGCTTAGACAGACCTCAAGAGCATTATATCGAGTGAAAAAAGCCAATGTCAAAAGCTCATATACCGAATGTTTCCATTTTTGTAACAATCTCAAAACTGCATAATCATAGAGATGTAAGACAGGGTAGTGGTTGCCAGGAGTTAGACATTGTAGAGGGATTGGTGTAATGCTTAAGAGAGATCTCTGTGATGATGGAAGAGGTCTGTATGCTGATGGCAATAGTGATTGCAGAAAACTAAGCATTGTGATAACAGGACATTTAAAACCATACACCACATTCTATCAAGATTACTTTTCTGGTTTTGATGTTGCACTCAACAACTGTAGGGTGTAAACATTGAGAGAAACTAGGTCAAGAGTACAATGACTCTGTACTATCTTTGCAGTGTCTTGTGAAGCTATAATATTTCAAAATATAAAATAAAAAAATAAGAATGAAAACATAACCACAGTACATCGTAATACTCACATGTAAGTATTTGCATGAGTATATTTTTAATATTGCTAAACCTCCCATTTTTATATCCTGACATCTCATAATGGGAAGTCAATATGTAATGTACAAAATTAATAGATCAGAAGATAGTAGTAGAGGAGCATGTTATTTAGTAATGTGTAGACATGTGAATACCATAAAAATAGCTAAAATACTTAAAGTGGTGCTTCTGAGAAAGGGTAAAGGTGAAAACATGGAAGAAAGGAACAAATAACACCTTATTTTAAAAATTAAATTGCTCAATACTATGTAAAATGTAAACAACAAGTATGATTTTTTTTTCAAAAGGAAAAGGAAAATTAAGACAGAAAGTAAGGACATGTTTAGTACAATTACTTGGAGCAGTTAAACAAGGTGCTTGATTTACAGAAGAAATATCTACACTTTCCTTTATACATTTTGAATCTGGATTCCCAAGACATAGTTTACCCTTAAAAGTCAAAATAATAACCAAATATTTTAAATGATCAAAATGCCCAGTAGCTCTGTATTTTGAGAAAATATTCTACGGGTCCCTCTCTTGTTTTCTCTTTTTTTTTTTATTTCAGCATATTATGGGGGTACAAATATTATGGTTACATACATTGCCCATGCCCCCCTCCCCCCTCGAGGCAGAGTTTCAAGCATGGCCATCCCCCAAATGTTGCACATCTCACTCATTATGTTTGTATATACCCTCCTCCCCCCTCCCACCTGCCCGACACTCAATAAATGTTATTCCTATATGTCCACTTAGGTGTTGCTCTGTTAATACCAATTTGCTGGTGAGTACATGTGGTGCTTGTTGTTTTCTTTTTTTATGACTTTGTTCATTTTTTGTTTGTTTATTTGCCCCAGATGTTGGTCACCTGGAAGTGAACAGGTTGTCTCTTGAGGTTCACAACAATAGTGAAAAAAAGAAAATTATGGTCTAATGTTAAAATATCAACAGTCTCTATATCTCATATTAATGAAAAATTATGATACTTCTGTTTTATGCAACCACATCAACCTGGCCTGATAAGCTTTAGATTTGTCTATTTAAAAAACATTTATCCAAAATGCATTTATAGAGCCCTGCATATGTATAGAGACTATCGTAGGTACTGAGAACACAAAGAGAAATAAAATAGTCACATTTTATTGGGAAACACCCAAATAAGTTTATCAGAATTAACAAAACAGCTATATTAAATGCAGAAAAGTTATACTAAAAATCCATGTAACTCAACATTATCACTATAAAAACAAAATTGCTATTGTTAAATTATTCAGAGAAATATTTTCATCATATTAATTTTAAATTGCTTTGAATTAGGTTAAATACATATGTCAATACATTTCTATATTATGCAAAGATGTCTTAATTATATAATGGGTACAGTGAAGATCAGAAATTAACCCAGTGCTCACCCAGGAGATGATTTTTTATTTACAGAGTGACTACTTATTTATTCTCCTCTTCATATCTCTAACACCCTCATTAATTTTCCTTAAGCTTCTAATTTGGAGTGAAGTTGCAATACCCTAAGTTTATCTCTAAGAAGAGCACTAGGATTTTAATATAGTATAATATGCCCTAAGGCTATATTCTAGGACTATTAAGCATATTATTCCAATATTGCTAAAGCACACAATGAACTGTGTTAAACACTAATCAAATATTTAAATAAATTTATTCCACTGGATGATGCTGTTGCTAAGAACTTAGTTTGTGAATCCATTGAGTAAATCAACTAATTATTTTAATTGAGCTATTTGATGAATTCTTTAATCACAAAGTATTTGTTAAAAGCACCTATTTGGGATCATAATTTTTCTACTGCTTCAAATATAATATCTTCATAGAAATATGTTTTCTGATTAAAAAGTTTCAAACTGCCTTTGTACAACCTGAGTCAGAGATACAAGCTTGCCCATCCCCAAGACAGTGTGCACCACACCCGTTAGGTGTGAGTTTATCCATCCCCTCCTCCCGCCTCCCATCTGCCTGACACCAGATGAATGTTACTTCCATATGTGCACATAGGTTTTGATCAATTAGTAGCAATTTGATGGAGTGTTTTTTTT
>VBSM01002608.1:44529260-44544501 GCA_008086735.1 Cheirogaleus medius
TTCTGGGCAGCAGCCATACCCCAACTCTCCCCGTGTCCGGGACAGCTTCCGACAGCCGACATCATTTATTGATCATGATGTTTTGAGGTTGACATCCTCAGAATCCATTCCCAATTCAATATTTTTAAAAAATGACCACAAGTTGAATGAATGTAGAAAGAAAATAAAACCCAATATCTATCTATTCTAAGGAAAAATCCCTTGTTTTTACCATTAAGAAAAAGGAGATACATCAGTACTGCATACTCATGGTTACACTACAAATTGTCTTGAAAGCTGGCTGTAGAATAGAACTAACTTTAATGTTACATAAATATTTAGGGTAAGTCATAAAGTCTTTCTTATATATAAATTCTTTGTGATTAGATATTTGATAATTTTTTGGGGACAATCAACAAATGTAAAATGAAATATAGAAGAAAATATTGTGATATTTCAAAATATTGGTACCAGCATTAACTTCAGTTTCTCTCTTTGCTTTCTCTCAATCTTTCTCTCACACTCTTTGACTCTGAATATATTTGTGTGTGTGTGTGTGCTTGTGTGTGAGAGAGAGAGAGAGAGAGAAGGAGAAAGACAGAGAGAGAGATACTGTAATTCAAGTAATTCTCCATATCGTGTTATAGAATGTTAAACACAATTTTAACAGTTACAATATGATATCCTACTGAAGGGAAAATTTAGCACACATTTTTACATTTTGAAGTTCTTTAGACAGATGTATAAGGAAACAAAGAACTAACATTATGTAGACACTCTAAATATTTTTGTAATTATCCAACAATGTATTTGCTTTTATCAGAAAATATGTTGAAAATATTTTCATGAATGCATAGGTCAATGAGAGACCTTTATTTTGTACTAAGATCACCCATCTTTAGAATTAACATTGTATGTTACTTCACATGGCGAGTTGGGGAGGGATGGGCAGTAATAGGATTTAGGAGAAAGACCTCATTCTAAATCAGGCTAAATTATTTGATGTTATCTATGGCATTTGTAATATCTGAACTTTGTTTTCCCTGCTGTTAAATGAGAAGATTGGCTTTGTTAATACTTAAGATATTTCTAAGCCTATATTACATCAATTGTAAACTTACAATATGTCTAAAATCTAACTGCATTTATTATAATATTCACTATAGATAGCAATATTTTAGGTGAAGTAAATAATTTTGAAAATGTACATTTCATCTATAATATTTCTAATATGATGCATAAATTATCATCTTTCTGTATCTGAATCCTTTATCCTTTAAATTATAAAATATGTTAATCCATCTATCAAAGTAAGCTTAAAAGTACAAAGAAAAGATTCATCAAAATAAGTTCCATTAAATATCAGCGGGGAATCAAGTATTGAATGTGGCTAAAGCATTTCTCCCCTGACATGACACAGTCCGGATTATGCATTGTGGGAGACAGTGTATATGAGACATGTTCACCACAGTGGAACAGGAAAGTCTGCCTAAGGACAGTGGAGTGGAAAATAAAGGGCAGAGGAGTGTGGTGGACCGGACAAAATGACAAAGACTTTGGTGGATTATTAAATAAAGGTATTAAAAAATAGAAAGTAAGAAGTAGATTTTAATTCCTTACTTTAAAAATAATCAATAGGAAATAATTTAACAATACTAGCATTTTAATGTCATAAGGAATTTTTCAGAGAGTTGTATATACTTTATAAGACATATATTTTGTAGATATGGCTAATGTTTGCCATATCTTTGACATACTAAGAAAAATACCTTCTGGCAACCTCTTAGTGCAAATAGCTTGACCAAATGACCTGGGGAAAAATATGTCAATTTCTGATTTCATTATTCTTCACATATTATTCTTAATTTCCTTCTGCAAATCAATATCTTATTTTGATTCATTAGGTTGATGCCAGCATGTGAACATGTAATTATATTATTATGCTTCAAGATTGAAAAACTAGATTCTTCTGAATTTCTTAAGTGTGCTTGCTTATTCCTCTAATCTGAAAATGGGAACTATCTGAAATTAATGGTGGGTAAAAATTAACAGAGGGTTCTAATGTCAGTCAAAGAAAATTTTGAGGACATACAAAGGAATTAATAGGCAATGAACTAAAGACTTTACAGAAAGCAGTCTTTCTTTTAGAAAAGAGGACATTTTTCTCCATTAACTTTATACTTTTAGGCTCAGAAATGACTTGTGAGAGGATTTAAATGCGGGGTAGGAGGGTCATATTTTCTATTATCTTGAGTTTCGTGATAACCAATGAATTAGGAAACCTAGGCCTTTGGATGCAAGAAGAACAGTATTGTTGAAAATATTGATTCTCTCCTCACTAAATAATTTTGGATATTTAGTGATATAAGAATGATGAGATTTTATTAATGATTTATCATCTGAATAAATTTCAAATGCATTTCTCCCTCTCACATGTTTTATCTCATGAGTAATAGGTCCATTACAGTGGCCAAAATCCACATTTGGAATCAAAGTGACCACATTTCAGATCACTCACATCACCATGACATTAAAGCATAATTATTTCTAAGATTTGAGGAAACTACATTTAGTCAGATTAATTATATTTTTACTTCCTAATGTGACTTTATTGTGCAACAAAGATATAGATTATAGAAGTGATCACAGCAATATTGGCTGCTAATTGCAGCTAAGAAAAAAAATAGATATCCTGAGCATAAAATAAGAAAGTAAACAATATTTTAAGAATATTTTTGAAGATAAAAAATAATTGTATAAGAAAACACTACCCTGAATATTAAATTGGACCTAACATTTTGTAACTAACTGAAATTTTTATATACCACACCTAATATCTCTGTACAAAATGAAGTACAACATATTACCTGATCTTAAAAGTCCTTCTAGTGATATTGAAAGCTTAGAGTATAAAAATAACAATCCAAACCACTGCTAAACAAAATGTTTGTTATACCAAAATGCATGTATTTACTAGTTTTTCACTCTACATTTTTAAACAATAAACATAGTAATTCAGTACTCATATAAATAGGCTCTTGGAGTAGATTTTTTATTTTACTTCCTTTTTAAATTATGGACTACATTCTGCTCAAACTGGGAAGAGATTGGTCCTCTTAAGATGTATGCACAAGTATTCATATTACAAGGTCAGATGATTTTGTTCTCTTTATCTTTCTAAGATTTTCTCTATCAAAGTTGTCAACAGACACCACTATTCAGTTGAGAAGTAACAATGAATATCCTAAACTTTTAACATATTTCACTAGCAAAGATATGCTCTTAATATACAGTTTATCCCTAACTTAGAATGTTTTAAAATAACAATTGGATCAATTTATTTTCTTCTTGAATGTTTAACAGTTATATTTGTGATAATAATATATTATTAATATGATTATGATACAGGAAGGAAGTAGTAAACATTTGCATTCTTATTATAATGATGCAGTGAAGGGTAAGATGTTATTAAACAGTTTTAAGAAAAATGTAATCATAAAAGTTGCATTCTTGAACTTGTGGTTTAATAGTATTAATTTTTTCAATATTTTGTACTATGTATCTAAGAAACATAGAGATTACAAGAACTGACTAATGAGTAAGGACCTTATTTTCTCTTTATTGTGTACTCTACCACAAAACATTACACATAGTATATATAGTATAACAATCTACAGATACTGTAGACACTCCTATAAAAAGAAAAAAGAAGAAAATAATTTTGGTTTTTACTGAAATTAATAATTTTTTCTCTTACTGGTTTACAAATTGTTAAGTCTTTATTGAATTATTACAAAAGTTTAATGGTAATTGTGATGGGAAATGATATATTTATATCATACTGTTTTTTTCTTTTCATTTGGATTTTCAGATAATTTTTCTCATTAGGTCATTTATCATCTCATGATTTACCTAATAATGGAAATTACATTTTTGTTTACCTGTATAATTTTCAAATGGATCAAGTCCAAGTTGGATAATTTGATAAATAATTTATTGGAACTTTTTTCTTCACACCTGTACAGGTTTTTCATTATGAAGTCTGACTTGGCCTCTTCAAACCTGAGTGATCCATCTCCAATTAATTTTGTTAGTGTTGCATATTTTTATGTATGCCACCTAATAATTCATCCAGCATCTACATGTTTTCCTATTCCCTCCCCTGCCTCACCACCAAAGAAAGTACTTTTCAGATGGAAGCACATTTTGTTAATACTTTATTTTTGCCAGGGCATATGGGAGAGTTATTAGTACACGACATAGATCTTCATAAAATTCTTATTTAATTTCTTTGATGTTATATAGTTTGGAACCCACAATCTAGTCATCTAGTAAACATAAGTAAAAAAAAACTACAGGGGTACAAATTAGCTTAAGTGATTCAAGGACTAAATACAATCACATGAGAAATGAGAAACTTATTCCCATCCTAAGAATTATATGTATAATTAAAAATAAAAACATGGCCAATGTTTGCTCTTTGCTAATTGGGTTGATGATGTTAGTTTATATTGAATCACGAATGTTCATTTTATAGAGACTTACTGGAAGACTGTTTATTCTACTTTTGTTCTCTAAAAAATTGTAAAATTAGTCTGTGGTAGGTTATTATATGCAATGAGTTTGGCCAGTGCAAACATTAATAGTCACTAAAATAAAATAGTCTAGAGTTAATTATGCATAGCTGCTCCTACTCAATATAGAAATAAAAGAAACACCAAGTGTAAAATCATCAAGTACCTTGGATTGGGAATCACTGATACAAGTTTTTTGAAAATACTCTGTCTGAATCCATTCCTCCAACCTCATCGTGGTACCTTCCTCTTTCACATCTAGATGATTACATTATGAGGACAGAATGGCAAATGCTAAATTGCTAGACACAGGGCAATCAGGCAATCAGGGAGATTTGCTAAGGCATCTTTCCTTCTGTCTTCTGCCCAAATCTCCATCTTCACATATCAATTTTGGATTATTCCTTTAATTTTTCCTTTTGATGCTTACCACCAGAGGTTTAAATACTGTTTATACCCATGAGTGACACTGACAGTATTCAACAATTTGTACTTCACAAGTAATAAACAATTAGAAAAAAATGCCTGTGCTGCCATTATGCTCTGACTGAATATCATTTTAACATTTGCTACATTTTTTTATATATCGACTTTTAAAATACTGAGTAGGTGTTATGTTAGCAAGATAGTAGAATAGGAGCTTTCTACCATCAACTCCCTTGCAGAAGCATCAATTTTGACAACTACCCATAGATGAAAGTACATTTTGTGAGAGTCCAGGAGTCCAGTAGCGAATTTCAGTACACTGCTGGAAGAAAAAAATATGAGAACAGATTTATTGAAAAGGGTAAGAACAGTTTTGTTTTATTAATATCACCCCTTTCTCAAAGCAGCACAGCTCAGTGCCAAGAGAAACCTGATAAGTTCACAAATTTTCCCATAGGGAGAAGTGATATATTAGTCCAGCTCCCTCAGCTATGTGGGGCACTCCCTAGGAGGCCTACTTCTTTCTTGTTGAACCAAGAATACTGAGGTGATTGGCATGGTTAAAGGTTTGGAGATGCTGGGAGCAGGCAGGAGAGGACATGGGCCCTACTAACCCCTCCACAGACTCCATTAGGAAGCTGACTATGGCCTGCTTGAGATACTGCAGCTGTGGACCACCGCCTCTGGCCAATGGGCACCCCATACCCTCAGTGTACCTCACTCGTACCCACCCAGCTTGGCTCCCTCAGTGTGTCCACACAAATAGCAAGTGTAATCATCTCATACAGAGAGATGGCTCAATTCTTTGGGACTGAGAAAAGGCCTAGAAACTTGAGCATTTCAGGGCACTACACTAGCAAAAACAAATGGAAGGCTCTCAGCATGTGGCCTATCTTTGGTGGATCCAAAGAAGGCATACAATCTTAAGAATTTCCCCGAGAAGGACACAAGGAGTTTGGAGAGAACACATCTGTAGATAAGGTCTGAGAGAGCCTCAGAATCCTTAGCCAGACTGGTGAAGGCATTTTCCGCTTTCCTCTTAAAGACAGTCAGTAAAGAATGGAGAAGGTGGTCACTGCTTCTTCAGTCGTGAAGACAGGAACACAAGATTCAAAGAGTACACACACACACACACACACACACACACACAAAGAAACATGACACCACCAAAGGAACACAAAAATATCCCAGTAAACTGGGGAACATTTATACATTGTTGGTGGGAAGTAAATTGGCAGAACCATTATGAAAAACACTATGGAGTTTCCTCAAAAAATTAAAAATAGAACCACTATAAGATTTAGAAATTCTACTTCTTGATATATATCGAAAGGAAATAAAATCACTATCTCAGAGAGATATCTGCAATCTCATGTTCATAGCAGCATTATTTATAAGAGTCAAATATGGAAACAACCTAAGAGTCTATTGATAGATAAATGGAAAAGAAGACACTCCTGCCTATTGCAACAGCAAGGATGCACCAGGAAACATTATGCTAAATAAAATAAGGCAGACACAGAAAGACAAATACCCATGATCTCATATGTGGAATTTTAAAAATTCCAAACTCAAAATAACAGAGAATAGAAGGGTATTTAATATGGATCAGAGGAAGGAAAGATGAGTTATCGGGCAAGGAGTACAAGCTTTCATTTATCAGATAAATAAGTTCTGGAGATCTAGCATACAACATGGCGATTGTAGTTAATAATAATGTATTCTATACTTGAAATTTGCTAAAAGAGCAGATTCTAAGTATTCTCACAACAGAATTTTAGAAAGGTAACTATTTGAGGTGATGGATATGTTAATTGTCTTGACTGTAGTAATCATATCACAATATATATGTTTATCAAAATATGCTGTATACCTTAAATATATAACTTTTTATATGTTAATTATACTTCAATAAAGCTGGAAAAATTAAAAAAAAATTGTATGGACTTTTGGTTTATGGGGCAAGGTTTGTAACATATGATAATGTATATCTTATATTTATCTAATCGACCACCTGACCTTATATTATAGATTAATATATTATAAATTATTAACTTTATGTTTCAAGTATTCATGCCAAATTCTAGGTCCTTTCAAAGTTGGCTATATTCTTATTTTAAGATATTTGCTTTTAAAATTTATTGTAACTTCCTTTTCTTTTCCTTGATGACACTAGGAATATTGACCTTGTGTCTATAAAACTGTTAAATATTCTAATTCATATTAACCTATTAAGTTTTCTATAAATCGATCATATTGAGATGTATTTACTCTACCACCATTTTTCTTAGATTCCATGCCTTCTTAGATTCTGAAGTATTTATTTTACACTTCAAATGATTTAATGGAGGATATATGAATCTTTGGTGTTTTGAAAATACTTTTATTCTGATTTCGGCTCTGGTGTTTACTTGACAATTGACCGGTTACATATTCTTAACCTCAAAAAATTTGCTCTTGAAATTTTAAGGCTCTGCTCTATTTTCATCCAGTACCAGTGTTGTTGATGAGACATTCATGGTATTATTAATAGTTTCTCATCTTCTTTTTTAATTACTAAAAACTTATTCTTTCTGGAAACTTTTAAGAGACTTTATTTAACTGTGGTGTCTAGAAATTTCCCAATGGTTTTTCTAGATATCAGACTCTGTGTGTATGTATGTGTGTGTGTGTTTAATAATTTGCCCAGTATCCAAAAGTACCTTTTTTAAATTTTTTATATTGTGATAACATATGACAAAATTAATCATATTAATCATTTAAAGTGTATAGATCAGTAATATTGAATACATTCATGATGTACAAGAATCACCACGATCTATCTCCATAACTCTTCTTATCTTGTAAAATTGAACTTGTATACCCATTGAACAATAACTTCCCATTCTACTGTTTCTCTGATTTTGGCTACTGTACATACCTCATAAAAGTGAAATTATATAGTATTTATCTTTCTGTATGTGACATTTCACTTAGCATAATGTCCCTGAGTTTATTGTCACATATTGCAGAATTTTCTTCCTTTTAAGGCTAATATTCCATTTTATGAATATACCACATTTTGCTTATTCATTCATCCATCCTTGGGCACTGGGTTATTTCCACATTTTAGCTATTATTAATAATGCTGCTATGAACACAGGTGAATAAATATCTCTCTGTTTTCAATTATTTTGTGTTTAAATCCACAAGTGGAATTACTGGATTATATGGTAACTCTATTTTTAAATTTTTAAGTAACTTCCATACACTTTTCCACAGAAGCTATACTATTTTAAATTCTCACTAACACTGCACAAGGATTCGAATTTCTCTAACATACCACATACTCTCTACTCACTAACACTTGTTATTTTGTGTTTTGTTTTTGTTTTTGTTTTGTTTTGTTATGTTTTTTGATCAGCCATCTTAATGGGCATGAAGTGGTACCTC
This sequence comes from Cheirogaleus medius, assembly GCA_008086735.1. Lineage (NCBI taxonomy): Eukaryota > Metazoa > Chordata > Mammalia > Primates > Cheirogaleidae > Cheirogaleus > Cheirogaleus medius. The sequence continues at coordinate 44,537,672 of VBSM01002608.1, forward strand.
AATGAAATTTTATTTCCATTTCTCCAATGATTAATGATGGTGTTAGTGTCTTTTCATGTGCTTTTCGCTCATTTGTATGTTAGTCAATTCTATATCTTTTTTGGAGAAATTTCTATGTAAGTCTTTTGCCCATTTTCAAATCATTTGGGGTTTGTTGTTGTTATTGAGTTTTAGGAATTCTTTAAGTATTCTGGATTTGAGTGACTTATCAGATATGTGATTTGCAAATATTTTTTCCGATTCTGTGGGCTGCCTTTTTATTCAGTTGATAGTGTCTTTTTATGCACATTAAAAAATTTTGTCCTGTCAAGTTTGTTTATTTTTTCTTTTGTTGCTTGTGCCATTAGTGTCACATCCAAGAAATCAATTACAGATCCAATGTCATCACAAAGTATTTGCTGTATGTATTTTTCTAAAAATTGTATTCTTTTAGGTCTTATATTTAGGTCTTCAGTCCATTTTGAATTAATATTTGTATATTGTATTGCGGGGGTCCAATTTCATTCTTTTCCATGTGGATATCCAGTGTTCTCACTATTATTTGTTGAAAGACTATCTTTTCCCTATTGAATTGTCTTGGCAGCCTTGTCAAAAATCATTTGAACATATATGCAAGGGTTGATTTCTGGGCTGTCTATTCTATTCCATTGGGCTATCCGTCTGTCTTTATAGCAATACCATACTAATTTGATTAATGTAGCCTTTTAGAAGTTTTAAAATCAGGGAGTGTCAGTCATAGAGGTTTGCTCTTCTTTTTGAAAGTTGTTTTAATTATTCAGGACTCCTTGAGATTCCATATGAATTTTATGGGTTTTTCTAACTCTTCAGAAAAATTCACTGCAAGTTAGGGATTGCATTGAACTGTAGATTTCTTTGGATAGAGTGGACATTTTAACAAGGTTAAGTTTTCCAATACATGAACATGCAAAGTGTTTCCATTTATTTATATTTCCAATTCTATTAGCAATGTTTTGTAGTTTTCATAGTAAAAATATTTTACTTCTTTGATTAAGTTAATTTCTAAGTATTTTGTTCTTTCTGATACTATTGTAAATTGAATTGTTTTCATATTTTCCTTTTCATATTTTTTATTATAAGTACATGGAAATGTAATTGATTAATGCACGTTGATTTTGCATTCTGCTATGTCTCTGAGTTCATTTATTAGTTTTAACAGTTTTGTGTGTGTGTGTGTTAGAGGGAGAGTCTGTAGGGTTTTCTACAAATATGATCATATTGTCTGAAAATGGAGAAAATTTTACTTTTCCTCTCCAATTTGGAAACTTTTTATTTCTTTTTTAATTTATTTTTGCCTTATTGCTCTAACTAAGACACCCAATGGCATATCTCAGGGATATAGCAACTTGGTTTCAGACCACCACAATAAAATGAATAAAGTGTGTGTGACACACACCTCCAGGGGGTTGACATGCTTGAAGCTCTAGCACAGTGTGGGGGAGGGAGGGTTGGCTGGGGCAATATATGTAATCCTAACAATATTTGTACCCCAATAATATAATGAAATAAAAAATAATAAAATAAATAAATAAATAAATAAATAAATTGTTGATATAGGCCACGACATGGGTGAATTTCAAATTAATTATGCTGATTGAAATAAGCCAGACCAAAAAGAGCAGATATATGATTTCATTTGTAAAATATGCTAGAAAATTCAAACCAATCTACAGTGACAGAAATCAGTGATTGCTTCTCAATGGTGGGATGGTAGGAAAGAATTAAAAGGGACAAGAGGAAAGTTTTGGGAGTGACAAATATGTTCATTATCTTGATAGTGGTAATATAAATATCATTTGTGTGTGTATCAAAATTTATCAAATTATACACTTTAAATATGTATGTATTATATTTAATTATACCTCAATAAAGCTGTAAAATAAGAATATACATACAAACATATACCAAAGTATTGCTTTAGAGTTGTAAAGACTGGTTTATATTTTATTCTATATGCTTCACTTTATTATACAACTTTTATAAATAAACATATTAAATTTAAAATGAGAAAAAAATGAATATTGAAATAAAGTGAGTAATGCAAATTTTGGAGTTTCCCAGTGCATATAAAAGTTATATATACACTAGACTGTTGTCTATTAAGTGGACCATAGCATTATGTCTAAAAACAATGCATATATATTAATTTTAAAATAATTTATTGATAAAAATTCTAGCAATCATCCGAGCCTTCAGCAAGTTGTAATATTTTTACAGGTGGAGAATCTTGCCTTGATGTTGATCACCAGTGACTAAGCAGGGTGGTTGTTGTTGAAGGTTGAGTTGGCTTGGAATTTTCTTACAATGAGACAATGAAATTGTCACATCAACTGGCTCTTCTTTCACAAAATATTTTTATTTGATAGCAATTCACCCACAGTAGAATCTCTTTGAAAATTGGGGTAAATACTCTCAAACTCTGCTGCTGCTTTATCAACTAAGTTTATGTATTAATATTATTGTAAATCCTTTGTCGTTTCAACAATGTTCATTATATCTTTACTAGGAGTAGATTCCATATCAAGAAACCACTTTGCTCATCCGTAAGAAGCAACTCCTCATCCTTTCAAGTTTTATCGTGAGATTGTAGCAATTTAGTCACATGTTTAGGCTCCACTTCTAATTCTAGTTCTGTTGCTATTTATACCACATCTGTAGTTACTTCATCAACTAAAGTTTTGAAGCCTTAGAGTCATCCATGAGGATTGGCAGAAACTTCTTCCAATCTCCTGTTAATGTTAATATATGACCTCCTTCCATGAATTATGAATGTTCTTACTGGCATCTAGAATAGTGAATACTTTCTAGAGGTTTTCAATTTACTTTGCCCAGATCTATAAGCAGAATCACTATGTATGCGGCTATAACGATCCAAATGTATTTTTAAATAATGAAATTTGAAAGTCAAAATTATCCATAGGCTGCAGAATGGATGTTGTGTTAGCAGGCATAAGAACAACATTAATCGCCTTGTACATTTCCATGGGTGACCAGGTACATTGTCAAGGAGCAGTAATATTTTGAAAGGAATCTTTCTGAAAAATAGGTCTAAAAATTGACCTTAAAATATTCAGTAAACTATGCCATAAACAGATGTGCTGTCATTCAGGCTTTGTCCCTTTACTTATAGAGCACAGGCAGAGCAGATTTAGTGCAATTCCCAAGGGCCCTAGAATTTTCCAAATGGTAAATGAGTATTCGTCTTGACTTAGTTACCAACTACATGAGCCCCTGACAAAACATTCAGCCTGTCCTTTGAAGATTTGAAGACTCTCCAACTATGAAAGTCCCAGATGACATCTTCTTCCAAGACTATTTCATCTACATTGAAAATCTGTTGTTTAGTGTAGCCACCTTCTGCAGTCATCTTAGCTAGATCTTCTGGAGAACTTGCCATGGTTTCTACATCAGCACTTGCTGTTTCACCGTGCACTTTTATATTATGGAGTTGCTTTCTCTTCACGAACTTCATGAACCAACTTCTACTAGCTCCAAACTTTTCTTCTGCAGTTCCTTCACCTTTCTCAGTCTTCATAAAATTAAAAATAAAGTTTGAGCCTTGCTCTAGTGTAGGCTCTGAATGTTGTATAGAGATGCAAACTGCCACAAGCTGTTGGAAAAATAATACTGACAGACTTGCTCAATGCAGAGTTGCTACAAACATTCACTGTGTAAAAAGTGAAATATCTGTGAAGCATAATAAACTGAAGCACAATAAAAGGAGTTATGCCTGTACTATGTTAAATAGAAGTGGTGAAGGTAGACATATTAATATTTTTGTTACTCATGATCTTAAAGGAAAAGCTTCCAGTCTTTCACCATTAAATATGATGTTCACTCTGGGTTTTCATATATGGTTGTAATTATGTTTAGTTGACTTCCTTCTATTACTAGTTTTTTGAGTGTTTTTAGCATGAATGGGTTTTAAATTTTGTCAAATGGTTTTTCTTTATCTATTGAGATAATCATGCGGGGTATTTTTTTTTTATTCTGTTAAAGTGGTATATTACACTGACCAATTTTCATATGTTGAACAATTCTTGTAATCTGTATAAATGCCACTTGTTCATGATTTATAATCCTTTGATACCTTGCTAAAAACTCAGTCTGCTAGTAATTTTTTTTTTGAGGATTTTTGAAGAAATTTTCAGAAGGGATACTGATCTGTAGTTCTTTTTTGTGTGTGTGATGTCTTTCTCTGGATTTGGTATCAGGGTAATACTAGCCTTGTACAATTAATTTGAAATTGTCATCTCTTGTTCAATTTTTTGGAAGAGTTTTAGAATTGGTATTAGTTCTTTAAATGTTTGGTAGAATTTACCAATGAAGGTGTCAGGTGCAAAACTTTTCTTTGTTGGGAGAATTTTGATTACTGATTCAGTCTCCTTACTCTTTGTATATCTATTTATATTGTCTGTTTCTTCATGATTTGTCTTGGTAGGTTTTGTATTTCTAGAAATTTGTCCATTTCATTTTGGTTATCTAATTTGTTGATGTATAATTCAATTGTTCATAGTATTCTCTTATAATCTTTTTTATTTCTGTGGAGTTAGTAATAATGTCCTCACTTTTATTTCTGATTTTACTAATTTTTTTTATTTTATCTTTAGTCTAGCTAGAGGTTTGACAATTTTGTTAATATTTTACCAACTCTGGTTTCATTGATTTTTCTCTATTGTTTGTTCATTCTATTCTCTGTTTTGTTAACCTCTGTTCTAAGCTTTAGTATTTCTCTCCTGTCACCTTCAGGCTTAGCTTCTTCTTTTTCCAGTCTCTTAAGTTTTAAAATTATGTGGTTGATTTGAGATTTTTCTTGTTCATTAATGTAAATATAAATAGCTATAAATTTCACACTTAGTATGCATCCTATAAGTTGTGGTTGTTATGTTTTTGTTTTCACTCATTTCTAAATATTTTCTAATTTCCTTGTTATTTTTCGAGAAATTTGGCCATTTTCTAGTTTTATGTCTGTTATTAATTTTAATTTCATTCTATTGTAGTCAGTGAACATACTTTGCATGATATCTAGCTTTAATTAATTAATTTTTTTTTTTTGCTGGATATTTTCTTGTTTATTTATTTATTTATTTATTTTTGCAGATTCTTTTTTAAAATTTTTTATATTTCAGCATATTACGGGGGTATAAATGTTTAGATTACATATACAGCCTTTGCCCCACCTGAGTCAGAGTTTGTCCATCCCCCTCACGGTGCACACTGCAACCATTAGGTATGAATATACCCATCCTCTCCTCCCCTACCTGCCCAACATCTGATGAATATTACTACTATATGTGCACATAAGTATTGATCAGCTAATACCAATTTGATGGTGAGTACATGTGATGCTTGTTTTTCCATTTTTTTTTTTGATACTTTGTAGAATGGGCTCCAGCTCTATGCAGGATAATACATGATATCTATTTTTAAAAATCTATTGAGATGTAATTTGTGGGATAACATATGATCTAGCCTAGAAAGTGTCTCTGGTACACTTGAAAAGAATGTGTATGTTGTTGTTTTTAGGTCGAGTTTTCTGTCTATGTCTGTTGGTTTATTGTGCTGTTTAAGTTTGCTATTTCTTTACTTATCTTCTGTCTTGATATTTTATCCACTAGTGAGTGGAGGACACTGAAGTCTCCAACTATTATTGTAGAAGTGTTTTTTTCTCCATTTCATTCTGTATTTTTTGCATCATATTTTGATGATCTGTCATTAGGTATGTAAATGTTTATAAATGGTATATCTTCTTGCTGTATTGAAACTTTTATTAACATATAATGTCCTTCTTTGTCTCTTATAAACTTTTTTGAGTTAAAGCCTATTTTTTCTGATATTTGTATAGCCACCTCTATTTTCTTTTGGTTCCTATTTATATGCAATATCTTTTTCTATCTTTTAACTTTCAATCTGGTTTGTTATTTTGGATTCAAAGTGAGTTTCTTATAGACAGCATGTATAATTTGATGATATGTTCTTATCCATTGGCTAATATCTATCTTTTGCAGAACTTAATTCATTTACATCAAAGTAATTACTGATATGGAGAGACTTCTGTCATGTTTCTTAGTTTTTTCCTAAGATTCATTCTGTTTTATTACCTCATTTCCTACAGTATTATTTCCTTTTGTGTTTAGTTGATTTTTTTGTGGTGAAATATTTTAATTCTTTCTCATTTTCATTTGTGTATATTCCATAGCTATTTTATTTGTGGTTACCAGGGGATTACACATAACATCCTAAAGTTATAACACTCTAATTTGAATTTATACAAGCTTAACTTCAATAATATGAAAAAACTCTGCTCCTTTACAGTTCCATTTCCACCTCTTTCAATTGTTGATGTCACAAAATTACATCTTTATACACTGTGTGCTTAAAAACATAAACCAATCATACTTTTAAATGCATTAGTCTCTTAAATTATATGAAAAGCAAAATGTGGAGTTACAAACCAGACTTATTATAATGTTAGCATTTAGACTAGTATTTCTTTATGTATTAGTCTACTAAATAGTATAGAAAACAAAAAGTGGAGTTAGAAACTGCTATTCAAATAATACTAGCTTTTGTAATTTCCCATGCATTTACCTTCATTAAGATCTTTATTTCTTCAGATAGCTTTGAGTTACTGTCAAGAGTCCCTTCATTTCACTTGGAGGACTCCTTAGGCATTTTTTTGCAGATTAGCTCTAGGTGTAATGAACTCCCTCAGGTTTATTATCTGGGAATGTCTTAATTTTTCACTTTTTAAGTGCAGTTTTATCGTATATAGGATTTTTTGTTGACAGTTTTTTTTTTCTTTTTTTTTC
>VBSM01002608.1:44547304-44561517 GCA_008086735.1 Cheirogaleus medius
AAATTCGTTTATCAATTCAAGGAGTCTCTTGGTTGAATTCTTGGGGTTTTCTAGTTTTGAATCAAAGACTAGTGTAATTAAGTAATATAACTGTCATTTTTCTATCCTGTATGTAAAGATACTGATATTTTAATTCTTGTGGCAAATGGACATATATGCTTGTCGGTTTCTTTTTTGAGTGCTTAAATAAGAAGCAGTCAGGAAGTTAGGCTTCTTCCACCCCCAACTATCATCAGCAGCAATACTGATACAAGAATTTCTATTTTATTGCATCAGTCCTTACTCAGGGAGCCTTTGACTCACCGAATTAGGTATAGTCTTCTTTCAGGACTAGTTCTACAGTTTCAAATTGGTGGTAAACACCTCAGCTATAAATATGATATGGAGCAGAAGGGAAGGTGTGCAAACTTAAGCCATATTTTTGCCAAAAGTCTTTTAATCTGCCATCTAAAATTTAGGTCTTTTCCTCACTTCTGCTTATGATACCTGAGGATTTCCGTGGTTTCTGCATTGTTTTCTGCTACTGTGCATCTTTCTTCCTTGTACTTTGAGATGTGATTCCTTTTCTTCTGATACTCTAATTATTATGCTGATACATATCATTTTTTCCTTAATTCTTTTCTGAATGAATACTTTCTTGAATATATTTAATGTGATTTAAATGGTTTTGAGAAGGGAGGATAATCAATTTTGTGATCCCAGTCCCAAAACAGTTACTGACTCATTTGAATTAGTTAGGAAATGAAATTAGTTATTCTTAAGTAGCTCTGAAAACACAAATTTGTTACATTATGTGGCAGTCTAGATTGAGATTTCTCTTATGACTCAATGATGTTCTTAAATACTGTGATTGACATTTTTCTCTCTAAAATGGACAGAGTGTTATGTTCTTTTAGATAATTTCTTAGTCATTCACAAGATGAATCATCTCTATTTATTTTAATATAAATTGTCTGTTGATTGTTTCACAATGCAAAAAAGTGACTTAGGTTGAAAAGTTTAAAATATAAATTGAAACTGCTAGGATTAACATTCAAATATGGTTAAAACATTTATTGTAATTGCTTATAATTTCAGGAATATTGAAACTGCAAAGGTGCATACTTAGTAAATGAGATCAAGGCAATAATTGCAAAGAGACATGAATAGAGATAAAACATCAAACATTTTTAAATTACAATAACCAGTGGATATATATTGGAAATTGTATGTGTAGTCAGGAAATGTGAGTGGGGAATTAATTCAGGAATGTTCACTGTTACCTATTTTGTCATAATACATAGAAAAATGTTTTGGACCAGGAAACTCAATTCCAAAATTATGTTGTAAATCAATTTTAGAAGTAAAATGGGTCCATGAAACACATCTAGTATATTTGTTAATAAAATATAAATAAAAAATAAATCTTATTCAAAGTTTTATTCTTCTTTAACCTATGGAGTATAGTACAAAACAATGATACTGTAATAAGGCATATCTGGGTCCTTGTACCAGTGGTCTGCCACTTACTAAGACTTGGCAGCTTTGACAAGTAAATTAACTATAAGAAGACTCAATTTCCTGATATCCAAAATGGACAAAATAATTATACCTACCTCTAAGGAATGTTTATAATTACATTTAAAAATGCAGGTAAAGAATTTAGCATGATCCCTGGGATATTATTAATATAAGTCTTCAATGAATGTTACCTATGTTTATCAGTCTTAGTAATACTGACAATTTGTGGGTTTCATTTTACTGGATTGTCACTATTATACCATTTTGTAGATAAAGAAGGAGATATTTAGATTAATTATTGCATCCAATATAACATGTAGTATAAATCATAGCAAACCCAATGACCAAGTTGGATTTTCTATAATATATACTTCCTATGATATATTTTTTATCATTTGCTATGATATATATTTGATTCTGAAGCACCATCCATGAACTATAGAGATGATACTTTGTCTATAATATAGAATATTCCACCTATATTATCTTAGGGCACTGGTCATGATTACATGAATGAAATATTAACTCAATAAATAGAAGCTATTGCTGCATTAGAGGCATTAATCTGGATTTAGTGTGATAAGCAGGCATAAAAATGACAAAGAATTTGTCCTTAAGTTATATTCTAAAAAGAATACCAATATCACAAAGTATACTATGACTAATTTCCTATGTCTGGTAGGCCACATTATTTGGGTTAATTTTCCTGCCGAATACACTCCAAAATGAATAACAAAATGTATTTGAATATTTTATTTTAAATCATAGAAGCATAAATTGCCAAGTCATAATAGTTACTGAAGCAATAATCCAGACATGAAGACAGCATGAGAACTACTGTTACTCTAAGAGTATTTTTCTTTCTCAAATATTAAAAACTTATTTTGATGAACTTCCAGGAAAAGGAAAATATGAAAGCTAAGGTTACATTGAAGATGATGAATAAAAAAGAAAATCTTTTCTCTCAAAAGTACAAAATCAAACGTCAGCAACTTCAGGATAAAGGGAGCCCATGCAGAATCATTTCTAGTTCAGATCCCCTAAGTAATCCAGAAAATTTCAAGTCCTCAACTTGACTTCAGGTGGTCCGTAATTAGCAGAGGTACCAGATGCCTCACAAGAGGCAAGTACAAATCCTCTTTAAATGGGAATAACTTTATTGTATTTCTGAAAGTATCCACATATATATGGATAAATATATTTTGAAATATATTTATTTTTGAAAAATAATATATTTATTATTTTTAAAAAGTTATGTTCAGCATATAGCCAAAGGCAATAAGCATTGGAGGAAACTACATAACAACAAACCAGCATCCCAAAATAGCAAACACACACTCAAAAAGACTGATTCTTATATTTATTAGGCACAGATTTCAATTAGTTATGTTTAGTATCTTTAAAGAAATAATGACAAGTTTGATTATATCTATAAATAACATAAAACCACAAAAAATGGTAGATAACATTTACAAATAAACCAACTAGTAATTCTAGAAATAGAATATATAAAACACTAAAATACAATAAAATGAAAACTAAATGAATGGGTTTAAGACCAGAAGTGATAGGCAAGGACAGGGTTAGTACTGTGTTTCCCTGAAAATAAGACCTACCCATAAAATAAGCCCTAGCAGGATTTCTAAGCATTTGCGCAATATAAGGCCTACCCCCAAAATAAGACCTAGTGATGGGCGTGGCTATGCAGTGTATCTGCACAACCCATGCATTTCGTCTTGGAGCAGTAAAGAAGAGGAGCAGCCCTTCTCATCTGCCCCATGAGAGCTCTGTTGCTCAACATGAGAGATTGGGGCCAATGGTTCTAAAGGAAATAGAGTTGCAAGAAATTCAGGATGGAATTTGGGGTTTGGAGAGTTATGATGATGTTCTAGAAGAAGACGACTTAACTATATTTGAATAAATATAGATTGTTGTACCATACTTAAAAAAATAACACAACCCCTGAAAATAAATCCTAGGGTGTCTTCTTGAGGAAAAATAAATATAAGACCCTGTCTTATTTTCGGGGAAGCACAGTAATCTAAAACATATCAGAAAAAGTTCTTGAGAAAGCACTGAAGAGGGAAAAAAAGATCAAAACTACAGAAGTTACCTAAAATTTGGCATAAGGAAAATGATCTTTATGATGAAGAAATAGTTAAAGGTTTTTCTTGTTATCTTGTTTCTTATTTTTTATTTGTTTTTATAGGTCTAGATGACAGAATATCCAGAAGTGAACTCTAATAAGTTGCATTGGGGATTTAGAGAAAAGAACAGGTTTTTCTTTTTTAAATTATAAAATATAATACATTACAAATAAATGTTGGTGATGATGGAGAAGGATGAATTGATCATTATCTCAGATTTCCAGCTTGGAAGATTGGATGAACTCAAAGGAGGATAAATGTTTATATTTTCCCTTATACTGTTGAGTGTTTGAATGGAGATTTTGAACAATAAGAAAATATGGATCTGGAATGAAATGCAGACTTGGGAATTTAGTAGAGATTATTGTTAATGTTATAAGAGTGATTAAAGTGATTTAAGAAGATAAGAAAAACATTGAATAGAATAATTATTTATGAGTTGTAAAAATTACTGAAAAGGGAAATCAGAGAGTTAAGGAAAGAACCAGAAACATGCTGTCCCAAAATTCAAATGAGGGAAAGTATCATAAGGAACAAATGATAAAGCTTAAAATATTTAATTTCTGAGAAGGTGAGAAGAAAAAAATACATTGAAACTGGTCTTTGTATATTGAAGACTGTGAGTATAGACAATTATCTTTAAAGGGAGAAAAAGTCAGAAAGGCACAGGCAAAATTAAAATAGAGTTCAAACACATACACACACATACCATAGAAACAAAAGAAAATTGAAGGGAAAATTTAAAAAAATAGGGTACTTCTGCACATTCCAGTGACCTTGATTTTTCCTTCTATGTCAAAGGCATGATGAGAAAATATTTGGCCTGTTTTTTTCAAATGGAAATAACAAAACTAGCATTTTTCTTTGTAAAATATAGAAAATTCCTTTTATTAACTTACTTTCAGTTATCTTCATTTATTCTGAGATGCTCATTTTTCTGCATTTGATGTTCCCTGAAATGTGAATTCACCATACCATTGATGTGGTAAGAAATCAACGTGTCATAGTTTGATTGGCAGGTTTGCTCTTTTTCTTTCTTGATGGCATAAAAGATAATGGTGCATCTTACAAAAGATTTGATGAAATACAATATAACAAAGGTAACTAACTACTAATTTTTACAGTGAGTTATTCTTGACTCAGATAAAATATGCCACATTAATAACAATGTAGATATATCACTTAGAATATTGATTTATATCCCAAGTTTCTAATTGAGAAAATATGTTGCCTTCAAAGAAATGTTCCTTTCAAACTAGAAAATCATTAGTATATTGCCTATAACCGATTACTAATATTTCAAAGCATTTTACTTTAAAAATATATTTCAGTTTAAAATTCAAATAAAGCCTTTATTTGATTCAAACATTACCAAATATAGAGAAACATAAAAGTCATAAATTTTTTGATAAAAGTCATAAATTTTATTGATACCATGTGCCACAAAATCTTTAAATATATATAAATTTCATTATATCCCTCACTTATTCCCCATATTTCTGAAAATACATAGAAAAATGAATTCTATTATAAAACTTAGTTTCTTATTCTCCTCACTGAATTAGTATATGAGTTAAACCTCAGTAGCCATTTTGTAATTCTGATTTTTAATTTCTTTGTTCATTTTATTTCTTTGTTACATCTCATAACTTCTTATTATAAGAAGATCTATAGCTAACATTTTTGGTAAAAACATGATTTGGTGCTATATGTGTTATCATTATCAAATATCCATTTCATCTTTCAGAATATTAATTGGCAAAAAAAAACTGATTTGGACAAGATGTGTTTGTTTAATAAATTAGATTCTTTGATGAATCTAAGTAGAATTCAGACATGAAGACTATTATACTCTCATTGAGGACCAGAAAATGACTTCATTATTGAGCATATCTATTTAATAATATCACTGGCATCAAAAACTGTACTGCAAAACCTAAAAATGAATGTCCTTCAGTAACATTGAACCAAGGGGTTTAGACTACAGAAAATCTAAAACACAATTTCATCAAGTGCCTGATATTTTATTATTAATATTTAGAAGAAAGACTAATCCAGCAATCCCATTACTGGGCATCTACCCAAAGGAAAAAAGGACATTCTATGAAAAAGACATCTGCACTTGAATGTTTATAGCAGCACAATTCACAATTGCAAAGATATGGAAACAACCCAAGTGCCCATCAATACATGAGTGGATTAATAAAATGTGGTATATGTATACCATGAAGTACTACTCAGCCACAAAAAACAATGGGTGATCTAGCACCTCTTGTAATATCCTGGATAGAACTGAAGCCCGTTCTACTAAGTGAAGTATCACAAGAATGGAAAAACGAAGACCATATGTACTCACCATCAAATTAGTATTAATTGATCAACACTTATGTGCACATATAGTAGTAACATTCATCGGGTGTTGGGCAGGTGGGGGGGAAGGGGGGTGTGGGTCTATTCGCATCTAGTGGGTATGGTGCCTACCATCTGGGGAGCGGACATGCTTATATCTCTGACTCAGGTGGGGTAAAGGCAATATATGTAACCTAAACATTTGTACCCCCATAATATGCTGAAATAAAAATAAAAATAAATTAAAAAATACAAAAAATGTAGAAAGACTTATCAAATATGTTGTTGACTTTTAGTGCTTACAAAAATGATTCCTTATATTACATTTTCCAGTTATTAAATATAGCATTTCAAATAAAAAGATTTTAAATAAATTCCAGAAAGCATAATTCAACTAGCATCAAAAGTCTGAAAAAATTACAATATATATTCATTCAGAGTTGATTGCTTTAAATTTAGAAAAAGAATGATGATATGATGATTTTTTTCTGCTTTGAGGCTTAACATAGCTGACACATGTATTTCCCCAGTATAAGTTTAGGAAAAAAAAGATTTTAACCAAACATGTAAGGAAATCAAAATATTTCACTATCTTATTCATTTTTAAAAATATAATAAAGAGAAATAATTCTTTTGAAATCTACTTGGCAATAAGAAGTAAAACATGTTGATGTCAGTGAGTTATTAATTTAGTGTATAACAAGCAAAACTGGCACTTGAGAGAAGAAGTGTTACAATTAATAGTTCATAGGTTACCAAATATGCCTAAAATGAAAAATCTTGTATCATGGAAAATTCTAAATTTAAAAACGAAAGTGGCATTAGCCACTCCAGAACCCCTAACATAAAAATAATTCATTCATTTTATTTAAGAGACTATTCTTGAAGAGTTTTCTAATCACAACTTAGCTAATCATTATAAAAACAGAAGAAAAAAGGAAGAGAAAAGAAAAGAAAACCAAGATACTTTTATTATCTTTTATTAAAAATTCAGTTATACTTACATACCTTAAAGGGACTACAGAACTCCAACTACAGAAAGAATGGAAAAACATAATAATTATGTAGTATAATTATGAGTGAGTTCTTTCTGGTATGATGAAATATTCTGTGCTCTACTTTATAGTCTGTGCACTTAAGAACATCAGTACTTATATTGTTGTGTAAAATGAACAGCTACTGAGCTCTAATGGGCTTCATTTTGTGTTTTAAAATTCCTCAAAATCACTTTGAGTTCATTAGCTCTATAAGCACTAATGCATGCTGCTGCTCATAAAGGAGCATAATAAAGAAAAACCATGAGAGTAGCTAACCTGAAAACTGCCTTAATTGTAAAAAGAAGAAATGTGTACACATAGTTTTTTTGCTGTCAAAGGGAGAAATAAATAAAAAGACATATGATACATTATCCCTTTTTATACTTAAGAATATCATCTAAAAAAAGAATAATGGATGCATAAGAAGTAGAATTTTCCTGGCTAAGTTAAAGGACAGTCTCCTTAAGACTTTATTGCCCGGACATCTATATTTGGACCACAAGAGTGACCCTCCCAAGATCAGGTGACCATCATCACTAGTGGTGGGACAACAGTTTGCTAATACTTTCTATACATCAATTTATGTACATTTTTGACCCCGCAAAAAATAACATTTGGGGAAACTTGTACTTGCTAGTAGCTGAGATATTATTTTGATGAACAGTTATAATGTCCTCTCACTTTCTTTAGCAATATATCAATCTGTGTCTGTGGCCTTGAAAGTCTGATTAAGTTATTTAAATTTTCATTCACACCTAAAACAAAGAAAATGTAATTATCTGCTGCATAATGTTTACAATAATTTTATTCTGTAAATTTGCCAAATACTGGGTATTTCAAAAAAAAAAGAAATAATGTCCCTTGATTATGAGTTCCAGATGATAAATTAACAATGTTTCTATAGATTGCCACACATAGCCTTGAATTTCTGCCTACGATGTAAATGACTCATGAAAGTTATTAAAGTTATAGGCCTACAGTATGTGATGTTGTGTTTTACTGAATAATGTGCCTAAACTAAAATTGCAAATTTTTACATATAATTTAGTGACATAATTGCTTTTAATTGTAACAAATATTAATTTGTTACTAAAATGGGTAAGTATACAATTCCCAAATATCTCCGACAATGTAGACTATTATGAAATTATGATACTGATGACACAAAAGCAAAATTTATCTTCGAATTTAAATGCTTTTTTACACCAAAATTTTAATGAGAATTTTTATTGTTAGGTTTTTAAATTTCCTGATCTTGTTGACAAATATATTGCATTAACATATGTGGGGTTGTAAAATAAAAATATTAATAAATATTATAATCAAATTTTGAAAATTGCATTAAAATATTTAATCTGTTTAAATTAAAAATATATCAGTGTTTAATCCATGCACTGTCCATCCAGATTAGTACAGCCTTATAGAATCTATTCTACTTCCTCTTCCCCACCAACATAAATAATCCCCCTTATAATGACAAACATTATAAAAATATTAGAAAATGTGCTTCAGTACTAAGAACTAGAAAAGATTATTATAAATACATAACAAATTTCAATATATTTCTGCTAGATAAATTAGATATTACATATATTTTCATTAGGACAGAGAGAACTAAATTACATATTCTGTCTTTGAAAAAATTATTGGAATAAAGTAAAAGAGATATTGGTAGAATCCTTCTAGTTACTCTAATCGAAGAGTTGATGACTGGAAACTAGGCTAGGTCATGAGAGATATTCTACCATAATATTTTGATCACACAATTCAAAATCAGCTCAAATGAGGAACCTCAGTACAAACATGCCCACATCAAAGAGAAAAGCAATCAAATGACATGGATCATTCCCCATGTAGATTCTTCCTGAAGCAGTCTGCTCTTCTTACATCATATGAAACCATATCAGGAAGGCAGTTGAAGATACCACAAGGGGAGCTAGAGTAAAGGCCAAACTGTAGAAAAATGTTAGATATGGAGAGCTTGCTCCTAGGATCACCTTGTCACTAGAGTTCAAAGGGAAATACATTGGACAAGAAGTTTTTCTCCTGGGACTACTGTACTATGTTAGGGCCTCTAGTCTTATCTAGCAAACTATTGACTCACTGAACTGGATATTTAAACATATATTAGCTAGATCTTTGCTTTTAGCATCCTTATAAACAATGGAGAGGAAAAAGGAAAATTAAACTAAAACAAGTATTAGTAAATATCAGGTTAATAAACTTCTTTATATTTAAAGATATGCAAACTGATTAGAACATCAATAGACTTCTTAAAAATATGAGAGAATAGACAGAAATGTCAAGTTAAGAAAATACTGACAATAAAGAAAAGGAATGTTAGGACTTAACTCTCAAATATTAAAATAGACTATGAACCTGTGGTGATTAAAATAGTGTGATCCTGGTCAAAGGCCAAATATCAACAGGACAGATAACCCAAAAGTAAAAGATCAAATGTGTATGTATGTGTAGTCTTTGATGTGATTGATGTTTCATATCAGTGGGGAGAGGATGATTTCTGGAAAGATGCAAAACCTATGAATTAACTATTTGGTGAAAAAAATTATAGTAAGTTCAGCTAACTAGCTATATACTGTGAAATTATAGATAAAGATTTTAATAAAAATTGCCACCATAAAATATCTAAATAAAATTGCTACATATGGATTAATTAATTAATACATATGAAAGCCTTTTATAAACAATGTCATCATATCTTCCATAATATAGAGTCATAATACTAAAGGCAAAAATCACTAACAAGGGAAAATACTCATAGATATAACTCCTGTCAAATAAAAACAAATCCGCACTTAAGGGGAGATTTTATTCAAAAAGACATGCAATACGAAGAATGTTGCAGTCCTAATATTTATAAACTTTCCAAAAGGCCAGCAAAAGGACATTTCTCTCATAGCAAAGAGTAAACAGGCTGAAAGGAACTAGTTGTTGGAAAGTAGAGTGAGAAAGTGGCATGATCAGACACTTGATTAGAGAATGTCTTTCTCAGAAGTCAGCCCTTTCTTGGAGAGGCTGTGAAGGAAGGGTCTTGCCACGTCCCAGTGCTTTCTTAAGCTCAAAGGTAGGTCAAAACTCAGGAACTTGTGGTAGAGAAGAAACCTGACTAAAGGGTGGTCAAGTCAAGCTAGAGTTAGCAGGTATTCTGTCCAAATTGGTTACTCCACAAAAAAGTTGAAAGTTCTGCAAAAACAATAAACAGCCAAGAGCCATCTGGGCAAACATTTGCATCTTCTGTTGAAGGAGCTTTTATTAATCATTAATATAAGTCAAATAATCCAATAAAAACATGCAAGATGGTATTCCAATCTCACTTAGAAATCTCTCCTAAACACTCCTCAAGTCTGATTTAGATGTCTCTATTATGTACTCTACCAATAACAGTCAACCTCTGCTATAGTATTTTTCTGCATTGTAATTATTAACTCTTTTTCTTGTCTCTTTCTTTAGGTTTTGAGCTACTTAAGACATTATGTTATCCATGTATTTTTATTCAATACAGCACCATAATTATCAGATTTACATCATTAGCAAATTTAACAACTGTATCTTCTCCTTCTCTATCTAGGTCATTTATAATTTTTATTTCTAGAACAAGTACAAAGAAATTATAAACTGCAAGTCTAACACCCCTTTCTAGACTGGCAGTGAGTCATTAATCAAAACCATCTAACTTAGCTTTTTTAAGTCATTATTAGTCATATCATTTATACCATTATACAGTCCATATATAATGATAATAAAGAAACAAAAACTCTTCAAATTTCTCTAAGAATGCCATACCTAATATGTGTAATATTTCCAAATCCACTGATATAGAAATTCTCTCTCTATATATAAGAAAGTGTTGTTGAACTAATATGAGCTTTGCTTTTTTTCCTTATGAAAACAGTAATGTGCCTAATTTACTTACTGCTCAAAACATCCTTTTAACCCTATCCTTTTCTCAAAGACGTGCCCGACATTATCCTTTCTAATTTACTTACAAATTCCCTTTACTTTTTACAAATCTTCATTCATGTCTGATTATAAAGTGAAATTAGAGTATTATGGCTGCCTATAATTGCTTCTATGACATTGAATTGTCTAATCTTGTTTGTCATTGTTTGATTTTTAAGGGTTTTCAAAATATGATCATACTTCCTTCTAATTCAAATGTGATTTTTTTCCCTTCACCAATGTAAGGAGTTTCTTTTTTAGAGACTGATAGGAAAAAGTAATAATCATTATCAGCCTGCTGCTTCTCAGACCAACAATAGATTATTATGTATTTTGAAAAAAATTAAAAACTTACAGATAACCAAGAAGATTTTAATAAGAGATCTTCAAATCTAAGTGCACAATAGAATCATGTGGGATACTTTAGAAAGAATACTAATTACTGGGCCCCCTGCGCAGAGGATCTAATTGTACTGAGGTGGGCCAGAGCACGAGTACTTTTTAAACCTCCCCAATGATTTTAATGTGCAAGCAGGGTTTTAAACCACTGCTCCGTAGAAACTGCTTTTCTTTCTTTCCAGGCTGTTATAAAGATACATTGCCATAATATGCTTCTGGATTCTGATCCTGGAACTCCTTGGAGTTCTCATTTTATTTATGTAACAAATGTTTTTAAAAATAAAAGTTTAATGTAATTAATTATAATTTCATCAGAAGAAAATACATGAACTAAATGTATTTTTTGAGTAGTAAGTCTTTATTGACAAAGCTAATCTTGCGTATAACACCACTTATTCTGTAAATCTTCCAAATGGCCTTGTCAACCTTTTCACATATACTCCTTCTCTGGTCACTTAGCATGTGTCTCCATCATACAGACTATGTATTATCAAACTGCTTTAACCTGCATAGAAGCAACCAAAAGAATACTCATTCTATTTTTCCAATAAATAAATAAAATTATAATTATAATAAAAATGATGATAATAATAATAATGATAACCATAAAGTTTAAAAGAAAGAATAGTTTGAAAATATTAAACATTTAACAAAAATAATTGAATAATACTTTCAAAAATGTGAGAAGTGATAAAAAATGATATCTTAAGGTTCTTACAAACACTAGAAGAAATATATGTATTCAATTGTCATAGAAGTGTCTAAAATTGACCTTGCAAGCACGTTATTATTCTAGTTTCTGATTAAAAACAGCCTTTCATTTAAAAATTTAGAGTAACATTGTAGCTTGTGTTAGAACAAAGGGTTTGAATTTTCAATGCATGTCTTTACTGCATAAATTTATGTAAACACTATTATAAAATATAGATTCTAAGATACCAATATTTTTTTTCTTGAACTTTCTAATTACTATCATATTCTTCATATAGTACCACCATTTGAAAAAGAAAAATTTTCACTCAGATTTATAAAATCACAATATCAGTGTTCCAATTTGCTTATATTAGTAGCTAAAAAAAGAAAGGAAAAACTATTATGTTTCATTTATCTCAAGATTTTTCTGTAACTATTAACCAAATGGGATTAAAGAATAATCAAAGCAATAACAAGTAGATGAGTAAATTGGTCAATATTCAGACCTATGTCATTAGGTTAAATTTCTTTTTACAAAGATGAGCTTGAGGCACTGAATTTCATTAAAAAAAAGTTTATAGAAATAATCTATTATTATTCTAATACACCTTATATATAAATTAGAACTATGATTTTATTTAACTTTCAAAGACTATTGAAATAAATTTATTAATGCTACCTTCAGTATACCCTATAGAGAGTAAAAACTTCAAAAATTACCAATTTCTTTCTCTGCAAATGGCATTATTTTATTTAGCTATGCATATCTAGGATAAGATTGTGAGGACTAAAAGAAAGGGAAATGTTAATTCCTTGGAATGTAATAAATATCATAGAATTCTCTACAAGGTCCGTGAAAATTCAAGAGTTGTTAGCCTCTTTCCATCTCTTGTATGGTCACTTAAGTTCTTATTACCATAATCTCTTGTATGTGTTTCTGCACTTCAACTTCTATGCCATTCAATAGAACATACATAGAGAGTAAGCAATTCACATATTATGACCTCTTGTACAAGAGCTTGAATTTTTCCCTTTCTCTTCAATTTTAGTAAAGTTATAAGGAATTGTAATATACATATGAAAATTGTATAAATAAGAGCTAAAGCTCTGCCTTTTAAATTAACTTCTAGGAGGACTCTCTATGCGTAACAATTATCTAAATATGATAACATATTTTGTTTACACTGGTATCTCTTTTGAATTTCTTTTTTTTAATTTTTTATTATTTTTTATTTCAGCATATTATGGGGGTACAAATATTACGGTTATGTATATTGCCCATGTCCCCCTGCCCCCTCGAGGCAGAGCCTCAAGCATGACCATCCCCCATACGTTGCACATCTTACTCATTATGTTTGTATATACCCATCCCCTCCTCCCTCCTCCCACCCGCCCAACATCCGACAAATGTTATTCCTATATGTCCACTTAGGTGTTGATCCATTAATACCAATTTGATGGTGAGTACATGTGGTGCTTGTTTTTCCATTCTTGAGATACTTCACTTAGTAGAATGGGTTCCAGCTGTATCCAGGAGTATACAAGAGGTGCTATATCACCATTGTTTCTTAAAGCTGAATAGTACTCCATGGTATACATATAACACATTTTGTTGATCCACTCATGTATTTTTGGGCACCTGAGTTGTTTCCACAACTTTGCAATTGTGAACTATGCTGCTATAAACATTCGAGTGCAGGTGTCTTTTTTGTAGGTTGTCCTTTGTTCTTTTGGGTATATGCCCAGTAATGGGATTGCTGGATCAAATGGTAAATCTACTTGTATCGCTTTAAGGTATCTCCATATTGCTTTCCACAGAGGCTGAACTAGTTTGCAGTCCCACCAGCAGTATAGGAGTGTTCCTATCTCTCCGCATCCACGCCAACATTTATTGTTTGGGGACTTTTTGATAAAAGCCATTCTTACTGGAGATAAGTGATATCTCATTGCAGTTTTGATTTGCATTTCCCTGATGATTTGAGATGTTGAGCATTTTTTCATATGTCTTTTGGCCATTATTCTTTCTTCTTTTGAAAAATTTCTGTTCATGTCCTTTGCCTACTTCTTGATAGGATTGTTTGATTTTACTTTGCTGATTTTCCTGAGTTCTAAATAGATTCTAGTTATC
>VBSM01002608.1:44561617-44574658 GCA_008086735.1 Cheirogaleus medius
ATGTTGTGGAATAATTTCTGCAGGATAGGCACCAGTTCTTCTTTGTAGGTGTGGGAGAATTCGAGTGTGAAACCATCTGGTCCATGACTTTTCTTTTTAGGAAATTTTTTAATTGCTGTTTCTATTTCAGTACTTGATATTGGTCTGTTCAGGAATTCTATTTCATCCTGGTTGAGACTAAGGAGGCCTTTTTTTGGATTTCTTACTGATGTCTTGATAAAGAGAAGATCTACTTTTAAATTAATCCAGTATATCCATCTTTAAATTTAATGCTATTTTATGGCTGCTTAACAAATTATTTCCATATCTCAAATTCTTAAATATTCTCCTCCATAATATTCAAAAAGCATTATTTTTTTACATTCTACCATTATTTCAAATATCTTTTTAGAATTAATCTTATATATGATATAATATAGGTGCCAGATTTCATATTTTTCTATATAAACATATAATTTATTAAGCAACCTTTCTTGAAAAATTCATCCTATCTATTAGGTACTATAATGTTACCTTGGCTGTAATTCAAGTAAGTGTGCATATGTATATGTGTGAATGGGTCTGTTTGTAGACTCTCTTTTCTGTTTCATTGGCACATATGTAGTTATGCCAATGCCACACTATCTTAATTACTGAAGTGTTATAATTAACATGTGTTAAAAAAGGTTAAAATAAACTGTTCAAATCAGAAACCTTTATTCTAAGATTAATTGGTGGAATCTTTGAATATTAAAATTATTTTATATAAATGATATATGAACATTTCTATTTCCTATTTTTCCTTGGGTAAATTTTGTTGTGGTTGGCTTTTGTCATCAAGGAAATAAGAAGTGCTCAATTGTGAATAGATTTGCCTTGAATCTGTATATATTTTTATTATTTCCATAGATTTAGATGGTACAAATGATTTTTTTTGTTGTTGCATGGATGAATTATATAGTTACGAATCTGGACATTTATTGTACCTATCACTCAAAAAGTGTCAATTGTGCCCAATGGGTAATTTTTCAACCTTTATCTCCCTCCCGCCCTTCCACTTCTGAGTCTCCAATGTCTATTATGTCACTCTGTATGACCACATATACACATAGCTTACCTCCCAGTTATAAGTGAGAACATATGGTGTTTGGTTTTCCATTCCTAAGCAACTTTGCTTAAGATAATGGTCTCTAGTACCATTCAAGTTGCTGCAAAAGACATTATTTCATTCTTTTTTATGGCTGAGTAGTATTCCTTGGTATATACATACCACATTTTCTTTATTCACTCATAGGGTTGATAGGCAATTAGGTTGATTTCATATATTTGCAGTTGTGAGTTATGCTTCAAGAAACATATGAGGTGTCTTTTTGATAAAATAACTTCTTTTCCTTTAGGCCCCTACCCAATAGTGTGATTGCTGAACTGAATAATGGATGTACTTTCAGTTCTTTGAGAAATCTCCACACTGTTTTCCACAGAGGTTGTACTAATTCACAATCTTACCAACAGTGTAGGAGCATTCCCTTTTCACCACATCTGCACCAACTTCTACTGTTTAATTGACTTTTTAATCATGGCTACTATTACTGGGGTGATGTGGTATTTCATTGGGATTTTAATTTGCATTTCCCCAGTAATTACTGATGTTGAGCCTTTTTTCATTTGTTTGTTGGCCCAAACATATATCTTCTTTTGAAAAATGTCTGTTCACGTCATTTTCCCATATTCTAATGGCAATTTTTTTTTCTTGCTGACTTGCTTGAGTTCCTTAAGATTCTGGATATCAGTTTTTTGTCAAATGTAGTTTGTGAATAATTTCTCCCATTCCATAGGTTGTAAATTTACTCTGTTGATTATTTCTTTTGCTGTAGAGAGCTTTTTAGTTTAATTAGGTCCCATTTATTTATTTTTATTTTTATTGCATTTGCTTTTGGGGTCTTAGTCTTAAATTATTTGCTTAGGCTAATGTTCAGAATTGTTTTTCCTAGGTTTTACTCTACAAGTTTTGTAGTTTCAAGTCTTACATTTAAGTATTTTATCTATCTTTAGTGAATTTTTGCATAAGGTAAGAGACAGAGATCCAGCTTCCTTCTTCTGCATATGGCTATTCAACTTTTCCAGCACCATTTATTGAACAGGCTATCCTTTCTCCAGTGTATATTTTTGTCTGCTTTATCAAAGATCAGTTGGTTGTAGATATATAGTTTTATTTCTAGGTCCTTTAATTGTTTCATTGATCTATTTGTTTACTTTTAAAACAGTCCCATGTTGTTTGGGGGGAGTACTATTTGAAGTAATTGCCTTGTAGTATTATTTGATGTTGGGCAATGTGATGCCTTCAGATTTATTCTTTTTGCTTAGGATTGCATTGCCTATTCAACCTCTTTTTGATTCCATATGAAATTTAGGATATTTTTTCTAATTCTGTGAAAAATCACATTGATATTTTGATGGGAGTCACATTGAATCTGTAGATTACTTTGAGCAGTATAGTATTTTAACAGAATTGATTCTTCCAATCTATGAGCATGGGATGTTTTTCCATTGGTTTGTGTCACCTAAGATTTCTTTCATCAGTGTTTTGTAGTTCGCCTTGTAGAGATCTTTTATCTCTTTTGTTAAGACTATTCCTAGGTACTATTTTTTGCAGCTCTTTTAAATGGCATTGAATTCATTTGATTCTCATCTTTGTTGTTATTAATGTAGAGAAATGTTACTAATTTCTTTACATTGATTTTGTAACTTAAGACTTTACTGAATGCATTTATCAAATCTAGGAATCTTTTAGAGGAGTAATGAGAGTTCTAGGTATATGATCATATTATCAGCAAACAGAGATTGTTTTATTTCCTCTTTTCAAGTTTGGATATTATTTATTTATTTATCTTGCCTGATTGCTCTGGCTAGGATTTCCAGTACTATGTTGAACAGAAGTGGTAAAAGTGGGCATCATTGTCTTGTTCTGGTTCTCAGGAAGAATGCTTTCAACTTTTCCCCATTCAATATGATGTTTGCTGTGGATTTGCTATATATGGCTTTTATTATTTTGAGACATCTTCCTTGTGTTCCTGGTTTGTTGAGGATTTTTATTATTAATAAATGCTGGATTTTATCAAATGCTTTTTGTTGGTATATTGAGATAATCATATTTGTGTCTTTAATTTTTGTTTATATGGTGAATCACATTTATTGATTTGCATATATTCAACCATCTTTGCATTGCTGGGATAAAACCCACTTGATTGTGGAGAATTATCTTTTTTATGTGCTGTTGGATTCAATTTGCTAGTATTTTGTTGAGAATTTTTTATTCTGTGTTTCTTAGGGATATTGGTCTGTGAATTTCATTTTTATTGTGTTCTTTCTTGGCTTTGATTTCAGGGTGATATTGGTTTCCTAGAATTCCCTCCTTCTCAATCTTTTAGAATAGTTTCAGTAGTACTGAAATTATTAGTGCCAGTGATTCTTTGCATGTCTGGGAGAATTTGGCTATGAATCCATCTGGCTTTTTTTGTTGTTGGGACATTTTTTATTATTCATTCAATCTCACTACTTGTTATTGGTCTGTTCAGGATTTCTATTTCTTTTTGATTCAATCTTGGGGGATTGTTTGTTTCCAGGAATTTACCCATTTCCTCTAGATTGTCTTGTTTGCATTCACAGAGGTGTTTCTAATAGTCTTGGATGATCTTATGTATTTCTGTGGTATCAGTTTTAATGTCTCCTTTGTCATTTCTCAATGAACTCATTTGAATTCTCTCTTTTTGTGCTTAATCTAGTTAGTGGTCTATTGTTTTTGTTTATCTTTTAAAAGAAACTTTTTGTTTAATTGATCCTTTGTATTGTCTCTTTGGTTTCAGTTTTGTTTAGTTCTGCTATGATCTCTGTTATTTCTTGTCTTTTGCTAGCTTTCAGTTTGGTTTATTCTTTTTTTTCTAGTTCCTTGAGATTTGACATTAGATTGTTAATTTATGATCTGTCTTTTTGATATAGGCATTTAGTGCTATAAACTTCCATTTTAGCACTCCTTTTCTATATTACAGAGATTTTGATAACTTATATCATTAATATCATTCATTTTGAAAAGTTTTAAATTTTTATCTGGATTTTGTTGTTGACCCAAGGTCATTCAGTAGCAAGTTTAATTTCCATGTATTTTTATGTTTTTGAGGTCTCCTCTTGGTGTTGGTTTCTAGTTTTATTCCACTGTGGTCTGAGCAAATTTTGATTTTTTAAAATTTGTTGAGAATTGTTTTGTTGCCTAACATATGATCTATCCTTGAGAATGATCCATGAGCTGTGGAGAACATGAATTCTATAGCTGTTGGATGAAACATTCTATGACTATCTATTAGGTCCATTTTGTCTATAGTGCAGAACAAGTCCAATATTTCATTGTTGATTTACTGTCTGGATGATCTGTCCAATGCTGTGGACAGTGGAGTGTTGAGTTGTCCAATTATTATTGTATTAGGGTCTATCTCTCTATCTCTGATAATATTTGTTTTATATGTCTGGGTGCTCCAATGTTGGATACATATATATTTAGCATTGTTTTATCCTCTTCCTGAATTTACAATTTTATCATTATATAATGGTCTTCTTTGTCTCTTTTGACAGTTTTTGTTTTGAAATCTATTTTATCAGATAGAAGTATAGCTACTTCTTCCCCTTTTAGGTTTTCATTTCCATGGAACATCTTTTTCCATTGCTTTATTTTCAGTCTATGTCTGTCATTATAAATGAAGTGTGCTTCTTGCAGAAAACATATACTTTGCTCTTGTTTTTTCAATCCATTCATCCACTCTATGTCTTTTGATTGGAGAGTTAAACCAGTTACATACAATGTTATTATTGAAAAGTAAGGACTTACTACTGCCATGTTGCTATTCTGATTATTTTGTGGCCCTCTCTTTCTTTCCACAAAAAATATCTTCCTTCTGTCTTCTTTTGTTAAAAGTGATTTTCTCTGACAGTGTGTTTTAATTTCTTGTTTTTCAATTTTGTGTACCTGTTGTAGGTTTTTTGATTTGAGGTTACCATGAGGCTTGCAAAAAACATTTTATAATCAATTATTTTAAACAGATGACAACTGCTTATAAACCAATAAATAAGCAAAGAGAAATTCTGCCCTTTAACTCTATCCACCTCACTTTTTAACTTTTTTTGTTTCCATCCATATCTTTTTATACTCTCTATCTCTTAAGATGTTCTTTTTATTTTTGATAGGTTTGTATTTCAGCCTTTCTAATCAAGCTATAGGTGGTTTATACACCATAATTACTGCAATAGAACATTCTGTATTTGTGTCCTTACTGTTACCAATGAGTTATATACCTTCAGAAAATTTCTGATTGTTCATTAATGCCCTTTCTTTCAGAATGAAGAACTCCTTTAGCATTCCTAGTAGGACAGGTCTGGTGTTGATAGATTCCCTCAGCTTTTATTTGTCTGGAAAAGTCTTTATTTCTCCTTCACGGTTTGAAGGACCTTTTTTCAAGATATAATATTCTAGTGATAAGGTTTTTTTCTTTCGGTGCTTTGAATATGTCATGCTATTCCCTCCTGGGCTGTAAGTTTTCCACTGAGAAGTCTGCTGCCAGATATATTGGAGCTCCTTTATATGTTATTTTTTTTCTTTTTTCTTGCTTTTCTTAGAACCTTTTCTATATCTGTGACGTTTAGGAGCTTGATTATTAAGTGTCTTGAAGTAGCCTTGTCCGGGCTAAATCTGCTTGGTGTTCTATGACTTCTTTGTGCCTGAATATTGATATCGTTCTGTAAGTTTGGATAGTTCCCTTTCATTAGTTTTTGAATAAGCTTTCTACCCCAATCTCTCTCTTTACTCCCTCTTTAAGGCCAATAACTCTTAGATTTGCTCTTTTAAGGATATTTACTAGATTTTGTAGGTGTACTTCATTCTTATTTATTCTTTTATCTTGTTTCTCCTCTGACTGTGTATTTTTAAATGGCCTGTTTTCAAGCTTGCTAATTCTCTCTTCTGTTTGGTCAGTTCTGCTGTTGAGAGACTCATGCATTTCTCAGCTTGTCAATTGAATTCTTAAGTGCTAGAATTTCTGCTTGTGTTTTTATTATTTCATTTTCTTTATTAAATTTCTCTGATAGGTTTCTGAATTCTTTTTCTTTGTTGTATTGGAGTTCATTGAGTTTCCTCAGGATGGTTATTTTGAATTCTTTGTCTGAAAGGTCACCTATCTCCACCACTTCAGCATTAATCACTGGTACTTTATTTAGTTTATTTGGTAAGGTCATGTCTTCCTGGATGTCCTTGATGCTTGTAGATATTCATTGATGTCTTGGCATTGAACAGTTAGGTATTTATTTTAATCATCAGTGTCTGGGCTTTTTTATACCCATCCTTCTTCAGAAGGCTTTCCAGATACTCAAATAGAATTAAGTAATGTGGCCTAAGTCTCTGGTCACTGAAGTTGTATCATCAGTTGGTATGCCCCAAGTCCCATAATGCTGTGATGCTTACAGACTCCTGGTGGTACTACCTTGATGAGCTTGGGTAAGTTACAAGATAATTTCCTGGATTGTCAGTCAAATTCTGTCATTCTCTTCTCTCACTTTCTTTGCTGGGCTGAGTCCATAATTGAGTTTGAAATCCACAGGGCAGGCCAGCAGACTGTAAATGCAGGCAAGGTCCCTATGTTGCAGTCTGGAAGCAGAATTCCTTTTACTCTGGGAAACCTGTCTTTGTTCTAAGGCCTTCAACACATACAATGAGGCCCGCCCAACCATGGTGCTAATCAGCTTTACTTAAAGTGTATGTATGTAAATCACACATAAAAAATGCCTTCATAGCAGCATATGGACTAGTGTTTGACCAAACAACTGAACAACATGGCCTAACCAAAATGACACATAAAATTAACCATTGCAGATCCTATATAAAAATTTCTACCTACAAAAATAAATCAAGAATACTATTAAAAATAAATATGTGGGTAAAGATAAGGTATGTCCAATTTATAAAATCTCTTGGAAAAATCATTGAGTTTATTAAACTAAGACAATAATAAACTGTAGGGTAACATGTGTAGAAGTAAAAATATTAACAACAGTTGCAAAAATATGAAGAAATGAATTTATGAATTATATATTTGTAAGGTACTAAAGTATATATGAAGTAGTAAAATATTGTTTTAAAGTAGCTTATATTAGTTAACCATGCATAATGAAAACCCTAGAGCAACCATACACACAAAGGTATATATCATAAGCCAATAATGGTGATAAAAAATTATGTAAAATAATAAATTAATATGAGGAAAAATTGAGAAAAAAGAAACCCAAACCAAATGAGGCAAACAGAAACAACTATCCCATAATATTCTTAACCAAATCCATTTTAAAAATTGCATGAAAAATAAATGACATAAACATTCTAATTAAAAGACCAAGTACCTAAACATGAATATAAAATGATACCTGATATTTGCTTTATAAAATAAAATCACATTAACTACAAAGGCATAGATATGTAAAGAGTAAAAGAATGGGGATAAAGTATATACCTTGCTACTACTCATCAAAATAAAGCTAAAGTGACTATATTAATATTATATAATTTAAACTTCAGAATAAGGAATATTATAGTGACAGAGTAATATTTTATAATGATAAAGTGATAAAGTAATAACAAATATGTAATAATCTCAAATACATATGTGAGGAATACTACATTATATAAATGAAATCTAATAGAACTAATAATGTAAATAAAAATATCCATAAATGTAGTTGACGATTTCAAAATATATCTCTGAAATATAACTTGGACAAAAAAATCAGGAAAACTATACAAATTTTAATCAACATTATCAAAACAGACTCTAACAGACATTTATAGAATGCTTCCCTCAACATTATAATATAAATCCTTACAAGTGCAAAAGAAAGGTGCATGGAAATAGAATCATTTTCTGGATGTTCTTTTTTTAAAGACCTTTAAAAATTTAAAACAATTTAAATGATACACAGTAAATTTTCTGATTACAGCTAACTTCTCAAATATTAGAATGCTTAATAGCACATCACTAAATACCCATGGGGCAAAGAAGAAATCTCAAGGAAAATCAGTATTGTAAAAAGTAATGTTAAAACCTGAGAAATAGTTCATAACTCTCATGGCACTTAATGTGTTAAAAAGATATAAATTTGGGAATGGGGAAAACAGGTCAGGTTTTTTTTGTGGACAATATGATCATCTATGTGTACAATCCTAATGAATTTTCTAAAATCTATCAGTACCTATAATTGAGTTTAGTAAAGTATCATTCTAAAGCTCAGTATAAAAATTTACATGTATTTTCACATACTAGTAATAAGCAATTAGAAATTGAAATTTTAGAAACTCTATTACACAATAGCATCAGAAACATGGAATACTTGGGGACAAAGTTAAGAAAATATGTATAAGATTGTATAGTGAAAACAGCAAAATATTATTCAAATAAGTCTTAGGAAACCTGAATAAATTCATGTATTTCAATTCATTCCCAAGGCAAATCCCAGTAAGCTTTTTGTTGAAATTGAAAAAATGATTTCAAAATGTATATGGAATGTAAAGGACTTAAAAGAACCCAAATAATTTTGGAAAAACAGAATGACAAAGTTGGAGGACTTACACATCTTAATTTCAAGATTTACACTAAAGCTTCAGTGAAGACAGTGTGGTATTGGTATAGGGATAGACATGTAAATTATTGGAGTAGAATAAAGAGGCCAGAAGTAGACCCACACACATATATAGTCAATGGATTTTTGACAAATGTACAAAGGTATTTCAATGAGATAGGGACAATTCTTTTAAAATTTATGTTGGAGCAATTAGATAGCTCTAGGGAGAAAAATGAATATCAATTATTACCTCACATTATAGATAAAAGTTAACTCAAAATGGATCTCAGATTTAACTGTAAAAGTAAATTATAAAATGTTCAGTCATTTTTGGCTTGACAAAAATATATTAAAGAAAAAAATAAAAATTGAGACACTAAGCAAAACCAAAATTTTATTTGAAAATTTACTTTAAAGAGAATAAAAAAGAAAGCCAGAGATTTGTAGAAAATATGTGCAAATAAAATATTTGATTGAAGATTTATATCCAGTATAAGTATATCCAGTATAAATAATGCTTATTACTCAATATTAAAAAGACAAACCAACCAAGAAAAAATAAGCAAAATATTCGAACGGATACTTCACCAAAGAAGATACATGGATGGCAAACAAGCACATAAAACATGTGAATTTCATTAGTTATTAAAATGCAAATTAAACCCATATAGAGTTACACCTGCACACCCACTAGAGTGAAGAAAATTAAAACACCGACAATACCAGGTCTTGGAGAGGATGGAGAAAACTGTAATGCAGTATATTGCTATTTTTAATACAAGAAGTATAGCTATGTTGAAAACAGTATTGTAGTTTCCTATCAAATTAAACACATGCTTATCATATAATCCAGCATTTGAACAAGAAAATTTGAACAAGAAAATTATTGAAAATCCTGAATATTCATACCAACTTCATCTAAAAAAGCCAAAAAGTAGAAAAAGCCCAAGTGGCCATCAACTGACAAATTCATAAACCAGTTGTGATATAGCCATACAAAGGAATACGAGTTAATAATTTAAAAAAGCTATTGATAGATGCAACAGTATAGATAAATCTCAAAAGCACTGTACTAATTGAAAAAGCAAGGGAGATACCACTTATATGAAATCTTAATAAAGGAAAAGCCTTTTGTGACAGAAAGATCAATCACTGCCAGAATCTTGGTGTAGTGGGAGGACTTTCAGTGCAGAGGGGCACAGAGCAACTGGAATGATGGAAATATTCCATATCTTGGTAGTTATTTTTGGTTACACACTGTATTCACTTAAAAAAAATAATCAAACTCTACATTTACAATATGTATCTTTAGTTTTATATAATTTTAAACTACTCCTAAATTGATTAAAATATATAACCTATGATTCAAGTGTAAAAATGGAAATTAAAAAATATTTTGACTTGAGTAAAAAGTTTAAAAAGAGTTTAAAAAGAAAAATTACAAAAATGAGATTAATTCACTCTAACCAAATTTTTGGTTCATATAAAGTTGCATTAGTTCAGATAATAAGAGTATAGTGTGTACTATCAGATTGACATAGTGAACAGTGTCAGAAAGAAAGGGTTAATTAGCACTCTGGGAGGCTGAGGCGGGTGGATCGCTTAAGGTCAGGAGTTCAAAACCAGCCTGAGCAAGAGTGAGACCCCCGTCTCTACTAAAAATAGAAAGAAATTAATTGGCCAACTAAAAAAATATAGACAAAATTAGTCGGGCATGGTGGTGCATGCCTGTAGTCCCAGCTACTCGGGAGGCTAAGGCAGGAGGATTGCTTAAGCCCAGGAATTTGAGGTTGCTGTGAGCTAGGCTGACACCACGGCACTCTAGCCTGGGCAAGAGAGTGAGACTGTGTCTCAATAAAAAAAAACAAAAAGGTTAATTAAAAGGTAGAGTTAATTCTACCTATAAAACCACATAGAGAAGCTTAGTTATGTACTCTAGTATCTCTGTCAATGTTTTGCTAATGCCTTTATCAATTTTTATAATAAACTCTACATTAACTTGTCATCAATTATTTTTGTAGTATAAAGAAAGAAATTTCCAAACATTAGATCTACAACATCAGGTATAAAGATCACAAAGGCATTGTCTTGCTATTATTGTGTCCTGGCCAAATGTATTTAAAATACTGACAGAACTCTGCAAAAGTGAGATGACAGTCAGCACACACGTAACACAGTATTTTCAATTAGTATTTTAATTATGCTTTGTGAAATCTAGTGATACTTTTTTATTTCCTAAAAATAAATTAGGTAAATCTCATCAGAATTATCTACTCCTATGCATAGCCATTTATATGATAAACCGCTTTCATCTACAACTGCATTACAAGAAACCAATTGTCTCATGCTGTTCATGAAAGTCAGTAATAGGACACAGACTGTGATGCTATTAAAGCAATTCGCTAATGGAATATTAGAATGTCTACTAAAATATAGCAAATGAGTACCAGAATTTTATAGAATGCTGGTGGAATGGTATAACATTATATGGTTTGCTTCTGTTATACTGTTTTGCCAGTAAATAATATTACTAATGTAATTATGTTTCCTACCCAATAGTAGAATCCAAGTTTTTTCCCAAATCATAGCATTGTAGTCAGCATACTAAAAGGAAATTTTTTTCTATTTTAGAAATGGCTTGATATTTTTGCATGATTTTCAAACTGCGAATATTTTGTTGACCTTGCATTTATATCATCTTGACAGTTTAAGGCCTAAGTATTAAATCTTAGTAAATTTTGTTAAATGATTTCAAAATACATCCAGACTCAGAGAAGTGATTTTTTTTTACTGTTATAAATTTAAGTAGAGCAAATTTAATGTCAGAAAATGAAGCTATTGCTTTACATGGCCATGGAAATGTTCTCACTGAAAACATGTATCTACCATCTGACCTATGAGAAAACTCTCCTTTATATTCATCCAGTACTTCTTCCACAATGCTACTCTCTAACTTGAAACTAAAGAAAGTTGGGTTTTCACTGTGGCTTATGATAGACCAATACCTAAAACTAGTATGTCCACTTCTTTTTTTCTATTTTTATAGATTTAGGGGGTACAAGTGTAGTTTTACTACATGGATATATTGTGTAGTGGTAAAGACTAGGTTTTTTATGCAATCTACTTCTGATGGCAAGTGCACTGGTAAAGCTGATATTTCTAGGTGTTTCCACGGATTATTCATTCTAGCGCTCAACTCACTTGCTAGAATTCATCATGCTAGAAACATAATCAAGCCAGGTTTTCACCTATTTAATTTATAAGTTTCGTGGCTTATTACGTTTTTCTTCATTCATTGATCTGTTTATTTAACTTTTAAAATATTTATCATATGCAAGGAACAATATGAGACTTAAAGGTGATTCAAATTGTTTCCTTAATATTTTTATAGTGTAATAAGAAAGATAAGTTATAAACTGGCACATTTTCATATCACAAACTAAAAGTACCACAGGATCAATACATACTGGATACAAATATATTGAGAAAAAGAGTTTAACACCAATGATAGATACAATAAAACCACCAACAGTTATAGTCAATTAACTATAACTTTTTTTTTATTTTACATGTGAAGAAACTGAAACATCAAGATTAAAAAAATTTTCAAAAATAAAACTTAGTTATTGAATGTATTTAAATTATAAGCTCTAAACAATTGCCAAACCACTATAACAAAGCCACCATTTATTTTTGATGATATAGAAACATTTGCATGATGCTTGGATTATGAAATATCTGGTGTTGGGCAGATGGGAGGAGCGAGAAGTGGATGGGTATATACACACGTAATGGGTGCAGTGTACACCATCTGGGGGATGGACATGCTGAAAGTTCTGACTCATGTGGGGCAAGAGCAATCAATATATGTCACCTAAACATTTGTACCCCCGTAATATGCTGAAATTAAAAGAAATAAAATAAAAAAACAAAAAAGAAATATCAATGTAAAGATTTTTTTAATGTCAAATACGTATTTAATGAATAAAATACTTGGTTATGAGGTCAACATAGTAGGAAACAGACCGTGAGCATTTTTAATGTTAGAAATTATATATATGTATATTTTTAACCCACCAGAGCTCATATATCTGGAATGCTTTGCCCTTCCTTCGAGGAGATGCTGATCATCATCTTATGCGGTTTATGCTTTTCTAAGGGCATTTTATTTTATGATAAATTGAGATATAATTCATATACCATAAAATTCACTTTTTTACTATAATAAATTAAATATTTGATATGTATTTCTGATAGAATAATAAACCAAGGTTGAATTGAAACATAACAAATGGTGAAATGATCCAAAATAAAGGTTTGGCAAAAAATAAAAAGATGGAATGAATTGAAAAAATACATAAGCAGACAATGTCCCATATCAAATGTCAAAAAAAAAATTTTTTTTTTTTTTTG
>VBSM01002608.1:44574758-44591304 GCA_008086735.1 Cheirogaleus medius
ATCAGCCTAGCTCACAGCAACCTCAAACTCCTGGGCTCAAGTGATCCTTGTGCCACAGCCTCCCAAGTAGCTGGGACTACAGGTGTGCACCACTACTCAGGCTAATTTTTCTATTTTTAGTAGAGACGGGGTCTCGCTCTCGCTCAGGCTGGTCTCAAACTCCTGAGCTCAAGTGATCCTCCTGCCTTGGCCTCCCAGAGTGCTAGGATTACAGGCATGAGCCACCAGCCCTGCCCAAAATGGTTTTTTTCCCCAGCATATTATGGGGGTACAAATGTTAAGGTTATGTATATTGCCCTTGCTCCCCCTCCCCCCTCTAGTCAGAGCTTCAAGTGTCCATCCCCCATTTGGTGCCGAGCACACTCATTATGTATGTACATACCCATCCCCTCCCCCCCACCTGCCCGACACCCAATAATTGTTATTCCTATATGTCTACTTAGGTGTTGATCAGTTAATACCAATTCACTTTTTAAAGTACACAATTCAGAGATTTTTGGTGTATTCACAAAGTTGTGCAACCATCACAATTTATCTAATTCCAGAATATTTTTGTCAAAGATTTTGGTATCAATCAAATTAATGGTCAAAATTATTATTATGTATTATGGGTTGGGTATAGAAAGTTAAATATTTGGGGTTTTGTTTGTTTTTTGGTGGGTGGAGATTTCCCAAGAACAATAATAATAATTAAAAAATTATATAAATATGTATAAATGAGGTACATGCAGTATGGAACATATTATATTGTTCTGGAAAAAGACAATAAAGTTTAGCCTCATGGGCATGGTGGAAAGTTGTCAGTTTTGGTGACCACAATCTTGTACAAAGTAATAGTATTTGGTCATTTTGAATATTATCAGCAATTTTCCTCTGATAAAATTAATGAAGAACTGGACAGACAATCCCCTAAAAATAGACTGGAACAATTTTCATAATTCTAATACAAGCTTAATGAAACTTAAAACTATCTTTTACATCCAAATGGACTAAGGTTGTACTATAATACTTGCTATTTTTGTAGTTACCTCTATTCATGCTGCTGGCTTCCACAGAAACAATATGTCACTGTGACATGCCCTGTGGCAATGTAATGTTGCTCTCAAAGTGAAGAGTATTTGCTGATGAATCTTTTGGCCTTCTCAAAAATAAATGTGGATAATTATCCGATGTGATTTTAATCACTCTCAAAAAGCTCAAGACATTTCCTTTCAAGTGGCAGCTTTAGATACTGTCTCCTCCCTTCAGCAACACTCTCATGTGTGCAACATACAATGTTCCTGTTTAGCATTTGACCAAGAACTAGTGCAATCTTAGCCTCTCTTCATAGTTTTTGCTGGGTCTTTTCTCTTTATGCAGAAATATGTCTTTATAACCCAAGCCAGGTTTTCTATTCTATATACATAATGATAAAGCTGCACTCCTGCTGGGGGCCATTTTCACAGCTTCCTTTCTAATAATTAAATGAACACCAGCAAGCATATAGCCCATAGAACTTAAAGAATCAAAACCTGTTTCTTAATATCCCTTTTAGCAAAAATGATTTTTATCATTTTCCTTCCATTTTCTTAACATTTTAAATAAATTTACTAGCGATTAAAGCAAAGGTTATTTCTTAGCACTGTTTAATCCTCTTACATAGTTAATTAGCATCAAGTATTTCTATTTTCTTGCACAAATTTTTTGATGTGTAAAACTCTGGATGTGTGTCTTAACCACATATGACAAAGGTTTGGTAGTGAAATACACAGCATTAATAAAATAAATATCCTTTCTGTGTACTGTTTTGAATATGAGAGTCTGAATCAGTTTATCAGTCTGAAATCTATACATTTTAAGTACGAAAGGTTATATTTTATATTTTTCTTAATGTGATAGCATGCAATAAATATCACATCTCTCAACCAAATAGAAATTATATTTTCTGCATTCTGTCACGCCAA
Source organism: Cheirogaleus medius (assembly GCA_008086735.1). NCBI lineage: Eukaryota > Metazoa > Chordata > Mammalia > Primates > Cheirogaleidae > Cheirogaleus > Cheirogaleus medius. The sequence goes on from VBSM01002608.1 coordinate 44,576,702, forward strand.
AGAGTTATCCTGTATACATCCAGTGATCTTGTACACATGAACCTAATTGTGAGGCAGCTATTAAACAAGTGGGATCCTTTGTCTCAGACACTTTAGAAGGCAGAAGATATTTAAAGAAAAAGAAACCAAAAATTAAGTTGATTACGGCAAGAGAAAATGTCTGAAGAATGATGAGGAAATTTAAACATTCATATGAAAAAAAATAAATCAGGTCTAGAGAGAGCCAGACACTTGGTGTGGTAAATATTTACTTGAGATTGCTCAGTTGCAAACACAATAGATTCTTCCAAGGAAACTAAATAAATACAAATGTCTTGCATCATCAGAGAGAAAGGACAAAAGGGAGGAAGGGAGGGGAGATGGAGGGAAATAAAAAGAAGTTTTAGAGAAACAGAAATAGAACTTTGTAAAGGAAACTCACTTCTCAGGAAGGAAACAGGCTTGCCTTAAGGAAGGATTCTAGGTTCTAACATTATTTGCCTTTATTTTACTAATGTTTATATAATATTCACAGTGTGATATCTTTAAAAAAGTTATCTTTTAACCTGTGTAACTATTTGGAGCCATAATACTGGTAAGTTGCTTCAGAGAAGTAGAAATAGAACATAATAAAGAAGTATTAATAAAAGACATCACAAAGAGGAAACTATTCTCTTCAAATTTAGAATAGAGACAGTGGCGGGATCAGGTGGAAAATATGGGCTTCCTATGAAGTCATCATAATTCTTTCATCTCCCAAAGAACAGAATATAACTGGGATGCTACCTGATAACTCTATGCTTTCATCTGTGCAATATAAAAAATTAAGTTCTAAGAAGAAAAGAAAAGATACTGACTTTTAACTTGCTAAATTCAAACATGAATCAGTGATTCCTCGTGTGCTTTTATCATTAAGTAAATTATTTTAATTTAAACTCTCTAGAATAAATATGCTATATTAATTTCTAATTCCAAAAATAAATTTATGGTGTTTTTGTTTTCTGTCCTAAGATTGTCTAGTGAATAATAATGAAAGACTTAGATCAAGATCTTAGACTTTTCATGATTAAAGATCCTCTAACTTTCCTGTGTAGTTAAAACACTGAGATTTTAAGACTTGTTTGCTTTATATTTTTCTCTCCTATTTCAAGTATCAGTTTAAAATATGATTTTAAAAGAATTTTTACACAATTTAACATGTTTGCAGCCATCCTATCAAATTTTAGTAGATTGTACCAACTCTGATTTTGAGCTTTGTTGGGAAATTTTGAAACATGTATCATGATTAGCCCATCTTCAAGAATATTTTTACCTATTCCAAAGAACAATAGATGTAGCTATGTGATGGAGAATCGACCCATACTTAATTTATATAGTGTTATTTTCTTAAGATCGTTTAAAAATCATTCTAGCAATAACTTTCTCCAAATGATCCTATAATACGTTTTAATGGAGATTCTCTGCTATCTTCATGAAGCTAAGGAGAAAAGGTTGTCACTTTTTTGAATGTAGAAGAATTCTCATCAATCTCTTAAAAGAAAAAGCAAGAAAAGTGTTCATTTTGATTGTGACTTTTTAGTTGCTACACTACTTTCTTCTCTCTCTCCTAAATCACTAAAAGGTTGGAAAATAGTAGGAAATTTCAGAGGTGCACAGGCACATGAATCAAGTCTTCAAACTTAATGGTGAAATAGTATTGTGTATGAATCTAGGTGCTTTGATGAAGGGTTATTTTCAGTAAATGTCGAAAGGTTGACAGTAGTTGCTTTGTAGATTTGTAAAAAAAACCCAAGTTGATAACAATCATATAAAATTGCTCTTTTAATGGTAGGAATTTTTTAAAAAGAATTTTTTTGGAGTTCTGACTTTGGGGCATGGGATATACTTCCTGGAAACTTTTTATTAACTTATAATTGACTCATCTTAAAAATGTTAAAGAAAAGAATAAAGTGATACAAAATATGCTCTGTGTTCATCAGTACACATTTTTTTTCCTGTTTCTTATCTATTTATCTCTAAGATAACAGGCTGAGAATTAAGTATAAGTATCCGAACACCAGTCTGTGCCTTTACACATTTAGCTTGTCCTGTCAAACATAGTCAGATTGACAAACCAAACTTAGACTGTAAATTTGTTAAGGTATTGATGCCAAATAAGACCCACTTTTTGTTCCTCATAGCTACATGAGGAGCCAATGGAAAATTCCCTATAACTTATTTTGTGTTCAATATTCAGGATATCATCCCAATCTTCCTCTTCAGCGATTATTTTCACATATCAATTTATGATGAATGAAAGTGTCTTTATCCATCTGGTCTCTTTTTAATAGTCTTAGCCTTTTTGTTGTTATTGTTGTTTCAGTTTTTATTTGATAGCTGCTACTAATCAGTGAGCAAATAATTGCTGATTGTTACTCATGGGTGTGTTTTAAATCAATAATCATAATGATTACACAGGTTTCTTGTATGTTAAGCAACATAAGAATATTAAAATTGCCTTTAGTAATATATGCAGTAAATATATAGCAGTATGGATTTTCAGTAGTTTTGATCATTTCTTTATGTGAAATTACCATAAGCAAAATTCTAAAATATGATTTTAAATGAATGTTCAGCAAAATTTCATTTAATTAAAGATAGTTTATTCTCTTCTCAATTCTTACAAAATGAGATATCATTTAAGAGATTATGATGAATCATTAAAATGATATACTGATAGGCTGAGAATATATTCCATAATTTTATTTTCAGTTTGAATAGCAGCTTTGCCCATTTATATTGAAAACAGATATATCATACACTTCAGTATTCTAGAAAGAAAAACAAAAAATTTTGGACTTCTGTTTTGAATAAAGTTAGAATAACAGAAACCAAATTTATCCAACTGCCTAAAAAAAAAAAAAAGTAAAAATTAGACCACTATGTGAAACAATGGTTTTCAACTCATTGGTTATCAAGCAATGAAAGATAGTGATCTCAAGGAGACAGGAAACTGAAAAGGAAAGTCCTAAAATTGTCTCAACTTAATACCTGAAAAGTGTTTCCAAGCCCCAGTGCAGGTTGGGGCAACCCAAGTGAAGTATGATGATCTTAAGAGTTAAAGAGACAGAGCTGTGATTCAAGAGAGGCCATGGTAGCACAAGTCTACAGAGCAATGTACGAAAAAGAAGAGATACACAGATAGAAAACTCCAGAATCTCAGTAAGGTCTCCTTCAAGGCATCAGCTAAATAATGATTTGTTAATATATATAGTAGGAAAGTAGTCATTGCTAAGGAAAGAAGCACCTGATTTATTAGAGGGAACAATTATGAATCAGATACAGAATTAAAAATGGTTTCTCTTTGTAACCATCATAGTGGAAAAACTCATAATTCACAGGATCCATACTTGTGCTTGGCTTGATTATTTGCATAAAGTGTAACAATAATGGTTATTGGCCATATAGGCTTTCCTTTTTTTTTTTAAATTGGCTTCACTGGAATTTTTATAAGGAATTTCAGTTTAGACTTAAAAGCTTCTCAAACCAAACCAAGAATTTAACTGTACACATAGATACCTGTATAAATTAGGTAAATTCCTTCTTTCTCCAGGTTCCATAGTAATTTGGGGTCCCTGGATCTATAGAAAGTGACGTTATTTACTTACCACACATCAGGTAATGTTATAGATGAGGTACTGTTAGGTAAATAGCAAGGGACTGCTGATTCTCCTAGGGACAAAAGTAGATGCCTCCCCTTGGTGCTGCCTCAAGCAATTGCCCCACCTGGAGAAGAAGGACAAAAGGCAACCACCCCCCATCCCCCCCCCTCCTGGTGCTGCCCACCTTAATCCTGCCTGGAGCAACTGCCACACCAGGGAAGAAGGAAAAATGACCTGCCAATCTGCAAAGGAATGCAGGGAATTCCCCAGCCCACAGGCCAGGCAGCGCAGGCACAATAGGATCTGGGTGACCTAGAGTAACCTAAGGCTAATTATCATGTAATTAACTGTCCATCAGAGTGGTTCAGTGGTGATGTCTAAACCATGAAGAGGGCCCAATCCTGACACCATAAAACAAGACCCTAGACCATTACCAGAACCCTTTTGTTATGACAGGGTTTGTCTGTGGTGAATGTATCTTGCTCTTGCTCTGTGAATCTGTATCTTGCTCTTGCTCTGTAAACCTATCTCACCCTTCCTCAATCCTTGCTTTTGGTGTGTCTGGTCATTCTTTGACCAAGAGCACACCAAGGAATGAGAACAGACAACTGCCAACCCAACAATATCAGGCTAGTTTTTCCAAAGGGCTTTTTATTGGCCCTATCAGTTAATCTTAATTCCTCAAAGCAAACTGGGCATTTCTGAAAATATGCCATTCCAATCAAAAGGCTGGGTAAAATATCTAGTGTCTCCAATTTTGTCCTGTTATAAAGGAAAAATACATTCTTATTGAACTTATCCAAATAACTATATTGCCATAAAACAGGGATACTTACGAATAGTTTCCAAATTGCAAAGAAATGAAGTAGAGAGAAAAATAAAAGCTTCAAATTGCTCACAGAAATGTACTTTTCCAATTTCTTTGTATGCTATAAATAATAGCTCAAAAGAAGGAAAAAAGTCGTTTGATTCTTGAAAACAAAATACAAAAAGAATCAAAAATATTTCAAAGAAAAAGTCATAAAACATTAGTTCATTTCTATGTAATTACTTTTTGTTCTCCTTAAGATTGAGTTAGCAATCCCCATAAATGCATCTGCATTTTAATTAAAGTCTTGGAAGTTTTCCTAGTTACAATGGTATGATCTCCAAAGCTATCAGTTTCACCTGCATTTAAAAGTACGTGTCAGAGTACTTTTCATAAATTTTCTTGAAGAACCAAATTTTGGACCGTAGCCAGTCAAAAAGTGCTTTTTTGAGAAGAATCAAAATAATTATCTATACATGACAAAAGTCTTAGAATAGCCATAGTTAAAGAGACAATCGACAAAGAAATATGACTTTTGGTGCACATAAAAATTTAACAAAACCATAATAATTACTGATAACATATACCAAGACATATCAGAATTTTAGAAATCTTATACAATTTGGGGGCATGTCAATAACATGTTTATATAAATATAACCCAGAGAAAGTTAAATAACATGTTTAACAATGCTTCCTGTATGGTTTTAACATTCCAACTAATCGGAATATGTCTCTCTTGGACTTTTAGTGCCTCTAATATTAAAAAAGTTAGTCTCAGGTCAAAAAGACTGATTATAGAATTTTGATTTTGTAAAGTTTGTGAAATATCAAATGTTTAAAATATTTGTCACAAAACAGGATCACATGTGACAAAGTAAGTCATTTATTCACCCAAACTGATAATTCAAAAATTTTAAAAAGCAAAAACTTTACTGTTTAAGAGAAGACTCAGTTTCTCGAACAGTCATAAGACTAAACACAAACAGAAAGACAAACTAATAAAGAAGCAGATTGAATCTGTCTTTCTTTCTCCTTTTTTTTTTTTGCAGTTTACTCAGAAGATGAACAAAAATCTTGAACTATCTTGATTGTTATGTGAAAATCTTGTTTGAAAGGGAACCAAACTTTACCTTTGTAGTAATGTATTAAATGTTAAAACTAATTTCAATAAAACCTTATAAATAAATTTATTTAATTTTAATCAATTTGACCATAAGGTAAAGTTTCTCTAAATCTTTTATAATTTTTAACATTTTCCCCAACTTTTGTATCCATTTAGTTTTATCTATCTTTTTAAAATTTATTTAATTTAAAACAATTTCTAAAACCTTTAAATTAGGCAAGGTTATTTTTTTAACAAAAAACACATTTTTATGCCTTTTTATATCTTAAAAAACCTACATCTTACTTTTTTTATATCCTCTGCATATAGAACTGGATTTTTTTTAAAAACCAGTTCTTGTATTTACATATATTAATTATAATGTTAACTCTTAAAAACCCTTATTTTAGTGAAAAACCTAGGAAGTAAGTAATTGACAGGCTGAGCAAAGGGCATGTGAGGCCTGGGTGTTATTCTGAGGCCTCATCATGATTATTTCTCTAGACCCCTCTAGACCTCAAAATCTAAGGGCTCAAAACTAAAGACAAGCTCAGAGTAAGCTGTGCGTAAGGATTTGGTGGAGCCCAGCAATCAGCCCTTACAGCTTTAACTTATAGACAAATTACTTAGAACCAGATGGTCATTTTAGAACTGAAAAATAATATAAATGAATTGGAAATGTTTTGAACAGGTTTTAAAGCATATTTGAGACAACAAAGGGGTCAGTTAATAGCAGTTAAATAGGAATTATCTGATCTAAACAGTAGAGAGAAATAAAGATATAAAAAAATAATAAACAGAGCTTCAGTGACCTGTGGAAAAATATCTAGTGGTCTATTATACATGTAAGTGGAATCTCAGTGTGAAAATAAAGGAAGAAAAAGATAAGAAATATTTGAAGAAATAAAAAAAATCAACATTTAGAAAAAAAATCAAGTCATAAAGAAGCATAGTAAAGTTCAGTAATGAGAATTACAAAGAAAACTGCACCATAGTTTCTACTAATAGCCAAATATAAAGCATAATACAATATATATTCATTGCATATCTATAAATAGCAGTCAACAATTGAAAATTGAATTAAAAATCTATACTCTACGTTAAACATAATATTATTATGAATGAATTACACAAAAGATCTGAATGTTCTCTATATTAAATATGGAAAAATATTATAGAGAAAAATGAAAGAAAGCCTAAATAATTAAAGAGATGATCATGGATATGAATTAGAGTAACTGATTTTTTAAAGATATTATTTTTCTCCAAATTGGTATTTAGAGTCAATATAATTCCCTGTAAAAATCCAAACCAGCATTCTTTATGGTCAACATTGATACATTTATTCTAAAACATATAGAAATACTAAGGACCTAGAAGAACCAAAACAAAGAAAAAAAAAGATTTAGATTTGAAAACAAAGAACAAATTTGGAAGACTCATATACTCTGACTTCAAAATATACTGCTAAGTTTACTATATAGAGACATAAAGATAAATTAATAGAAAAACATGAAATTTCCAGAAATAGACCCACCCATAAATTTTAAGTTAAATTATAGTTGATCAAAAGATTTTGAGAGTGTTCCTGTCTCTCCACATTCTCGCCAGCATTTTTGTTGTTTTGGGATTTCTTGATACAGGCCAATCTCACTGGGGTTAGATTATATCTCATTGTGGTTTTGATTTGCATTTCTCTAATGATTAGCAATGTTGAGCATTTTTTAATATGTTTGCTGGCCATTATTCTGTCTTCTTTAGAAAAGTTTCTGTTCATTTCCATTGCCCATTTCTTGATGGGGTTGTTTGATTTTTTCTTGTTAACTCCTTTGAGCGCTAGATTCTTGTTATCAGACCTTTACTGGAACAATTCACTCTTGCAAGGACGTGGAAAAACCCAAGTGTCCGTCAATTCATGAGTGGATTATTAAAATTTGGTATATGTTTACAATGGAATATTACTCAATTCTAAAAAACGACAGTGAGCTAGCACCGCTTATATTATCCTGGATTGAGTTTAAGCCCGTTATCCAAAGTGAAATGACACAAGATTAGAATAATGGGCTCCACATATACTCTTGCTACTGACTGACTAACACTATGGTGCTCAAAGGGTGGTGGTGTTCACCAGGGATTCGGGGGGCAGAAGAGTAGTCCCACATCTGAGGGATGTGGTGAACACTGTGGAGGGGAAGGGCATACATCTAACCCTTGCTAGGGAGAGGCAAAGATATAAAATGTAACCAAAATGTTAAGAAAAAAAGAAAAACAAACATTTGTCAGGTGTGGGGCAGGTGGGAGAGGGGAGGAGGGGATTGGTATATACATCCATAGTGAGTGTGATGCACACCGTCTGGGGAATGGGGATGCTTGAAGCTCTGACTCGAGGGGAGAGGGGAGACGTGGACAACGTATGTAACCTTAACGTCTGTACTCCCATAATATGCTGAAATTAAAATAAATAAATAAATAAATAGAGAAATTTATACTGTTAATAAAAGATTTTGAGAAAGACATCATAGCAATTCTTTTAAACTTTTTCTGCAAATGGTACTGCAGCAATGGGCAGAAAAAAATGAAGTTCAATATCTCCCTCATAACATAATTTTAATTCATTAAGGATAATTGATCTAAATGCAAATTAAATATATAAAACTCCTAGACTAAAGCGTGAGAGAATAATTTTACAATTTTGACTTGTAAATATATATTAGAGAAACAGAGAAGACACCAGGCATAAAAGAGGAAGTTGGTAAATTGCCCTTCAGCAATATCAAACTTTCTGTTCATTTTGAAAAAAGTAAAACATTCTTGATGAACACGAATTGGGAGAAAATATCTAACATGCAAATATCATAAAATAAATAAATCCATAATATAAAGAACTTCTGGAAATCAATAATAAAAAGACAAGCTATTTAAATGTGCACAAAATGTATGAACAAAAACACAGGAGATAAATATTTTATAATATAAATGGCAAATTAAGTGAAAAAATGCTCAATAGGTAAATTCAAATTAAGGCATAAAAGAATAATATATTGTACCTATAAGTGGCAAAGATTATAAAAGTAGAAAGTGCCAAATATTGACAAATCTGTGAAACAATACACTATGGGCAGTATACCCATTTAATGGAATACCACTCTGTAATTAAAAAATTAACTACTGATATATGCAACTATTTGGGTAAACCTTAAAAACAGTATGTGAAATGAAATAAGCCACATAGCAAAGATTATCTTCTATATCTTTTTTTTTTTTTTTGAGACAGAGTCTCACCCTGTTGCCTGGCGTCAGCCTAGCTCACAGCAACCTCAAACTCCTGAGCTCAAGCGATCCTCCTGCCTCAGCCTCCCGAGTAGCTGATCGCCTCAGCCTCCCGAGTAGCTGGGACTACAGGCATGCACCACCATGCCCGGCTAATTTTATATATATACATATATATATATATTTATATATATATATATATATATTTAGTAGTCCAGCTAATTTCTTTCTATTTTTTAGTAAAGACAGGGTCTCACTCTCGCTCAGGCTGGTCTCGAACTCCTGAGCGCAAATGATCCGCCCGCTTCGGCCTCCCAGAGTGCTAGGATTACAGGCATTATCTTCTATATCTTTACATATAAATTGTTTTAGAGGAGACATGACTGTGGGGATGGCAATCAAAACAATGATTGCCTGTGATTGCAGAGATCAATTAGAGAGAGCAAGAAAGAATGCTTTTGGTGGTGAAATTGTTCTATACTGTAATTAGAGTGTTAGTTTATATGGGTGCATACCTTTGTTAAGACACATAGACTTTTAAGTACTGCATTTCAATGTATGGGTACCTCAATAAAAAATAATGAATGACCTATAATTCTATAACTATTTTCTTTATCTGTTGTTAAATATTTCTTAATTCTGTTGCCATCACTTGATAAGTGCTGTCACTTATAAAAATGAATAAACATATTTATAATACTATTACCTAGAAATAGTTTAAGTTAATAATAGCATATATTCATCTTTTATTTGTATACAAAGAAATGATAATTTTGTAAAAAATAAATGATAAACAATCCCACATATAGTTTATTAAAATTCAATAGTATTATATTTAATGTGTTTAATATTTTAATATTTATTTTTCAACTAAGTAATTATGAGCATCAATAAATCCATCAATTGATACTTTAGAATCACAGTGTATTTATTTTCTTCTTAAAAAAATGAGGACTCTATAACTTCACACATTATCCCATCAGCAACCAATTCTCTATGCTTTTCTTTGATTTCTTTTGCTTCTTTGATTCTCTATAGGAAATAAAGTAGATTTATAATTAACGAAACATAATCACATATAAATGAATATCCTAAACCAGTTCCTCCTCCTCTAATTCCCTCTCCTTACTATGTACTCAATGATTTGAAGTACGAAAGGAATGGGATGGAATTCAGATTAGAAATAGGTATATGGAAAGAACTTGTGCACTGACCAAATTAAATGTTTTATTAATCATGAATATTTAAATATGCAAATATTGTTTAAACATTGACTCTCATAGGTTTATAATATTTTAATTCTAGTGGTGCCTTACATCTATTAAAAACTAATTTCTGGCATTTTTCATGTAGGCTTATGCACTTCTGAGGGAAGAACTTCTGGAGTAGGATTTCAAGACTTTCTCTACCATTAGCTATGCAGATACTTAAATACAGATATCTGTACATTCAGATTTTTCTTTAAAATTAGGAAATATTATATATACACTATTCAGATTTCTTTGAGTTTTGTGAATCTGTTCTTATTCATTACATTAAACCCAACATGTTGAATTAACATTTGTTAAGCTTCTTTCATGTGTCAGACACTTTATGGTACCTCATTTTGATCCTTACAGCATCCTTGTGTGATGACTGTCACTCTAATATAGTGGATAAGGATACTGAGATGTGGTGAAGTGAAGTTAGCTACTCTTTTACATAGAAAGTAAATGGAAGACATGGCAATCTAAATCTCTTTCTGTTTGCCCTAAAAGCCTCCCCCAGGATGTTTCTTAAGTATCTGCATAGATAATTATGGAGAAATGAAATTATACTCTTTGGATTTAATGAAAATTGGGTTTAAGTTAGGTAAGTCATTTAGTGTGCTTTGATTTTATAAATATATTTTTAAACATTTTAAATTAGGTGAACAGGAAAAAGGCCTCAGATTATGTCTTAAATGCATAGGGTAACCTATTTTTAATTGTTACAAGTTGTTTTTTTTCATATTTACATTGTTGGCACGCAGCCAGAGAAACTCTTTTTGTAAAACTTCTTTGTAGTTTACTTTGTTCAGTTCTCAGATGAAATTTTTTGAAATCAATCAAATACTAGGTTACTTACATACTATACTTATATAAAAACTATGCAGATATTTAGTAGAGTATAATATATGCCTAAGTATTTCTATATTAATCTATTCTTATAATATAATATGTTAAAAACTAAATTATGAAATTATAATTTTGTCACATAAAATATAAAGTGCAGGACTATGTTAAATACATTTGTTTCAAATTTTTAGTGATGCTGAATAATTATTGATTTTAATTTTGTGGTGACATGCATTTTTTAAACTATACAATTCTTGCATTTCATTTGTGTCTACTTTATTGGCAATTAGCCATAAAAATAATTTTAACTAAGTGATTATGATAATTTTCACATTCCTGTATTTTCTATTCATAATTCAATAAGACCATATTTTTAAACTAGATTAAAGATCTATTAAAAGACTAGTACACATCTTCTAGAATAATAAATAAAGATTCTTGGGAAAGAAAGACAACATTTATATTTATATTTTAATCCAGAATAACAGCATTGACTATTTTTTAAATTTAAGCCTAATTTACACACGAGTACATATTCATGTACATGCACAAACATGTATATATGGGTCTGTGTATATATGTGTGAAGGTATATATATGTTCATACATACATATGTGTACACATGCATGAGAGAGAGAGAGACAGAAAGAGTGTCTTTTAGGGAGCGTACCATTATTTCTAACAATTATATTTGCCCAAATGGAGAAGTTCATGTTAGAAATAAAAATACTACTGATTTAAAATGTGTTTCTATATTGCTATCTAATTAAGAGTTGCTGAGGGGTGTTACATTTGTAGTTAAGCCCAGGGAAGAGAAATGCTAATGGTAGAATGAATATAATTAGCTTTTCACCTCTGAAACCAGAGTTCAGAGAATTTAGTTTAGAAACAGTGAATAAGAGCATGGTAGTTTCATTGCTAGACAATTCTCTTTTAATCAAACCATAGACATTTTTCATGTTTTCATTTCCCTATTTAAAAACAAAAAAGGGGAAGGAAAGTGGTTGTTAGTATGATTATTAAGGAAAATTTGTAACAAAATATATGCTGATACTGGTAAAGTGGAAATACCTGATAGTACTTTGGTGACCTAGTTATTGTGATTGCCTTTCAAAACAAAAGAAAAAATATAAATAAGACATGCCTTTAAAATGTTTATACTGGTAGGAATTTGTAAAGAATGGAGTCTTAGTTGTCTTTCTAGAAATAAATGGATGTCCATTTAAAACCGCACTTAAAGCAGTACAGCAAAAATCAAGAGTAGGTAGGTCTAAGAGCCTATCTCTTCACACAAACCTTGAAAATTCAAGCAGTGAGAGTCATCTCTGTCTGATGTCTAGAAGACAGTCCAAGGTTTACAGCAATGAAACGAGCACCGAATCAAGAAAAAGGCAATTTAAAGTGCTAAAAATGTGTAATATTTTTGTTTGGCCTTTCCTTACCTCTATTCCCCATGTGGTAATATTGAACGCAACAGCCCACATCCCGAGTGTGGGAACCTAGTTCTTGGTTCCGGAGGGAACAGCATTCTTACTAAGAATTCTCTTCGTCTGTTGTAACATGTGTGAATGCTCCCTGAAGAACTGACACAAGGCGCTTTTCTTTTTTTTTTTGCCTAACTTGGAACTCAATTAGGACAGAAAAGTTTTGAGCATTCTTCAAAAACAGCGTAAGGAAATAAACAACCTGAGCCACTTGGGGCAAAAGTTTACAATCGAGGTGAACAACAGAGCACAAAAAGCCTCTGAAGAAAAGTTGTGGAAAGTGCTTCTCTGCTAAATTAGTATATTCAATAGTGTCCAAGTGTACAGGGAAATTTAGAAAGAAGACATGCTCAGAGAAGAACTGAAGAGTTGCTAAGGTGACCTCCAGGTTGGATGAAAGCAGAAAGTTAAGAGCTAAGGCAGAGTTGTAAATGGCCTAAGCATTGAGGGAATGCCCCAGCAGAAAGCTAATGTGCAAAAATCCTTAGAAGAGAGCTTATTTCTTTAACCCATCCTTCTGTCTTTCCTTCCTTCCTTTCTCTCTTTCTTTCCTTCTTATTGTTTACTCTCTCAACCCCCCGTGTTCAAGGAAATAACTGTCAAAACACTAATTGAATACAAGCTAAAGGAACAGGGACTTCAGAGAATATATATGACAAGTAATTCAGAACTTACAAAAATTGTTTAGAAAGTCACTAAACAAACAGCTACAGCAATAAAAATAAATACTAATGAAGGAAAAGATTCTGATTTCCTGAATTACTACATTATAATATTCAAAATGACCAGTATTCAACAAAAAAAATTACAAAATATCTAAAGAAACAAGAAAGTTTAGCACATGCACAGAATAACTCAACAGAAGTTGTTCCTGAAAAAGTATAGACACCAGTCTTACTACTTTGACTTACTTTAAACCATCTTCAATATGCTCAAAGAACCAGAGGATATTAGGAGAATGATATATGAACAGATAGAAAATATCAATGAAGAGGTAGAAATTATATTAAGAAAGGAAACAAATTCTTGAGCTGAAAAGTACAATGACTTAAATAAAAACACTTGCTAGAGTGTTTCAATAGTGGGTTTGAGTAGGCAGATAAAAGATTCAATAAACTTGAAGACAGATCATTGAGCATCAGAAAGTAAAGAAAATGTAAAAACTGAACAGAACCTCAGACACTTGTGAGAAACTATCAAGCATACTAACATATGAATAGTGAGAGTCCCAGGAGTAGGGGCAATAAACTCTGGTAATGTATCTACAAAAGTAAATATAAAATCCAGAGTTCTTGCATTTTTTTTTATTTTAAACTTCATTTTTATTTTTTATAAAATTTAAAAGAAAAATACATAAAATAACTGTAAAACTATGTTGATGGGTACACACAGTGGATAAAATGTAATTTATGAAAACTTCAACAAAGAGGAAGGACAAAGCTTCAGAGGAAGAATGTAAATTTTTATGCTATTGAAGATAAGGTGGTATCAATTAAATCTAGATTATTATAAATTTAGGATGTTAATTTTAATCACAATGATGACCATTAAAAAAATTTGAAAAAAATAGGCACAAAAGGAAATGAGAAGAAAATCAACCAGTACACTACAAAACTAAACACAAAAACAGGCCATAATGAAGGAAATGAAGAATAAATGGAACAAGACAGAGAAAAACTAGCAAAATGCCAGAAGTAAGTCCTAACATCAGTAGTTACTTTAAATGTAAAAGGATTAAACTCTTCAATCAAAAAGCAGAGATAAGCCTAATGGATTAAAAAAAAATCCAACTACGTGCTATCTATCTATGAGACATCCACTTTAGTTAGATCAAAAGACATAGAAAGGTTAAAAATGAAAGATGGAAAAAGATATTTCATACAGATAGTAACCAAAAGGAAGGTGGGATGGCTGTATTTATATCAGAAACAACAGACTTTAAGTCAACAGCTTTTGTAAGACACAAATAAGAATATTCATCTATGGCCACACCACCCTGAATGTGCCCGATCTCGTTTGATCTTGGAAACTAAGCAGAGTCGGGTTTGGTTAGTTTACCATCACTTTATATATACAAAAATTAACTGTATACATATACAAAATTCACTCAAAATTGATCAATGGCCTAAATATAAGAGCAAAACCCATAAAACTCTAAAAAGAAAATATAAAGCGATACAAGTGGATCTACCATTTGATCCAGCAATCCCATTACTGGGCA
>VBSM01002608.1:44596435-44683208 GCA_008086735.1 Cheirogaleus medius
AAAAAAAAAAAAAAAACATATCTGGCATTTAATTTTCCTAAGACTTAAATTTGATTCTTGGTATGATTCTTTTTCACTTTTTTGTTTTCTTCGAGATTATAGTTATATAGATAGGAAGAGGAACCTAAGGACTAATCAGATGTCATTTCAATGTAAACACATTTTCAGTTTCTATCTAGATATGTTTGTTCCTATTTCTGACACCTTCTTTTATGCTTTCTCTTCCTTATGTTTCTATTATTTTTCTGTCTCTTCTCTTTTGTTTGCTTTCATTTTATATAGGAAAGCATAAATCCTATGGACATTCTGTGTAAAATAATGCCTAAATATGTCTTTGTCAATGTGTAGAATAAAAATATATCCAATCTCTTTATACACAAAGGCAGTATTATCTTTCGGTTCTCCAGTTGTATTTATAGTGAATCATGTTAAAGACTTCATTATCATCAAAATGATGTTGATATATTCTCTATGTAATTATATTTATGAGATAAAATTTGTGGATTTATTATAATTAATTTAATTTTCATGGCCATTCCATTGTTTCTGTAACTCTTGTACTGTCAATTTTATTAACTATTTTATACTAAACCATACGAATACCTGTTATAATCAATTAGATAAGTGTAAAAATAAAATTACCCACAGAGTACACTTGCCTACAAACTTTTTAATAGAAAAGCAATATTATCCTTGTTTTGTTTAAATATTTATAGAGAAATGTTTAATTTTAAATAGTGTCCATTCTGAAATAATGCTCTGTTTCTTCCTTCTCTACTCTATTTTCAGTTATAAATTCACTAATGCCAATAAAAATAGCAGAAAATATTAATTTTACTAATTGTATAACAACTTATTAAAACATTATTTTTTACTTATTTATTTTTTTGGTGAATGCATATAGATCCTTTTCCCTAACACTATAGAAAAATCCTAAAATATAATTTTCTTTCAGTTTCTTTAAACAACTCTTTAAAATCAATTATGGAACAGAAGTAATGGGGTCAAAAATCGTATATCTAGTTCAAAATTCTTGACATAAGTTGTCTAATTGTTTTCCATAAGGCAATAATATTTTAGAATTGCAGCCTCAGCATATAAGCATATGTGTTTCACCATGCCTTCTTTAAGAAGAGTGCTTTCACAACAAGAACAACAAGCCCCTAATAATCCCCTTCTTGTTCTCTTAATTTTGGATTGTTCTAATATTAGCAGGTTAAATATTTTGTATTTGCTAGAAACTTGTATTTCTGTTCAGATGATCTGTCTATGCCCTTTGCCTCTTTTTTCATGTTAAGATCTTTTATTAGTTATTTTTTAGTTTAAAAAATGCAAATTAAGTATAAAACCACTTCGTCATTTGGAGTAAATAAATATGATTTTTATAAAATCAAAATCCTGAACACTATCAGAGATATTGCGCTTTCTGTGAATCACTTAAAATATGGATGGCATCTAAAAATCCTTCTTTTTCGTTATTGTTTCTTGGAAGGCAGAAAATGCACCTGATATCATGATGATTTTTATGGATATTCCTAGTTTCAAAGATATTTAAATTTCCATCTTATTATTTTCTTTAGTAAGCATTTCAGTAGGAAGTAAAAGAATCTTGGTAACCACAATCTTATATGGAATTTGATTTACTTATTTTAAATATATAGAAAAGATTTGTGGAAGGAAAACTGAAGTACATTTAGAGATTAAGTATTATATCAAGTAATGGAAAAATAAAAGTAAATTTTAAAATGTAGTTTTACCATTCAATTATTTTGTGATGATTCAAATAGTAGATATATTTTGGAACCTGTTATATCTTAATTACTAAAAAGTATAATTAGAATTATGAACAAATCTATAATTGTGGATTATTTTAAATTAAAAGGCTATAATAGACTATATTTAACTGACATTATTTCTATACATTCAAAATATATGTAAACCACAGACCACATACATATCTACATTGAAAATTTTTTAAATCATCAATTATACTAAATAAGTGGTTCAAAACATTATAGTTTAACTTTTCATTCTCAACTAAGACAAATTGCAATTTTTTTCAAAAATATATTTGTTCTGAATTTTGTGAAGGTTCTTACACCATTCATGTTAAGATATTCTGTTGTCAGAACATTTATCTTTAATTCACATTTTATAAAATCTTGATGGTTCCAAATTTCTCCATATATCACAAGACAGCACTACTGAAAGCTTTTGGTACACAATGCCTCCATTCATTTAATAAATATTTATTACATAGCTTTTATTATGAATAGTAATTTTTTTTCATTTATGAATTCAAGTCATGGTGAATCTTCAATTACAAAATGTCCAATTTAGAAATTATGGTATCATTGTATAGTATATGCACAGACAGACCTATACATTAACTTGAGTTATTTTGAAAATTACCCCATAGCTTTATGTTTATGTTATTAGTAACTAGGATAAATGGGTAAAAATAGAAAATTATTAACTAGAATTCAGGAGACCTATTTCCAGACTTTCTACTCAATTAACAATAATCTTGATTTCTCACTAACCATTCAGAAACAACAATTTCCAATCAGTAGTTACTTGATCTCTGAGAGGCTCATTTTTCTCATTTGTAATATAAAAGCTTCAGCTTAAATAATCTCCAAATTATATAAATGTTTAATACTTTTTGACTATATGAATCATTTGGAGTCAGAGCCAGTAGGAATCATTGTGAATATCTTTTTCCTTTTGTTTATACTTAGGTTGTGCATTTCATCAGATAAAAGATATATTTTCTCTTTTCAGAGATGGAACCACATTGAAGTCTCCCACCTCTGCAGATATTTAAAGACACAAATATCACAGAGAATAGATAAAATATGATTGTCTTCCTGCCCTCTCAAGCAGGAGAGAAGAAAAAGGAGAATAACAGATTTTTGGAGGGGGAAGAATACAGGTTTTGTTACCATTTCAAATAGGTTTATTTTTTTTCACTGATTCAGAAAAATTGTCTAGAAAATAGGCTTTCTCCCTCATAGTTACATATCGGTGAACTTTTCCAATAATGTAAACATAATTTTATAGACTAAATTTTAAAATGATTACTCAAAACTTTTTCCTTTTATATTAGGCTGAGGTGAAAAAGACAGTGAATAAGTTGTAAATGTTTACAGTCTGCTCAAACAAGCCACTTGAGTACTTTGGCTGAGTTAATGCTTTAAAGAATTAAGAGACTGAAAAACATAGGAAATTGAGATGGAAAAAGTAAAGTGATTTGAACAATGTCACAGAAATAATATGTGCCAGAACTTCCTTCCAACCTGAGCCCTCCTTACTTAAGAATCTATTGCAGTGTTAAAACCGCAATAAATTGTATTCAATAACAGGTATCCATAGTAATAGTATTCATTTTTATCATTATTTTCATGATCATGATAATAATTAGGTAGGCCAGTAATGCCTGAAGCTGTACCTGGATCTCCAAGTTGCTGTTATCTCTAATTCCTGTACTCCTTTTCTCACTTATGTCTATGTCTAGGGTTTGCATTGATTGAAGATTTTTCTTGTTCTTTAAATTATTCCCTAAATTTCTTTTTATTTTTAACATAGTGAATGTATTGCATGCCAATCCAGTGACTTATCAAAAACTTTACTCAGTTATACCTTCAAAACCAGTGATCTAGAAAATACTTAAAGAATAACTATAAAATTTATTTTCTTGCTTTATATTGAAAAACTAATTTTTATGTGTTTTCAATCTTGTTAGGTTTTTTTTCTATTTAACTGAATTTCTATAACACCGAGCAGTAATTTGGTCTTTATTTTAGACACATCACATTCTCTATCATTAAAATTTAGCTTTATTTGATAATTTGTAATATCATTTTCTGGCTCACAAATATGTTAGTCTTTATACTTTAGTTAATTAAATGACAGGTAAAATAATCTCTACCATGGACTCAGACTGTCCAGGTTTGAATTTCATTCTAGTATATATTAGGAAGTCAAAATTACCTGTTTACCATGTCTATGCCCTAGTTTCCTCAACTATAAATTGATGATAACAATGAAATCACCTTTATTCTGCCATAAAAATAAATATGATAATATAAAAAAGTATTCTTTGTGGTTTGGAGACATAATGCTTAATAAATATTGGCTCATTTACTATTGGTAATAAATAATTATCAAGATAAAAACATTTCAGAATTTATTTAATTGAGGGTTTATTGATACTGTCAGATATGAGGACAATTTCATAAAGTGTGATATAGTCCTTGGAAAATAAAGGAATATATATGTATAAACCATTATTCTAGAGAGATATCTTTATAAATGAATTTTTACTAGCAGCAGTGTCAGTGAAGTTTTTCTTGATTCTGATTTGCTCTGAAAATTTCATGTGTTTTTTTAAAGTTCCTGTGAGCAACTTTGCAACTGAAATTGAAAATTCAACTGACCTTATGTCATTTCAGATTTAGTTTCAGAGAGAGGATAAGATCATCAAGATTAGTAAGACGTTGACTACTGATATGTGTGACAGTAAATAAATGTGATAAAAAGAAAAGAAAGCTGTATTAAAGTTTATGATTAGGCTATGCAGCAAAATTTGAGGCTGTCCTGGTGGGCAATGATTTCATTAGTTATGTAGTTAACTTGGAGGCATTTTTAAAGACGAAAATTTCACCTTCTAAACTGACCTAAGCATTTGTTGCAAAAAGAACTTTGTCTCAAGGCAAAAGATTACCTTTAACCTCAACATTTTTTTGTACAGAATACCACTGGTTTGAAACAGTACATGGGAAAAACCACTGATGGGAACTACATCTAATATATTCTGCCTTGCATTATAGTTATTTTTCTATATGCATTATTTCTCCAATTACCTAGCAAGATACTTTAAATATATTAATTACTATGTTATAAATAGCTTTATAAGCGGGAGTGAAATGTGTCAGTAGGAGTGAAATAATAAGTAAGTCTTATTTTGGAGGAAAATAAAAACAAGGTACTAAGTAAGATATGTGTCTCAAGATTTTGTTTTCTTCTTTCTTTGGAATGAGTTAATTATTTTTTTATCATGTTTTCCTATTTGTTTAGGAAACAAATTTTTTCCTAGACCATTTGTGGTAACCCAGTGGTTACCTTATAAATTATATAGGAGAACCTACGTCTTGAGGGTTCTCATGTATGCACGTTAAATGAAATTTTATCTTTTTCCCCTATTAATCAATCTGTCAGTAATTTTTCAGCAAACCTTTATGATGCCAGGAAACTTTGATCCCTAGAGTTTAGCACTGTGAACAGGATGACCAAAGGGACTCTGTCCTTCTGGGAAGTTGCATTGAAGAGAAACCAGGAACCTGACAAAGCTAGCAGAAAGAGTAAGAATTTCTTACCAGCCAGGCTCCTAGCCTCTCTCTCTGTGCAATCCAGTTGACCAGATAGTAAAAAATCACCGTTTCTGTTTAGAATGATGGGAGAAAAGGATTTGAATGACAAATCTTGGTATAGTGATTCTGGTGTACTTTTGGTCTTTTATGATATGAATTCATATTGTGTAATACTTTTCTTCCCAGAAATAGTTTTTCTTTGTTGTTCTGTCATAAAGAGGAGTGCTGGATAAAATTTGCTCTTGCTTTGTTTTATATTTTTGAGAGCTTATCTTGTGACCACATGGGAGCCCTCCTTCTTGGCCTCCACCTTCTGAGGGATGTAATTTTTGAGTTGTGTTCAGTGGCCAGCATAAAAATGGTTGGAGTAGAGATTTTGTTATTGTTGTTGTTGTGCTGAATGTGGTAAGCTATTGGGAGTGTTAGTCATAAAGTCTCATTCATAACGGGCTTTTGTCATCTCAATCTTTGTATCTTATCCTATTTCTGGGAGAATGAGGGAATCTTTAGGATTGCTTCTTCTCTGAAGAGGCTGTTAGGTAAAGTCACTTTGGAATAAGTACATCATGGAAAATTAATGGCCAAGAGATTAATTTTTTAAATTAGAAAGGCTGCTAAATTTTTTAAAGTGAAATTTAGTGATCTCTTATTCTAAACAATTGCCTTATTTGTCTTAATAGAGGAATTAGATTAAAGGAAAGGACACATTATATCTTTAAAAATTCTCTTGGCAAAATTAAAGAGCAAAATCTGATCTAAAAAATGAAAATTGTTTGTATGCTGCCCCTGCAAGAATAACTGCCCCTGAAGGTACAGCAACAAAAATCAATTCACCTTGTGGCCTAATATTTAAAATTCTGTGCTTTCACCCCAACAGCCTGGGTTCAATGCCCAGTCAGGGAGTGAGTCTATCTTGGTTTGATATTTAATGAAACTTTCAACTTTTTGAGGTGCCCATTTATTATTGATCCTTTTCCTTTCTTTGGACAGCTTTTGATTTACCATCTTCCCCCATTTGTAGGAGGCACAAGAAGCTTTTGTGCTTTTGTGTATAGATGGTCAGCTAAGAAGCTGAGACCCTTGAGAATATGACCAGACAGAAATGTGTGCTGTATGCTGCTTGTTATGAACAAAACCTTCCCTTCTTTGAGCTGTCATTAGGGCAGTTATAGTTCTTGTAAAAAACTGATTTCTACCTCTTTAGAGACACTGTGTGCATACTTTGTTAAATTATAACCTTAGTAAGATTCATTAGTTTCACTGGAAAGGTTTCACTGGACCATTAGTTTAAAAAGTTCAGAAGCCAGCAATATCAACTGTTTGTCCTCGCTCAAATCTGCTCCCATGTACTCCTCCTCCTCCCTACTCCTTCCTCTTGGCCATCTTTTGTACCGCATGAGAAAAGCAAGAGGGAACCTCTAATGAGTCAGATCCTTTAAGGAACTCATAAAAAGGTGCCACTCACCCCCTTTTTGGGGTCTTCTGTTTCCTTTGTGTACTCTAAAGAGTCATGGATAGATTCCTCCCAGGTAGAAAACTCTGGTCTCTTTTGTATCATTTTACCTCTTTGGCTTTTGAGGATACCAGAAATTACTTTGTATTGTGAAAAATATTTGGCCTTGATGTGTATAATGGCTAGGCCAGAATAATAATGTTAGAGGCAGCTAATACACAGGAAGTTTCTCTGTTCTTTGAGTCTTAGATAGGAAAAGCTGTAGTTTAAACACTTAGAAAAATGACTTGTAAATGAACTGTATTGTAAGAACATTGCACACCTCAGTCCTATGGTGGTCCTCTGATGTCTCTCTCTTCTGGGGACCTAAGATTCAATGCTACCTATCTAAATAAATTTGGTCTCCTTATAAAGTCCTATGGTGAATTTCTGTGACTTTATGTTGCCTTGGTATCCATGTGGTCTTTGTCTAGCTTCTTGAAGGGGTTTGGATATTCTCTGTGCTTTAAGATGTAAATTGATACCCTGATTCCTGGTGAGGGTGTGGGCCATGTGTGAGACAAGTGGAATTTCTTTTAGGGCCATCTTAGTGGTGACAAATTCCCTCAGGGTTTTCTTGTCTGGGAAAGACTTTATTTCTCCTTCATTTTTCAAATTTAGTTTTTCAGGATACAAAATTCCTTGCTGACAATTATTTTGTTTAAGAAGACTAAAGATAGGTCCTCAATCCCTTTTTGCTTATATGGTTTCTGCTGAGAAGTCTGCTGTTAGCAGGTTTTCCTTTATAAGTTATTTCATGTTTTTTTCGTGTTGACCTTAGAATTCTTTCCTTCATGTTGACTTTAAATAGCCTAATGACTATATGCTTTTGTGATGACCTTTTTGCAATGACTATCCTAGGTGTTCTTAGAGCTTGTTGTATCTGAATGTGTAAATCTCTAGCAAGAGTAGGGAAGTTTTTCTCAATTATTTACTCAAATAGTTTTCCCAAACTTTTTACTTTTTTCTCTTCTCCCTCTGGAATAGCTATGATTCTTAGGATTGGGAATTTTACATACTAGCACATTTCTCAAAAATTTTATTCATTACTTTTAATTCCTTTTCTTTATTTTTGTCTGAGTTAATTCAAAAGACCTATCTTTAAGCTCTGAAATTCTTTCTTTACCTTGGTCTATTCTATTGTTTGAGATTTGTAAATTAATTAATATGTTTTTCATTTCCAAAAGTCTGGTTTTATTTACTTTTTTACTATATCTATTACTTAAGTAAATTTTTCATTTATGTTCTCGATTTTTTTTGTTTGTTTCTTTATGTTGTTTTTCAACTTTCTCCTGCATTTCATTCGATCTTTTAATAGTTTTTTAAAATCTTTCCTATTACATCTTAGAAAATCTTATGTTTGATTTGTATATTTTATTGTATATTTCATTTTCTTCCCGAGGTACTTTGATTATTTCCTTATATTTTATGTTTTTAGGTATCTTCTTAATAATTACCTTTTCATATTTGTTCCTTTCTACTTGATATGCTTATTTTTTTCCTTGAGCTGACCTTCTTGTCACTAATTTTATTTTTAATAACATCTATTTTATATTCCACTGTTTTCAAAAGATTTCTTATTTACATAAAGCATCTATTATAATATTCAATTTAACTTCTAAATTCTTTAATGTTGCTATTCTTCATCTCTTCATTTCTTGTGATCTTCTCTGTCTATAGTTTTCTTTTATAGTCCATATGATGTTTTATTCATTTAAGAGTGGAAAAATGGTTTGAAATGCTCTTTTTTATGAGGGTATATATTATGATACATATTCTTGAACTCCTTTAATTTTGGTGCATTATTATGTGTGGGAGATGATAATATCTGTGCATACTGTTTGACTCATCATTGATTATTAGTCATCTTTTAATGTAGATCATTCCATTTGGATATGTTATTTTTATTTTTTCTGAGTTATTATGAAAAGTATGCTCCATGAACATATTCAGTGGTGGACAAGATATCTTAGATATGCTATTTTAGAACATTTCCTCACAGACTATCATCTTTTTCATCAACTTCCTTAAGATTTTGGCTTTTCTGATTTCAGGTAAAAAGATGTCCTATATAGGTACTCAGAGACACAATTACATACCTCCCTCGCCTTTTCTATTATATCAACAAGAACCCTTGAAGGATCCATTTTATTTTTTTTAATTTTATTTATTTATTTATTTATTTATTTATTTTTCATATAATGGGGGTACAAATATTGTTAGGGTTACATACATTGCCCCTACCACCCCTCCCCCCCCACATGTCAGAGCTTCAAGCGAGTCCAATCCCCAGGTGGCCCAGACAAGGCACACATTATGTAACTCTACACTTCCTCCCCCCTCCCGCCTGCCCTCCATCCAACATAAGATTTTTTTTTTTTTACATTTTAGATACATTGTATATCTTTGCCTCTCCCTAAGAAGGGTTAGAGGTATGCCCATAAACAATGTATATACAAACAGGATCATATTTTAAAATAGATGCCTAGTGAAATTCATCTTACTACTTCCTTGTAGTCCAAAACTTAGTCATTCATTTGAAATAATACATGAAATAAAAGTCCAATAGTAAAATAAATCCGATAAGTATATTTTAAGCAATTGTGGAAATACTTAACATAACTTTTATAATTTTTGCTGTACGTTGATTGAGCAGCCTAAAATTAGCCACGTTTTAGTTCCACATACCTGGAACTAAAATGAAGAGTCACTGTAATCCCTTGCAATTGAAAAATCTTATGTCAGCCGAGGTCTCAGAAAAAATATAGAATACATTCAAAAAGGGTATCAAAGAGAATTTAATGGAGAAACCATTTAACGTTATAAGTAGTATTAAGAGAAATCAGCAATTTTGCAGCCAGCAACAGGCAGCCTTTACCAATTCTAGGCCAAAGGGTTTGAGGTAGGAGCAGTTATCTGCATACAGGGAGAGATAGACCTAAAAAGGTACAAAAAGGACCCAAATAACTCTTCCCAGTCTCTATTTTCCTGCAAAACTTATTCAGAAGCCAGAGGGTAAAGAAAACTGACTGATGTATACTATAGTCTTTTTGAGCACAAAGCATTGTCACAAAGATAGATTGGAGATTTGGAGGGACAAATGGACATTATAGCACACAGTCCATTAGTGGAACTGCCTTATTTTTTTAGTGAGTCAATATTCAAGTGAAATGAGAAGGCTCCAAAACCTTAATTTGGTAGGCTTGGTGGTCAAATACACACTCTTGGTGCACATTTTCAGTAGGAGTAGACGTCTATGAACTTCCAGTTTCAAAGTGCATATTTGCCTCTCTCATTTGGACAGTTTCTGCATGTAAGTTATTAGAAAAGTACATTACTTTGTTAGATGAGTTGGCCTACATGCGCATGTAACAAATGAAATAAAATGCTATGTAAGCAAACATTTACTCTATGGTAAAGAATTCTGGCAAGCAATATAACCTAGTAGAAAGAGGAAAAGCTAGGAACCCAAAGTTCTGGTTTATAGTCAGAGCTCCATGATTAATTTATCTTAATACATGCAAACTCATTTCATCTTATTGAGCATCAATTTCTCTCATGTGCTAAAAGGAGAATTTACAGTCTTTATTACCTACTTAATAAAGGTTGTTTCTGTAGAGAATTATTAAAATAGTAACTAAAGATTTAAACCAAAAATAATCTAAAATAAGCTCAGATGATTGATACATAAGGTAACAGTCTCTAATAAAATGGACAATTCAATTGTAAAATAATATTCTACAGGAATTTGATCTCATTACTAGTAATATTTAAAGTTGTCTTGAATAAAGCAAACTTATTTCTCCTGAATAATAAATTTCTATAATGGAAGAGGAACTGTCAGAGAGCTTATATGCTATTTTATATTTCTTATATCTGTGGCTTTAAAATCTAGGTTTTCATTTTTTCTCAACAGGAGCCATGTAAAAGAGAAAAAGCTTTAAAAATTGTAGTGTGTGGTCCTGATGAAGTTACGATGTTATTTTAGTTTCCTGCAATTATAATTTATTTCATAAAACTACTCAGTGTTAGAGTTGCTTTTATTTTTATATTAAACTTCAGAAAATCTATTTGTCTGGGAATAATATCAAAGGTGTAACTCAGAAGACTATAATACATTTTTGTGATATTTTAATTAGGCAATTTCTTTTGACAAAGATTCTTCACTTGGCCAAACTTTAGTCAGGCTTCTGAATCTTCTGTTAGGCCCATCTCTGCACATTCTTG
Organism: Cheirogaleus medius; assembly: GCA_008086735.1. Taxonomy (NCBI): domain Eukaryota; kingdom Metazoa; phylum Chordata; class Mammalia; order Primates; family Cheirogaleidae; genus Cheirogaleus; species Cheirogaleus medius. The sequence continues at coordinate 44,607,527 of VBSM01002608.1, forward strand.
AAATATCTAGTTTTAGCAAAGAACCCTGCTAAATGAGTTCAATAAGAACCCTCTACCTTTGATATCTGATCATTGTTTAATTTTTATGGTTGAGAAAATTAGAGGAGGTAAGAATATTTTTCTTTATTCTTATATGCATTGTTTGAAATTGTTGCAAATAGCATATATTATAGTATAATTTTTTACATACAAAAATTACTATATAAATTAAAAACAATATAATTCTAATTCAAGTAAAGCACTTAATCATTTGAAAATATCTGAGTAGTGTATCTGTTAAATTACAAATAGAAAGAGGACAATATTGACTGGAGCAGCTGAATACTAAGAACATTTTAATTACAGGTTGAGCATTCCTAATTTGAAAATCCGAAATCCAAAATGCTCCAAAATCTAGAACTTTTTGAGCATGAACATCATACTACAAGTGGAAAATTCCACACCTGAGCTCATGTACAGAAATTTTATTTCATGCACAAAATTATTACAAATATTACATAAAATTACCTTCGGGCTATGTGTATAAGGTGTGTATAAAATGTAAATGAATTTTGCATTTAAACTTAGGTCTTATTCCTAAGATATCTCATTATGTATATGCAACTATTCCAAAATACAAAATAATGTGAAATCTGAAATACTTCTGGTCCCAAGCATTTCAGATAAGGGATACTCAACATTTACCAGGGAAACAAAACAAAACAAAAAAAACAAGCAATGATGAGTCTTGGATTTACATGGAAAATTATATGTACATTTTATGTATTTGCATATACATGTTTAAATGAAGAAGATCCTCTAATATTTAGATTCAAAAATACAGAATAAGAAGTCATATCCATAAATAGTTGTTCATTTCCCATTTTCACTGTGACCAAGAAAGCAATAATAAAATAAACAATACTAATACTTTATTTTCTTTTTTCTTTATTGATAAACTTCAGAATCCACATAAAATATAGCATTGCCACAACTAGAAATATCTAGAGGCATTCAGATTAAGTAAGGAAATAATCTTTGCCTTATAGTATACAAGGAGCTTCTAAGTTTCCTAGAAAATACTACATCATTTTAATAAAACATATTTAACATCATTAGAATAATTACTATTACATTAAATAGTTTTTTCAGAATAGTAATTCAAAGCAGGGCTGCAGAATAACTGTAAGCAGATCATCACTGTCATTAAGACATGTTACAAGAGTAGAACAAAGGCCATGTGATGTTTTATAGTTCCATACTTTGTCCTGGAACAGCAGTATCTGAATACCTGAGGATTTTGTATAATCAACCTAGCAAAATTAAGGATGTGTGACACAAACTGAGCAAAGGTATGTGTTAGAAGAAAATTTCCTTCACAGTAAATTAATATTCTGAAAAAGATGTTTTAGCAAGAAAAATATCCTGAAGACCTCTATCACATAGCAAAAGGATGTTTCTTTAATTGTCCTCAGCTAGTGGTATATATCTAAATATCAAGAGTGTGAATAAAACAGAGTGAAAGGGTATGATGGAGGTCTTTTGATCTCAAAATATTTTTTCCATAGCTTATAATAGGAATTCTCAACTGAATTGCCAAGGGTGGGAAATGACACAAACCAATGAGAAAGTTTAGATACAAGGTTACAAACTCCACATTTACCCATTTTTCTTTTATGCAGCACTCTGAAATAAAGTAGATGTTAGGACATTCCTTCAACAACTATTTCTGTGTTCTCATTTGACCCATTCATGTTTTTACTCATTCTAGGAACACTAATCATCTTATTCATCTTTTGATAAGACAAGTGTTGAGTCTTATAAGATTGCTCAGTAGGCTACAGTGAAGACAATTTGGAACAGAATCGAATTCATATTTTAGTTGCATTATCACTAGTCTTTACATGTCCTGACAGCTGTATTTTACATCAGTTTGCTAGTCTACTACTTGTCAAATGGTACACTTTATATAGGCACAGTTTACTCTATGTTTAAAGTATGCTCTTAAGGAAGAAAGAACAATGCCTGGTTTTTGCCATCAGCAAATGAGAAGATTATGTTGCCAGTTTCTGAGTTGAAGTAAATGTGTACTTGGCAGTGGAAATAATAAGTTACTCTACTGAGCTTAGAAATAAGACCTCATGGTAGGATCTCCATGAGTAAAACCATAACCTTCTCCAAGAACTCAAACTCTGGAAACTACCTTTGCTCTTGTTTTAACTAATGGATGCTTGGCATCTTTACTTTTAGTACTTTTTGTATCCTACATTATTACCTGGTATTACTTATTTTATAAGGGATTTAGACATTCTTTTGATGGCAGGACACAAAACAGTGACACCTGGATAGATGAAAGGCAAAGCTCCAAAATAGATCTCTAGATTTATAAATCAAGCTATCATATTGTAAACCTTAAATGCGTACAAAAACCAAAACAAAACAAAACAAAACAAAACTTTCCAAACTTCAAAATAAAAAACACTGCCAGACAAGGCCACAGACAGGGTTGTACCCCAAGAACAAGATAACAGCAAGCCGATGCAGTAGGGGACAGCTTATGTATAAGTGGTAGGATTAGTTTGCTTTGACAGGTTTTCTGTGGATTGGCTAATTTGCAAATCAGGAACAGAAGGGCTGTTTCCTAGTTGTCTGATAGTTGGACCTCAGTATGATGAAGGCAGGGAACATGAAGGCCCAGGAGTGTGGAAGTGTGATAAGGAAAGTAGTTTGGGGTGTGGACTTAATCAGCTGCTTAAGAATGAAAACTGACCAGCCCCTCACCCTGGCCTCAAAACTGGGTCAAGACAGCACTAAAAAAAAAAATAATAAAAAAAATAAATAAACAAAAATCTGTATCACACCCCTGGCCTGTAGTTTGTCCTGTGACTTATCTTTTCCAGATGCTCATGATTTCTCCCTCTGAATTTAAATGTTGACTACATTCTATTCCTTAGATTTGGATTCCCTCATGTCCATCTTTTTTCAAAGTTTACCCATCCATTGTACATTCTTTGCTTCTACAACCCAGAAATGAACAACTGGAGGGCAGATTAAAGTTCTTCATATATCATACATAAAGAAAATTCCAACCACACAAATTAATTATAGTTTTAAGCTTAGAAATTTTACCTTATAAATATGCCATTTTGAAAAACTAAAATAGAATATAACTCAAAGCATGGCATTTACCCTGTAGTGTGGCACCAAATAGCAACTCTAGTTTTTAATGTAGTATCTGTATAAATCAGTCCGTGAGCATTGTAACATATGCACTAAATATTGCATTTTTGTGCAGCTCTGATGTGCATGCATAGTTAACTTCACTGTTAATGAGCCCAGACGATGGTGGCCACAGGAAGCATACTGTTTTTCACTTTCCTCAATCAAAATTAAAACTCAGAGGTCTGTATTTCTCTTTCTTCTAACCTTGAAAACGTTCTCTCCATATCCTAATGCTGGTAGCTGACTTGTCTATCACTAAACTGTCTCATTATTGCTAAAACTTCTGGATTCATGGGCCCCCTGGCAATGGGTACCATGCATCAAGTCTCTGTTATAGGCCAGATGTTGCCCAAGGTGATTTTTCTACATATCTCTGATATTGACATCAACTAGTAAAACAGAGATTATTGTACACCTTTTAAAGATAAAGACATTGAGATGCAGATGTGTCCTAGATTACAAAAGGGTAGCAGTGGAATCTTAAACCAGAGCTTTATTTTTCCACTAAGCTAAAATGATTATTTTTATTATATTTTTTACTTAAAGACACAGGCTCCACCATCTTAAATTTCAACACATAATTTACAAGTCTGCCTATTCATTGGCCATGTATAGTTGTAAGAAAATTTTTCTTTTACAAATAACATCAATACATAAAATAAGTTATAATAAACTATATAGTTCTTTGGAGACTGTGTTAACTTTAAAAGGATTTTAACCACATAAATAATTAGAATAATTTTATGAAAAAATACTCTAAGGTTGGCACATATTATCTCTTATTTTACTGTGTATTGCAATTTAATTGGTATCTTTCACTAGAAATAAAAATTGAAAGTAGAAAATTTATTGGAGCTTAATTTATTGCAACATATTTATTGTTACAAGTAACAATCACTGGGCACTGCATACTAGTAGTACTCAGTGCCACTTCATGAAATTTCAGAAAGGTGTATCAGCAGATCGAGTTATGTTAAGTCATTCTATAAAGTTTTCATTCATATAGAAATAGCACACCTATCCCAACTTCCCATCCCTTTCTTCACTAAACCTCCACAATTTCTACACCCACAATACAATTAATTGATTTATTGTAATCAGGCTCACAGAGAACCAATTCATCTGAAAACCAGAATCCCTGAGAAAGGCTAAAAAATAATCAAACTCGAGTCACTCCCAATTCCTTTACTCTGTGACCAGAGAGTCCCTTAAAGGTAAACAATGACTATTCGTTAGCTTAGGTTCAAGTAGGACATTTGATACCTAGAGAAAAATAAGCAAGAGAGTGAGTAAAGCAGTAGTCACATTTCTGAAGAATGAAGTCGGTAGATCGCAAGTGACAGGTTCAATTACTGGTCCATGGACCACTGACACATATACCTTAAACTCTGAGGAATGGGCAGTGGAAAAAGGATGAATAACTCTCAAGATTTAGAGAAAATATGTAACCACTCAGGCAGAAAATTAGCAATTACATTTTGTGCCATCAGTAATAACTATTTCAACAAAGATCTTAGGTTAACGTCAGACTGTGTGACAGTATATCAACCATTACACCTGTGTTCAATCAGCAACCACATCCCTCAATGTGATACTGGGCTGTTTAGTTCAAATGTGGCTTGTTCAGTGATAAGCAAGATGGCTGACATCTGGTACTGAAGTATTCAAAAGCAATTTACTTCATAGTTTTGATGCTGACTGTTGAAAAGAGAAGCAACTTGTAAAATTTGGACACTTGCAATTTGTTCAGGTTTTACGCTGAATATTTCTTTTCAATAAAATATAAAATTATAATTTTTATTGAAGATAAAGTACAAAATTAGATAAGTAGTTTAGAAGTTTATAGAGTGAAATTCTTCAGATTTACAATTAAATAATATGCTGAGACATGTTTTATGAACTAAGATATGATCAGTCTTAGAGAATGCCCCATGTGCTGTTGATAACAATGTATATTCAGTAGTTTTGGGGTAGAATGTTCTAGAGATGTCTGTTAGGTCCATTTGTTCTAGAGTCTCGTTTAAGTTCAATGTTTCTTTATTAATTTTCTACTTCGATGATCTGTCCTGCTCTATCAGTGGGGTGCTGAAGTCCCTGGCAATTACTATGCTATTGTTTATCTCTTTGCTTAGATCTAGTAGGATTTGTTTTATGAATCGGAGAGCTCCTGTGTTAGGCACTTATATATTTAGGATTGTTATGTCTTCTTGTTGAATTTCTACCTTTACCATTATATAAAGACCATCTTTGTCTTTTTTTACCATTGGTGATTTAAAGTCTATCTTATCTGATATGAGAATGGCTATCTCTGCTCTCTTTTTGTTTCTACAATTAAATTAAATATCAACTTTAATAAAAGCATAAATTTATGGTATGATTTCTATATTTCACCGTAAAGGAGTAAAACAAAAAATTACAAATTAAAAATAAAAACAGAAGAATTTGAGTCTATATTACCCTTCTCTATGTTTTTAATTTAAATCTGATATGTTATTCTAGATCTAACCAACACTTTTTATAAATTTCAAATGCTTACTGAAAAATATAATATGACAATTATTATAACTGATTTCTCACTAACAGATAAATGTAACTAATTTAGCCCACAAGCCCTAACATCTTATACTTTTACGACCAGACATAGGCATAATAAATAAAAATGATACAAAAAAGTCAAATAACAAAAACATAAGATTAAAGTCAACAAATAGTTAATCATTCAATTATAACATAAAAATATCTATCCAAATATTGGTAGGTGGAATTAAAGCATGGCTATGTTTAGTCTAAAAAATGTACTGGAAAATAGCCTTTATAAGATATAACAAAATATAGATAAGATCTTACTCCTGTTCCTTAAGGTATATAAACCAGATACAGTATATTGCCATCCTGTTAGTCACCCTAATTATACATTTTTAAAAGTGTTTGTGGGAGAAAAACAAACTGATTTTCTCAAATTAATTCATTAGATGAATTTTATTATGTTCTGACATCAAATTCTTATTTGTGATGTCTCAGCCCTAAGATAGATTTTTTTTAACAATAAACTATTCTCATATGATATGTACTCATTTTATTATAATTTGTATGGCTGATGTCAATTCAATGATATATATATAAAATATATTTTATATAAATGCATAGGTAATATATAATATTTTATATATGATATTATATATGATATATCTATTTAGTAATCAAAGTATAATTATTGTTTTAACTGTCAAAATTTTATAGGGAGACAACAGATTACTGTGGAAGACAGAGAAGGGATGATTCTTCTAAAAGACCCTTCAAGACTTGCTCTTGAAGCCAGAGACCCAACTCTTTGCTCATGTGTGACTCAGTTTCATATTACTCTGGATAAATATACACACACACTCCACAGTAATGATGATGCTGCTGACATAATAGACAAAATAGAATAAGTGCATGCAAAGCACATTTCTCACTCAATTTATACAAGAAAGAGTGAAATTGCAGAATTAGAAGGTATGTTGCATTACAAAATAGGCATTTCCCCAAAAGTTATGTTTGAACTAAACTCTGGTAAATTGCAAACATTTGTTGTGATCTAAAGAACCATTCTAATCAGGTGCAGTACACTTTTCAAAAGTGAAGGCTATTTTTATTTATTTTCTCCTGAGTTATTTTGATAAATTCAGAATGCAGGTATTTACATTTATGTTTATATTCTTAAAGCGGGTACAACGAAATTTACTGCATGAATACAGATCCCTGTCCATATTGCAGGGATACATCAGGACTCTTCAGCATAAATGTTAGTTCTCCAAGCAAAGAAGAGTACAAAGAGAATAATAATAGTAGTAATAATAATAAAAATAATTTATTTACTGCAAATGCAAGGCTTTATAAGAACACAGTCTTTTCTTGAGCTCAAATTCACCACCTCCAATAATTGTTTGTCACCCATGATTCAACCTCTTTGTAGCATTGTAAATTGAGCAGTTTATTCTCAGAACTTTCTAATCTCCCTTTTAGTTTTCCCTCCTCCCTACTTCAGGTTCCCAAAGTATGACTGTCTCATCTCCATCCTATCAATGTTCAATTTCAAACAGCTATAATGTTGGGAGAGTTTGAGTGACTTCTTCTCATTAAGGTATAAATGATTGATTGATTCTTGTTCTGTCTTTTCCGGGGCATTTACATTTTAATAGAGGATAATTCTTTCATTCATGGGGAATGAGTTCTATAACAGTGTCATTTCAAACTAGAGTAATAGGACAGTGTGAGGGAAACTCAGAATTGGGAAATCTTCCTTGTTCATTTGTCTCAAGGTCATATCCCATCGCTCATTACTTTTCAAGAGTTGAAAATTTTACCCTCTACCTTAGATTCTAGTGTCTCTAAAGTTGAATTTAGTCTCTACAAACCTGAAGTTATTTTGTGGAAGTAATTTAAGCATGGATGCAACCACATTAACTCTTTCGTGTTGCTAAGGTAACCTTGAGCACAGAGCAAGTTGTAATATGGAAAGTCTCTGAGGTAGGTGGAATCAAAAGCCAAGATAAAGCAAGTAAAAAAATAGCATCAAACACAAACCCATAAAGCCACAGAAAGTGCAGTGAGACAATCTAATCAGCCATCCTAGCAGTAATATTTATATACTTCCCAGCTCCACAGTAAATATTGTTTTATGCACATACACTATTCCTTCAGCCTCAAGGAGAGATGAGATTTCTAAGTACCCTTTGCTGTACAACTCTAGTAAATAAAACGTACAGTACTCTTATAACTATTCTAGAGAGACATGAAGATCACATCGTAGGCATTCTTATTCTGCCTTAAAACAATTTTTATGAATTGTAAATCATACATAATTCTTGGGAAAGGAAATACACATGAAGCTTATGGACAATTTGTCTCTACATCACAAAGGACTAAATTTTAAATTGCATATCTCATATATCATTACATTTTAATAATTTCATTCACTGTAAAACCACAGCAGTCCCAGAGTAATTTTAGAAATTAAACAAAATATCATATGTTGGCTGAGTCTATGTATGTTACCAGATGGAATTGAGGTAGAAAATTTTAGTCTGCCACATAAGACTGCTAATATCTAAAGGAGCAGACAAAAATTAATGCACTTTTACCAAGTTCAAGGAAGCTTCAGTCATGAACTGATGCTAACTGGAGTTATTCTTCATGCAATTCATGGGGCAGTAAAAAGCCAATCTATTATCACCTAATTCCATACAAATGAGATAAAGTAATACAGCCTCAAATACGTAGAGGTATTTTAGGTATCTGGCACCATTTGAAAAAAATACTGATTTTTGTAGACAATAGAAAAATTTGTATTTTATATGATCTTTTTGTAAACATTTTTATTAATAGTTAGTGCTCTAAACATAATTTAAATTTCTATGATTGGCTAGAGTTTAGGTTATAAATAGGAATTTCTAATTCTTTTAGGTCTCTTTTAGTGATTTGGAATTATTTACCCAATGCACAATGCCAAATGTCTATAAAGTGACTGTCATTTTACATAGGTTTCCTAGTGAAATCTGATGGTGAATTAACTTCTATGGGAAAGTATGCTTGGCTATTCTTTTAAAATGGAATGCCAAATATGCTACTTAAGACTAAAAATTACTTTCTTATATATTTGGTTGCTGAAAATCTGTTTCTTGAATAATAGGAATATCACCTTACTGAAAAGAAAGATTTTTTAAAAAATTCCTATTGGAATAATGTAGGCTCACCTAAATTATTACTTTTAATTTACATATTTGAAGTTTTATGTTTTAGAATAAACAGACTTCCTTAGAATTTCTGGAGAAAAACTTGTTTAAATTTTTGGGAAAAAACAGAAACATTAAAATACTCCTAGTTACTTATTCTTGCCTTTCTCTATATCCTGTGGAAATAACAAAGGATCATTTTCTGACCTAATGAAAAAACAGAATTTTTGTGATTTCATTAAAGGAATGTCACAAGAGATTTTCTTCACTATGTTTGTCCATGTAAGGATGAGTGGGAGACAGAGAAAATTAAAATTGAATTTTTCTTCTCCCTTTGGTTGGAGGAAATTTTATTTAGAAAATATCAGAAAAATATTTTTTCTTTTCTGCCTAATACACAATATATTTTCAGTAGTGTATTCCATTCAACTTTAATTTGAATTAAAAAGCTATTAATAAGAAAAATGGCTTACCTGCTAATGCAAAGAAACTGCTACACAGAGGTTAATTAAGGTATATCTGCATCAATTTAGTATAATGATTGGCAAAAATAAGTATTCTCTTCCCAATATTCAGTTCAATTATGCTTTTCAGAAAATTTTAAAATGTATTCATTGCACAAAGCTTCATGTAAATGTACGAGACAAATCATACTTAATATTCATCAAAGCTTTCATAAATGACTCTGGATATTATTCTGGTGATAGGTTTAGAAATACAGTCATTTTTCCTTTGAAAATTGAGTTTCTAAAAACAATCTTCTAAACTTATTTTTATTTAGAATAATGTATTGTCAAACCTTTATTATTTTAAATGGCTAAATTAATATTCTATAATGAAAGAAAATATGAAACATAGGTCATAATGTTTGATAGTTTATTTAGTGATATTTTGCTTTAATTAATGATCTGTTAAAAACTCCAGATATCTTTGAGCTTAAGATTATTGCTAGAGCAAAAGCTTGAAATGCAAAAGGAATATAGAAGGTAATTAGGATTTGAAGACGCAACATGACAATTTTAAAACACACCGATTTTGATTCAGTTGATCAGTTAATGTTTATTTTGTTGAATATGAAATGTTGGAATTTATTTTACATTCCTTTTCCTTATGCCTTCAACAAGTTATCAGAGTAAATTTGAGATCATTTTATTTTCTCTCTCACTACTTTTTTCTTTGCCTTGGAAATTGCAACAGGACTTTAACCAGAAGTTTTCTAATTGTAAAGAATTTTGCACAGCATAAGATGGTGGTTAGGCCTGGGCCTCTGTATTCAGATAGCTTTGACTCAAAATTCAGGTTCCTTTTCCTAAAGGCTATCTTTATGGCTTTAGGGTAGTTGCTTGAGGTTTTAAAACCTCAATTTTCTTGTCAGCAGAATTGTAATAATAATGGTACCTACCACATAGGGTTCCAGTGATGCATGTAAAGTGCCTACCAGAGGGTCTGAACTCTTTTATAAGCACTCAATAAATGTTTCATTTTGTGTCATGATTCAACTAACCATGAATAATATCAAAGCTATAGAGAACTGTGTTAGTTTTATTATATTCAGGAGAAGAGAAGAACCACCATACCTCCCTACCCATCTAGTTTCCTCTCACTCCTTTTTGACAGTCTCCAGCATAGTATGACCTATTACAAATTGCATAACTTCCCTAACCACTTGCATCATTGTCTCCCCTGATGACAGATATATTAGGCAACTGAGAGACCGAGCTTTCTTTGGAGAAATCTTGAGGTTTGTGTGCTCAAATATTACGTCACCAGCAAGACCTGGCCTGTCTTTTCTCCTTTCCTCTGCATACCCTTCTCCTGCTTTACTTACCTTCTTATCAGTTATCATCACCTACCATATTCAATGTTTTTCTTCTCTTCTTGTTAGAATGGTTAATGCATTAAAACAAAGATGTATATAACTTGTTCATTGATAGATCCAATAATACATAGTAGCCATGCCGATGGTACTTGTTAAATATTTGTTGAATGAATGAGCGAATTTATATTTGGAGATTGGTTTCTGAAAAATGTTATTAATCTATTACCATGCAAAATTTCAATATCTAAGTAGCATTCTGCAGAGAAGGATACATTTGGCAGCCTTTGATGGCAAAGTCTACTTATTACTTAACATCCTCCCTCCCCTAACACCTAACAATTAGAAAAATATTCTTAAAATTGACAGAACTATTTTATCTGCTTAACATTCACCACTATTTTATATATTGTCCACACAGAAAATCTGTATGGTTATTCCTTTAATATGATCAATAAGAATTATCTACATTTGATTTCATTCTGCCTCCTATTTCTCTATCTTAACTTGTGTTTTTTAGAAAGCAGAGCCTGACAAAATCCTTATGTGATAAGTCTATTAGGGAGTGCATTCCCAGGGAAGTAAGATATAAGAAAAGGAAATTGGAGAAGGAAAGGAGAAAGAACAAGCTTGAGGAAGTATATTATCATGTTGGCTAAAGCATCATGGCAGACTGACTATTAAGGTCTTATTGGAGACTTTTACGGAGGCGTTTATGAAACGATTATGTAGTGTACAAAAGCCATAGAGGAGGCAACAAGAAAGGAGAATCATTTATCTACACACTTATTTCCAATGGTTAAAGTTTGCCTCAAGAACTTCAAACATTCCCCTTCCTCTGCCACCCTCTCTCAACTTTCTTGGTTTCACATACTCGGAGTCTGAGCAGATCTTGCAGATTTTAGAAATTCAGTGGCAACCATAAAGCCTTGTATAAGAAGAATGTCCTGGCACATATAACTGAAGCAAGATGCTATAAGTTCGGGCTCACAGGTCACCTAAAAGCCAGGAATCATCACCACAAGTGACACTTGTGTCTATAGCAGAGCCAGTAGCGGGTAGCAGTGACCATGCTACATGACCAGAGTAGAGACACATGCAAGTTGTTGCTAAAGCAGCCCTAATTGGAAAGCTAGGCGAGGGTCCAGAACTGGGGTAATGAATGAACTAAATTCCACACATGCCTTTATCCCTCAATGCACATATACTAGGAAAGTGTTCTGGGCTTTTGGCACCAATCTGCCTAGACTCAAGGTGTTTAAGTCCCCAAAACTGTAAAAATGCAAATTCAAACACGCAAAGCTTTTCAAAGTATTTTATTTTTTCTTTAAAAGGATTATAAAATAAAATTTAAATGACTTCTATATTAAAAATCTCATTTGTACTGGAAAAATTTGTAATGGAAAGTTAAAATTGCCATAAAAATTTAACTCATAGTGTTGTAAGTTATAAACGTTATAGATAATACTGCTAGCAATGTCAATGCTTACATTTTAGTAAGAAATTATATTGAGGTACACAGTGGAAATGTTCAATCAAGCATAAGCTATGAGACAGAATTATGTCCAGCTCTGCTTTTCAAACTTGGATACGTATGATAACACTCCCTCACTCCTGATAAAAACTAATAAGGAGATAGCAGCCATAATGAGGGCACAGGAAAAATACTGTGCTTTCTACTGGATCTCAATTTTACTCAAAGATTTAAGAAAATATTTTGAATCTTGATTTTCTATATCAGATATATAATTATAGATATGGTGAGAAGACAATTTTTTATTTGTGTGCGTGAAATGTATGTTATTGAAAACTATCTTCTCTGTGTGAGCAGGAAAACCTGTACTGTATTCATATGATATTCTCCTTAAAGAGAACAAAAAGTATTTGCCGAGATTAAAGTTAATTATATTGTATAACTTGTTTTAGCACTAGCTGGATCTAGAAAATGAGTAGTAAACATCAACAATCAATCTAAAATTCATATGGCATACCTACATTTCTTTTAAATTCAAATTTTGGAGCTGTGGACATGCAACTGAGCCTAAACATAGACTTTTTTTTTAGAGTAATTTGAGCAATAAATATCTTTCTGGAGTAAGTCACCAAAATTTTATATTTTATGCATCTTAAAAGAGACAAAACTTGGCTAAGAGCAATATATTAAAAAATACACTTATAAACCACATATAGAAAATATACATATATTTGCTTGGCAATTTCCAATGTTTTTGTAATTATACCGCAGACTCCCTTTATGATATCTTCCTTTATAATGAAGCTTTTAAAAATGGAGAGAATTTGATGAATTCTCACCCTAGTGATTGGTTGAATATGTTTTGATTCCAAGAGATGCAAATGACCAGACCAAAAAAAAATTGCCTTTTTAAGGTATCTTCAACTAATGAATTTTAGTGTGTTCAAAACCTACTCCAGGAAAGACTGAGATGGAGACAATTGTTTAACTTAGAGTTGGATAAAAGTGAGGATATTATTTTCTTGACCATTTACTTGGTTTTTGTTTCATTTTTTATAGTGAAGATTGTTGATGAAAAGATAATATTTTGTAAATTACTAAAAGCCAAACTAAATGAAAAAGAAATTTTCAGCCAGTTATTTGAATGCAAAATATGTGTGCTTGTATACATATGTGGGTCAACTCAAAGACAGGTAAAACTGCTACAGAAAAAACTGTCTTGTGAAATGAATACACCAGCAGCCAATGCTTCATTCATCAAGAAAACCATAGTTCAGAATTTAGTGTGTGGTTTCCACAGAGTATTAAACTGGTAAAATATTAATTTATACTTAAAAGGATCATTTTGAGTCTTAATCCAATGCAATATGTATCAAGTTCCTTAAATTGATTATATTCTTTGGCCAAAAATTTCTTCTTTTAGGAATCCATCTTAGGATGAGCTGGAGGAAGAAAAAAATATATTTATGGATTATCATTGTAGATAATTTTCTAACAGCAAAAATACAGAAATGATCTATAAGTATAATATTAGGAAAAAATAATTTAAAATATAATGAATCTCTTCAAATACACAACTGTATGGTTTTTATTATATAAGTAACATTTTATATAAATATTCAATAAATAAATATAATGCATTTTTAAAATTTAAAATATATATTTGTAAGATAAAATAGTACAAATATAATTAACATTTTAACAGAATATTTTACAATATTAAAAGCATTTCCTATTTAATTGAGGAAATTATTATAACATATAAAATACTATATTATCTTAATTTTATAAATAATAAATTCATTTTTATATGAAGGAAAAGACTGGCAGAAATTCCACAAATATCTAAAGATATGGCTTTCCACAGATGATAATATTTGTCGTAATTTTTATTTTCCATTATATAGTTCATCAGAGTCCCATATTTTGTATAGTTATCATATGTAGTTTTTATAGCAAAAGATTTTAATGCCTGTCTGAGATTAAATGAGGACCAGAAGAAATAAATAAAATATATGAAAATATATAGAGCTGTATTTTAAGTAGTTAATTAATTCTCCTTGACATAAAATTTACTTTGGTGTAAATTTTTATATGATTCCATATATAAAGTACCATTAGGCAATCCTATAGAAAAACGTTAGCCATAGCTTTGCATGAGAAGAATATGTATCATATTCAAATTCAGAGAGTATTGAAGAATAATAATGACATCAAAATAAACTATATGATGTTTAGAGGTTTATATGTGTTTGTGTCTTAAAAGACAGAAAAAGGGTGCAAATTGATCATTTTTGAAACATCTTCTAAGAATCCTCAACTAAAAGATAGCTTATCGCCTAAAATAATCTATTGTTTTAGGTATATCAACTATTAATTAGTGTAATTTTTATCACATGATCAATTTGCCAAATATTTGTGGAATCATTTCTATGTTCCAGAAAGTGTACTCAGGTCTTTGAAAAAAAAAATATAATACACCATCCTTTTAAGAATCACACTCAAATAAAATAAATCATATTGCAGTATGTTTCAGGAAGAAAGGAATTAGTAACAACATAGTGTAAAAACAGATATCTCAGTGATGATTTAAAAGAGGAAGACATATGTAAGCTAGGTTTTAAAGTTAGCCAGAGTAAGAATACCACAGTTTTAAAATATAGTGAATCTCTTCAAATGCACATCTTTATGGTTTTGATTATATAAGGAACATTTTATATAAATATTCAATAAATAAATATAATACATTTTTTAAATTAAAAATATTTAATTTCTAGGTAGAGGGTCTGGGGGCTTCCATTATAGCCCATTTTGTCAGTGAAGTGGAGGTACTGTCATCTACCAAATGTGAGAGCAGCCAATGATGATCTGATCAAATGACAATCTGGGTATTGACAATTTCAGTCATTGTTTTGGAAATTATTGGTCATTTAGTCTATTATTCTAAAGCCATTTATTCACTTTTAAAACTTTCCTTTATAACGTTTTTGTTTGTGAATTAATCAAATTATGGATACTTTTAGTATTGTTTTGCTGTTTTTATTGCTGTTACTAGACTTCTCATTTTTTGATTACTAATAAGTAACATTAATTAAATATTTGCACAAGCTCTGAAAAAATAAACAAAATCTTCAATATTCAAAAAGAAGGTTTATCACATATTATGAAAAAAATAAAGAGAGATCAATACTAGCTCTATTTTCAAGTGACTTTTTAACTTCAGTGATATAGAAAATAAAAGAAACCTGCCAAAAGCAAGCCAAAGCTATTTATGTATAAAGCTAGAAATTCCTTGTCAATATAGCTATTGAAACAGTGGAAATGTCAATAAGAATTTTTACAAAGGTAGAGAAATCATTTTAAAATAATAACTTAATAAAATAAAATTAATTTAAAAATCAAAGTTTTTAAACATAATATGGAAACGGAAATGAGATTAAAGTCTAATGTCCCCAAATATGAAAAAATTTACTTGATGATATTTCTTCACAGATTTATATCATTAGGATAATAATGTATTTTTTTATTTATTCAAAAACACTCTTCTTAATTATACCTAACCGACTAGTGGAAAGATTGCAGTTTTAAATGAGAACATTTTTAAAAATCTGTTTCCAGAAGTCATATTTTGTGAATGTAGGTGCAGAAATTGTATACATATTAAAAAGAAAACTGTTAACATGCAATCTCTAAGTTGAAAGATATTAACTTGTGGCATCCTGCCCTTTTAAGTGCATGTTTTGTCAGGTGACCCATAGTTTCCCTTTCAGCAGAGTGAAAAATCAAACATACGTTAAAGAAAATAAAGTATTTGGTGATAAAAATATAATTCTGAACATTTTGTTATTTGGATAAAAGTATTTGGTGATAAAAATATAATTCTGAACATTGTATTATTTGTATAAAATTACATTTAAAAAGCATTGGTTTTGGGAGTCAGATCATCTCAGTTCTACCACATAGTATTATATGGATTTGGATATATGCTTAATTAGATTTAGATTTAAATGATTTAAGAATCACTGTACTCCTCTCTAAAATGAAATGACATATATCATGGTTAAGGAAAAGAATTAATGAGATAATTTAGTATTCCAGAAAAACATTAGATGAATATTAAGTGGATTAAATAAGAACAACCATACCTGAGAAATAAAAGCTTGTTCTGTCCTTGGTTATTTCTTATTCAGTGTCTTCTTTAATCACTTGATAAATGCCATAATAGCAGTGTTTAGATCATCTGAGGTATACACAAAGGCGGAAAGATAGGTAATATGTTTGATAGCAGAAGGATGCCTTTAATTATCTTGATATGTTATTGGGATGAGCTTGACACAAAAATTATATATTTCAGAGATAGATTTGAGAATCTAGTCCATTCAGAAAAAATATAAATTGAAAGAAAACTTTATCATAACTTAATAAAGTATATGAAATGAATTTAAATATCTTTAGAGTAAATCAATGATATTTTAATATTTTTGATTGTATAAAAATATCAGAATATGTCAATGGTAATAACACAAATATAGTGATTTAGAATTGCATAGATCTTAGTATGGATTCCTTTGAAAACACACAGTGAGACAATGACTTGTATGTCATTGTTTATTTGGAAGGTCATCCAAGATATCAGAAGTAAGACAATGGAGAAACTGAGAACGAAATAGGGAAAGCCCATAAATCAAAGCATAGTAATGATCTGGTTACAACATAGGCAATAATAGAATCATCAGAATTCTTCCATTAAAGAATGAAGAGGATTGGACATTTATTCATAAACTCTCATTTCCCATTCGTTAACTCCTCTGAACTTCTGAGTTGTACTTGCACAGAGCTGGTGGGCCTTGAGCTCTGAAGAAGCAAAACAAAAGGACCTTGCTACATTCATTTAGTGTGGGATGCTGAAAATGATACCAAAAATTTTGCACCATACCTGTACTAAATCAAATAATTTGAAGGGATAAGGTTGTTGTATCACCAGTGTCTATTGCATTTGTCTTTCTTCATTGCTTTGTACTATTCAGACAACACATGATGAACATCTTAGAATTCCACAATTTATTAATAGGAATTCAATTGAAATTGAACTCATTCAGTAAATGTGACCAGGATATGAAAAATCACAGACCAAATTTTTTTTAAAAAATGGTCAAAAGAAGTGCAAATGTTATGCCCAGATATGATAATACTCAGGGGAAACATGATAGAAGTTCTCAAATATTTGAAAGTTTTCATGTGGAAGACAGAGTGCATTTTCCTATATAACCTAAAGCCATAAAGTTAAGGCAAATGTGTGAACATTAAATAAAGATGAGTTAAGCTTGAAATAGGAAATACTGAACTATGACAGTATGACACAATGAAATCTATGTAATAATGCACAGGGTTGTATCTAGAGTTAATATATGTCCAAATACAGGAGATGTTCAAATAAAGACTAGTTCAACCCTTACCTGTTAGAGATGTTTAAGAGAAGAATCAATCATTGTGAGGTGGTTAGCTAGACATCTGGTACAAATCCCTTTTAAAGACAATATTATACAATTCTTTAAATGTCAGAGTGAACTTATGTTCATTTATTAATTTTTTATTCAGAAAATATGTGTTAAATATATCCTTTATAAATTCACCAACTTCTGCTTTATCATCAACACAAATAACAAGTTGTATCAACAACACAAATAACAACACAATAACAAGTTATTTGTGTTGATGATAAAGCAGAAGTTGGTGAATTTATAAAGGATATATTTAATATAGTGAGTATATGTGCTATAAATTGTATGAATAAAAATAAAATATGCCTAGTGAAGGAATGACAGGATAGGTGGCCTAGATTTATTCAAAGAGTCAGATAAGTATTTAAACAAGAAGTTAATATTTAAACTGAGACCTGAAAGAAGGCAGGACGGTGGCAATCACTGGAATTGTATTTTTATATAAGCTAAGCCTCTTGATATAATATTAAATCTATCTATGCTAAAGTATTTAATATGCATATATCCTTATTTAATGGATATCTTTAGAATCATATCAACAATCAACAACAGATGACACCTTTAAAAATAAATTCTCCTGGGGCATGATGTCAGCAAGATAGTGAAATAGGAGTTTTCTACTTTCATTTTCTCACAGTACACTAAATTTGACAACCACTCATGGATGAGAATGCCTTTGTGGGAGTATGAGAGTACATTGGAGAGGTTCTAGTATACTGTTGGAGCACACTGAAGAGGGTAGAAAGAATAGTTTACCAGCCTCATTCCTCTCCCAAGGCAAAACAACTCAGAGCCAAGAAAGCCCACCTCAGCCTAAAATTCATCCCATAGGGGAAAGTGGGAATGTAGTTAGTGAACTCCTAACTTCCCCACATGCAGGACACTGCTCAGTGGCCCATCTCTTTGTCACTCCAAATGGATTTGAGGGAATCAACAGGGCTGAGTGTCTGTGAGAGTCTAGGAGCAAAGAAGATAGCAGGAATTCACAGAAATTAGGGCTTGAAATTTAACAAAGGGATGCACATCCTACTCACTACTTCATGGATTCCATCAGGAAGTCCATCCACAAGCTACTTAAGATGCTTTAATTGTGGATCACTCAACTGGCACACAGGTACCCCAATGCTCCATGCACCTCACCTTGTATCCCATAGTAAGCTCCCCACATGCATTCTTCAGATAACTAAAATGAATCAGATTGCTTGTAAGTACACACAGACACCTGACTCTTTGGAATTGGGAGAAGGCACAGAAACTTTAGCATTATAGGGTGACAATCTAGGGAAAAGAAACAGAAGGCTTTAACATCCAGCCTAATTTTGTGGAATTGAGAGAATTCTTACTATCTTAAGAATTTCCCCCTTTCCATGAGGGAAAAATAAGAATGGAATTTGCACATCCATAGAAAAGATTGAGAGAGCCTCAAATCCCTAACCAGGCTGACTGATGAAGGTGTTTTACTTCTGAAGCCAATGGGTAAAGAGTGGAGGAGGTGACTGCTTCTTCAAATGTGAAAACAGCAATATAAATGTTGATAAACACACACACACACAAACCAAGGAAATATAATATTATCAAAAGAAACAATAATTTTCTAGTAACCAACCATCAAAGATCAGAGACCTGTGAATTGCCTTACAAAGAATATAAAATAATTGATTTAAGGAAACTCAGAAGGGTATAAGAGAAAATAGAGAGACAACTCAATGAGTTAGCAAAACAACACATAAGTAAAACTAGAAATTTAACACAGAGATATAAATGATAAAATGGAACCAAACAGAAAATCTGAAGCAGAATACAATGAATGAAATAAAAAATGTAATAGAGAGCTTCAAAACAGATTTGATCAAGCAGAATAAATAATTTGTGAACTTGAATGAACACATGTTTTTGAAATTATGCAATCATAGGAGAAAAAGAAATAATGAAAATGAATGAAGAAAGTCTATGGGACACCATCAGAGAGGTAACTTTCATATAATGGGAGTCTTGGAAAAGAAGACAGAGAAAAGGGGGCAAAAGGCCCATTTGAAGAAACAATGGCTGATATCTTATCAAATTTTGTGAGAGATATAGATATCAAGGTACATGGAGCTCACAGCTCTCCAACCAGATAAAACCCACAGAAGACTTTATGAAGACATATAATCAAACATTCAAAAGTCAAAGACAGAGAAAGAATTTTAAAAGCAATAAGGGAAAAAAGGTATATCACATACAAGGAAACCTACATAAGGCTATCCTCAGAATTCTCAGTAGAAACCTTGCAAGCCAGGAAACAAGAGGATAATATGTTCAAAGTGCTGAAGGAAAAAAAAAAAAAAACTGTCAACCAAGTATACTTTACTTGACAAAGCTGTGTCATTCAGAGATGAAAGAGAGTAAAGACTTTCCTAAACCCCTCAAAAACTCAGGGAGTGTATCATCATTAAACCTGTTTTAAAAGAATTGTTAAAAGTAGTTATTCAAGCTGAAATAACTTGTAACATGAAAACATATAAAAGCATAGACTTTCAGTTACAAAATGGTATCATAGAAGCAAGCTGGCTTTACTCCCTGACCAATCACCACCCCCCAAATACCCTAAATATACAGCACTGAGATTATCACCCTAAGTATCTGAGAACTCAAATATAAAGATGAGGCAGGTCCTGTGTCCACAGAGGAGTTGAAAGACATCAAGAAAATGGTAAGAGAATCAAATTTTCACTTTCATGACAACCCTCCCCCATTCTACTTGGTCAAAAGTGTTGAATTTTTTTCCCCAACTCACTGCTTCTACACTGGAAAAAGTGAGATCAAGTTGGACTACAAAATTCCTCTCTATCTTGAGTTCTGTGACAGGAGATCTGTCTCTGTCTTAAACCATGTGAAGCATTATGATTATCTGAAGGAAACAATATCCCTGAGAACAGGCAAAGACAAAAAAGGGATTGGGGATTACCATCCCCATCCCTGGAAGTTGTACTCTGTAACCAGGCCAAAGGAGATGCCAAATCAGAGTGGCTGCTCAGCAGCACCACACTTTAATAAGTTCATATCATAGGTTCCCTGGGCACAAACCCATAGACAACTTTTCCACACTACTGGGATATCTACTATGGGACTTCTTGCTTTTGAGAAGGGCAATATTCCAATCATTTACTAGATTTGAGGTAAACCGGAGTTTAAGGTGCCACCTAGAGCTCAAAATGAGTCAGTGAATTAGCAGTAAAGAACCTCTAAGCAAACATCACCAATAAAAGTAAAAACAAGCCAGACAGAGAAGATTGAAATAAATAACTAACCTTTCGATGTAAAGATATAGACATATATCCACAAGAAACAGCAATGAACATGGAATCATGAACTTTCCAAATGGACAAAGCAAGAAACCAGTGACTGACCTACCAATACGGCAATGCATGAGCTCTCTAAAAATTCAAAATAGTAGTTTTAAGGAAACTCAATGGTCTCTAAGATAACATAGAAAAGCAATTCAGAAATTTATCAAAGAAATATAACAAAGAGATTGAAATAAAAAATGTCAAGCGGAAATTTTGGAACTGAGAAATATATTTGCTGAACTAAGAAATTAATTAGAGGCTCTCAATAGCAGAATGAATTAAGGAAAGAAAAGAATCAGTGATATCACAGATTGACTACTTGGAAATACACAGTAAGAGGAGAAAAATGAAAAAAAAAATAAAAGAAACAAAGATTGCCTATAAGGCTTAGAAAATTTCTTCAAAGATCAAATCTAAGAGTTATTTGTGTCCAAGAGAAATATGACGAAGAGCAAGTGGTAGAAAGCTTACTTAAAAAAATAGTAACAGAAACTTTCCAAAACTCAAGAAAGATATAAATATTATCAGGTACAGAAATGTCAGGGAACACCAGACAAATTTGACCCAAATTAGATAAATCTCAAAGGTCAAGGACAAAGAAAGAATTATAAACACAGCAAGAGAAAAGAAGTAAATAACATATAAAGGAGCTCCAATTCATCTGTCAATAAACGTCTCAACCAAAACCATACAGGCCAGGAAGGAGTGAAATGACATTTTTAAAGTGCTGAAATGAAAAAAAAAAAAAAATCAAAAACAAAAATCCCCTGCCTTCCAAGAACATTGTATCCAGCAAAGTTTTCCTTCAAATATGAAAGAAAGATAAAGTCTTTCCCAGAAAAACAAAAGCTGAGAAAATTCACCACCACAAGACCCATGTTACAAGAAATGTTAAAAGTAATTCTTCAATATGAAAGAAAAAAAAACACACACTATGATCCAAAAACAGAAAAAATGAAGGTATAAAATCCACTAGTAAAAATAACTGCATGGGCAAACCCAGAGTACTCTAAAACCAAAATTTGAGTGAGCAGTCCACTCAAGTCTAGTATGAAACCCAACAGTTAAATCTATCAGAAATAATAATAGCTATAGCAACCTGTTAAAAGACAGGTATATCTGTAAGAATTGATATGATGGTAAATTAACTGATAAGTGAACATCAGTGAAGTTGCAGGATGCAAAATCAACATGGAAAAATCAGTTGTGTTTATAAAAAACAACAACAGCCTATCTGAAAAATAAATTTAAAAAAATTCCCATTTAAAATAGAATAAAAAAATACATTGGAATAAATGTTACCAAGGGGATGAATCTTGCACACTAAAAATGATAAAACATTATTGAAAGAAATTGAAGAAGACTCAAATAAATGGAAAGCTATCCCCGTGTTCACGGATTACAAGATTTAATATTGTTAAAATATTCATATTACCCAAAGTAATCTACATATTTAATTCAATCCCTATCAAAATTCCAACGGCATTTTTCACAGATATAGAGAAAACAATTCTAAAATTTACAGGAACCACATAAAACCGCAAATAGCTAAAACAACCTCAAGAAAGAAGAACATAGCATCTCATCCTCTCATTTCAAATTAAATTACAAAGCTATAGTCATAAAATCAGTAGTTATAAACATATAAACAGAGATACAGACCTATGAAACAGAATAAAGAGCCCAGAAAGAAACCAACACATATGCTGTCAATTAATCTTTGACAAAGTTGTCAGGTATACACACTGGGGAAAGGATAATCTCTTCAATAAATGGTTCTGGGAAAACCGAATATCCATATGCAAATGAATGATTGGACTCCTATTCTACACCATACACAAAAATCAACTCAAAATAGATTTAAGACTTAAACATAAGACCTGAAACCATAAAACTCCCAAGTAAAAACATACAGTAAAAGCTCTTTAATAGTGATCTTTGTAATATTTTTTTAGATAAGACAAGAAATGTATAGGCAACAAAAGCAAAAACAGACAAATAAGATTGCATCAAACTAAAAATCTTCTGCACAGCAAAGGAAATAATCAACAAATAAAAAGGAAATCTACTCAATGGGAAAAAAAAAACTTTAAACCATATATCGTATAAGAGTTTTATATCCAAAATTAATAAGAGACTCATAAGATTCAATAGCACAAATACAAATAACCTGATTTAAAAATGGACAAAGGACCTGAAAAGACATTTTTCCAAAGAAGGCACAGAAACGGCCAAGAGGTATATAAAAGGTGCTCAATATCACTAATCATCAAGGAAATGCAAATTTAAACCACATTGAGATATCACTCCAAACCTGTATGGTTTAGTATGGTTATTATCAAA
The DNA here is from genome assembly GCA_008086735.1 of Cheirogaleus medius. Taxonomy (NCBI): domain Eukaryota; kingdom Metazoa; phylum Chordata; class Mammalia; order Primates; family Cheirogaleidae; genus Cheirogaleus; species Cheirogaleus medius. Next base: position 44,630,905 of record VBSM01002608.1, read on the forward strand.
AGTTCAAAAGACAAGGATGTGGGGAAAAGTAATCCTTATACCCTGTTGATGAGAGTATAAATTGTTACAGCCATTGTGGAAAATGGTATGAAGTTTCCTCAAAAAAATTAAAAATAGAAGTATCTTATGATCCAGCAATTCCACAGATAGGTATATATCCAATAGAAATAAAATCATTATCTCAAACTGATATCTGCACTCTAGTGTTCATTGAAACAGAACTTACAATAGCTGTGATATAGAAACAACCTAAGTGTCCATTGATGGGTGAATGGATAAAAAAATAGGGAAGATTATATATGTATAATATATAATATATGTCTATAATATATTATGTATGTAATATTTGTAAAATATACATTATATATATAGTATATTATATATATGCTATTTACAACAACGTGGGTGAGTGAATGAGCCCATAGAACATTACGGTGAGTGAAATAAGCCATACACAGAAAGACCAATACTGTATGATACTTATACATGGAATCTCAAAGTTGAACTCATAGAATTATGGTTTCCAGGGACTGGGGATAAGTATAATTTGGAGAATTTGGTCATGGGGTACAAATTTGAGTTATAAGAGAAGTAAGTTCTGGAGATCTAATGTATGGCATGGTGACTATATTTAATAATAATGCATTATATACTGAAAACTTGCTGAGTAGATGGTTAAGTGTTCTCACCATGCACACGTGCACACATGCACACACAGGTAAACTATGTAAGGTCAATGATATATTCATTGCCTTGTTTGTGTTAATCATCCACAATTTATATGTTTATGAATTCATCATATGTACTATAAATACATACATACAATCTTTATTTGTCAGTCATACTTCCATAAAGCTGGAATAAATAAAAATCACTTCTGAGTAGTTATTGACATTGTTAGCACAATTTATTATGATTTCCCTTATTTTAGTTTTCTATGTTATTTATATTAGGTTTCAGTACTAACACAGCACTAAAACAACTTCATCTCTAAAGAGTTTGTGCTGTTACCAGGTTAACGTTTGGTCTTGGAAATTGTAAAAAAGGGTTGTATGTTGCAGTAAAAATTTAGTACACCAAAGCTAATGTTTAAAACAATATTTTAAAAATATACATATGATCCACCTTAAAATATAATACTTGATTATTCTTAGAAAACAATCTTGACATGATAACATTGGTAATGTCCTAATAGTGCATAATTTAAGGTGATACAAATTGCCTCAGAAAATAAACAAAGTTATTAGCATAAATTTTGATGCTATCATTATTAATTTCTCTACTATTGGTTAATAATCCCCTTTCAATTTTTCATACTTGAAAACAGGGCATAAACATTATATGGAACAGTAGAGTTATTTTCAAGTACTTCTTGTGAAACTATAGCAAGACTTTAAGGGGCTTTTTAAAAATTGGTATAGTAGAATATATTTTTCTCATTCTTATGAAAATTGGGAAAACTGGTTCACTCATCATATAAAGTGACTACATAACCATGTAAATAAATATTAAAAATTCACAAATAGGCCGGGCGTGGTGGCTCACGCCTGTAATCCTAGCACTCTGGGAGGCCGAGGTGGGCGGATCATTTGAGCTCAGGAGTTCAAAACCAGCCTGAGGAAGAGCGAGACCCCATCTCTACTAAAAATAGAAAGAAATTAATTGGCCAACTAAAATATAGAAAAAATTAGCCGGGCATGGTGGTGCTTGCCTGTAGTCCCAGCTACTTGGGAGGCTGAGGCAGAAGGATCGCTTGAGCCCAGGAGTTTGAGGTTGCTGTGAGCTAGGCTGATGCCACGGCACTCTAGCTCAGGGAACAGAGTGAGACTCTGTCTCAAAAAAAAAAAAAATTCACAAATAAACTTCTGATTTCAGTCAAGCAAAAATGTTTATTTCATTCTATTTCTGTGAATCATTTTTCTTTCCATTTTTATTCACCTCCTGGTAATTACTAATGAAAGATTTCCATGTCATACAAACATTGCACTTAAAAACCTACACATTGTGAAATATAGCGCAGTTTACAGATTGTATTAACAAGTTAGACACAGAATTTAATTTACAAACTGAAATAGTAAGAAGTAATCATCAAAATAGCATAAAGCAAGGTCTGAAAAACGTTTTTAGCAAAGGTTAAATGGCAATGTGTTTTCTGAAACTTTAAAAAAAAAATTCTAATTTTAATCCCTCTGGGTATTGTCTTCATATCTCCTGTTTGTCAGGGAAGTCCATGTCCATAGTCTTTCTCTAGTCTGATTTCTAAAACTCTGTATGTTCAGTTTTCAGTTTTCTTCTGCAATGTTTTCTATTACTGGTTTGGTGTTCACACTCCACACCGAATACATTTAAAGCAAGTTTCAGATTCCTCTTCCCATCTTATAAGAATTTACCAGCTTACATTGATATTTGATAAATATTTATTCACTGTCCCTGTCTTTTACTTTCATTACTAATATCTCTCATTTTAAACTTACAGAAAGATCATTTTTGACTTGCATACTATCTTTAATTTATTGCATGACTTCAGGCAAATCACTGAAATCACTTTTCAGTTTTCCCATGTGTAAAATGGGAATGCTGGAGTTTGTTTAATATACTAAAACATATTTTTAAAAGACTCTGTTCATGTTATGTATTCTTTTCTATTTTAAAAATAAATGGTAATACTTGTTTTAAGACGGTATAATAGTATAATTTATTTTGATTGTTCTTTTTTAAACTAAATCTAGACAGAAATATTTATTCCAAACTAAGAGAAGGTATTGCAAGTACCAACCAGTCTTGTGAATGCCTCTAAGTTGGCAGACCCCCATAGACAGCAGCAAAGATGGGACCAAAATCCTTTTTGAAGCCAATATAAACAGGAAGAATTTTAAATGCAGAAGTGGAGATTATGTTTAGAACGAAAATCAAGGTAGTTAGATTTTTATTTTTATAATATACATGGTTTCCTTTGCTAATGTTTGTAGCTTCAACATCTATAGACTCCTTTAAATGTTCCTTTAATATTTTAGTGTACATTTATTTACCTTATAGATATAGTAAGTTAAATTGAGCATTCCTTTTGTGTCTGAAAACAAATTATTACTCATTTTGAAAAGGTATTTGCAAGCTGAATCTTTGGTTTTTTAATTAGCAAGCAAGTACGTTATTGGCAAATTACAAGATTACATTTAGACTTATTTTATGAAGATTTATATAAAATTAAACAAAAGTATTTCTCTTAGAAGATTATACCATTAGCCTCATCTTGAAAAATTGCAGGGATCTAGAATATACATTTAATTTTTTTGGAAAAAGTTTGTGTACATTTTCATTCTGTTTTCGTAATTGTAGTTCCCTTTAGTTAGGTTTGTTCCTATATCATGATTATTTTTAAATTATGAAAAATTCCAGATGCTACCCTATCTACAGACTGTTTTCAGTCTCTCTGTATTTCATAGAAATCTATGAAAAATAAATTGAGTTTTCAAGTTTAGTTTCACTGGTGAATGGGAAACATAATCCACTAGTGCTTTTCTTTTGGGACTATTTGTTCTTGTTGTTGTTGTATCTACGATTCATTATAAAATCGGGCTTAAAACCTTTAGGCACAGCTATGATAAAAATACGAAGTTGAAATTATCATCTTCTGAAAGCCACTGTTAGTTTTGATAATTTCACTGGTTCTTCCTGACATCATTATGTCTAGTTCTACAGTAGATGCCTATGCTTTTATGGGTGTAGGTATAATACGGCTGCAGTAATTGAGCATTTTCTACATACATATGCAATGTTGGAATAAGAACCCAATTATGATTCCAGTGAACATAAAGACAAAATTATTTATAAAGATAAATTTACTAATACCTATTCATAATTTCAGGTATTTTAGTAAAAATTAAGTGACATTTTGCAGTACCTTAAAGAAAGCAATTGATGACTTATGGGAGAATATGGGTAAAACTTCATAAACACACACACACTCCTCCCATACATTGCATAGGAATACAGTAAGATTTTGTTTCATTTGCATTCCCTTACCTTTTAATTAGATTCCTTGTATTTATTTTGAACTAATTTTGAACTAATTTGTTTCTAAAAAACAAAAGTATGTTAAATACCTTTGGCTTCCTTTAACAAAACTATCTCTTTTACTTTCCTGTTAATAGTTTAGCTGCTCACCTGTGTGTAGCACATACTTGTGTTATTAAACTTAGAAATTTATTCACCTTGACTTATGTTATTTATATTTTCAAATTTAAACTTTGTATATCTGTGTACTAACATTTATTCATTTCAATATCATCTATAAATTTTAATTTTAAATTAATATAAGTTTCAATGTTACTACCTTCTCTCTGCTCTGGAAAAAGAAAAAAGAAAAAATTTAAAAGTTTCAATTTCACTTTAGATTTAGCTTTCTCATTCTCCTTTAATTAGATATAGATACTTTGATTAGGTAAATAATCTTACCTTCTTTAGAAACACTTAAATCGAGTACATACATAACAAAAATAAGGATCCAGGCTTTTAAATATTAAATACTACATTTATACAAATTCTACTTCATTTTTGACATTTTAAAAATACAGAAAAATTTAAGAATAAAATAAAAGAAATATTTCAAGTGGTAGAAATTGATAAGTGTATCTACTTCAGTTATTAATGAGTAAATTATTTCAAAAAACTACACAAGTAATAACATTATCATTTAAATATATTAGACTTTTAGAAATAAAGTTCCCTTTTATTATTCTATCTTACTTCTTAGAAATAAAGAAAATAATATTCTAGTGTGCATCTTTTCAGCATATTTTATTCTTTTACACACATATGTTTTGCAAAGACAGTGTTAACTGTTTTTGTCTGGGTATAATCTTCAAAGTGTTTAATTAGCGTCATGCAGAAAAAATAATTCTGTACCCTTTTATTCAAAACCATGTGATTTTCCCCCAAATTCTATACAGTGTAGACATATCTAACTTATCCCTAATAATTATCTCAATGTTGGAAAATTTTGTTGCTTCTTTTAGAAATGAGAGAAAAATCATTTTTTTTTTTACTTCTTAGTAAGTTATAAAATCTTACCTGTTTTATGAGTTGTTTTCTTGTATTAAATAGAAGCAATGGTGCTATTTACCTTAAGAAGAAAATACTCAAGGATGTCCTAGTTTTATGTCATAAAATATATACATACTGTAAGGGAAAGGAATATGATTTTTTCCATATTTTGAGTTAATATGTGGTTTATAAATTATGTGCATATTGTATTAATGGTTATGTGGGAAAAGATTACTAGGAAGAAGTATTGATAAAAATTTACACTTGTTCAACTGAGTTAGATATTTACACTATTTGGGCCTTTTCACCCTATGAGAAAAGAAGAGACATAGATACATAGAGTGTTTCCAAATTATAGATTTTGAAGTAGTCATCAATAGGGTAAAAATGAAATTACATTGAAATCTTAATATATTTAAAAGGAAAGAAAAATATAAGATCACTTTTTATAACTCAGAAAAATATCTTACAAAGGGCGTACATTAAGGAATCTACAGGAATTTGAAGGTCTTTAAGAATAGACATAGAAAGTATAAAAATATACTCAGACCATAGAAAGATTTCCATATATAAACTGGATTGAATTAGACAAAAGAGTCTACCATTGTACTTATAATGACTATTCTACCTTATAGCAACCTTCCTGAAACAAAGAATAAATGACCAATGCAAAAAGAAAGTATGAAAACTGCAAACCCACTGACCATGATGTTACTTAATTAAAATGTCTATTAATAACTTCAGATGTGGCATAAAAACAAACAAAAACTCTGCTGCAGTAGAATTAAGGGAAAGCTTTTTAATGTGAACAGTCAAAATCCAGTTGATAATGAGGCCTGAAAGAAAAGAGTGTAAGGCACTAATAAAAGCAGCTCTCAGAGCTATCAAACTTCAAATGTAGACTGAACTGTGCTATCAGACAGCACATTTATTTGAAGCGTCCTTATTGAGGTTGCTGTTAAAAAATGACAACAAAACAAAACATTCCATTGGAAACCTGATCAGTTCTTTATATTATACAACTTTTCCAAATGGGGGTGGATTGAATTAAAAAATAAAACCATTATGAGACTCTGTTGCAAAAGTATTTAATACATTATTGCCATGCTACATTTTAAAAGAATACAGCACCTACAGATATTATAAAAAGAAGCAGCTGCCTATATGATTTGAAGGACAACAGCCCTGGCATTACTCATGCCCCACCCTCTGCCCATTCACCTTGGAGGGGGCGTGAGGTTAGGAAAGAGAAATGAGTGATTAGCTGTAATATTTTGGGGCATCAAATTAATTGAAGAAGACTTTAGAGTCTAATCCAAAATAGGGAAGGATTTAGATTCGCCTTTAGAATAATAAAGACATAATTCAATGCTAGATGGAGTGGTCTTAATGGGAAGCAGTATCATATTAATATATAAAACATCTGGGAATTCTTGGTAATTTGACCAGTAAATTCACAAACTTTCATAAGCCATTAAAGAGCAAAGTTAGATAAAGGAGAGAAAACAATGCCCACTGTTTGTATGAATCCAAGTCTGGGTGTGAGACTGTGTGTAATGGTCTGTGTGTCTTTCTTTCAACTTTTCTTCTCCTGTATGGTCTCGATATGTTAATAATTATCAAAAACTTTAAGTAAAGAGCTTCCTTTTTGCTTTCATGTGTATGTTTCTTGAGCAGGAAATGGTAGTCAAGGTAAGAACCAGAAGAGGGGAAAGTAAAGCTCTTTCTGATCAAAGGCAGACAGGAGTGTGGGTCACAGGAATCTTGTTGAGGCTATCAAATTGCAGAGATATTCAGATGCATTTCCCTCATTTTATTATGTCCCCCTATCACCATCTGCCCAGAGGGCAGGTATAGCAGATACAGGAGACAAAATGCTCAATGGCAGACACAATGGCAACATCTATGCTAGCTAGTCATATAACAATGTACATGTAGATGACACTTTGTCTCAGTAAGCATGTCGGTTGTCTTAGGAGTGAAAAGAAATTTGCATTTGTGTAGTTGTAAGTAACCTGGATCACATGTGTTCTGACAGTGAGTTCAATTTAGAATTTGACTGTTGTTTCAGTTAAAGGCCTTCGAGTAGCAAGCTACCAGATGATGATGGTTTATCCGCATCAAGACCTCATGCAGTCAGTGTAGATAAGATGCAAAGATCTCAACTCTACTGTGTTTTATAATTCAAGACATTCAAAATTTTCATTATTTAATAAACTATAACATATTTCTAACATAGCATTAAAGGATATGCAAATATCTATGATTCAAAGTATAGTACACAAAGAAAATTTAAGAAACCAAAACCAACATCCAATATCTGCTACAGTGCCTTTCTTATCTACTAGAATTTAAGCACCCTAGATTTGGGGGAAATTTTCAAATATATCATTAATTCTTCAATCAAAGTGTATTTTTATTGTCAATGGAGTTCAAAAACAATGAAGAGGATATGAGATATATGATATGATTTTAGGAAACTGAGTAAATATTTCTAAATTCATGCACTATCTTGCCAATCTGTCATGATTTCATCTTGTTAATCATGCCCTATCCATTTTCTAAAACATCACTTTGGAGATTTTTTTTCCCAGAATTTTCCATGTATTTTGGTGTGTTTGAAATGGTGAAATCATTTTAGCCTTTAGATATGAATTTTTGAAATAACCAAATTTTATGTGGGATAATTTTAAATAGTAACATACTGTAATGGCTCTCTGAACAAAAACACTGTTTTGCAGTTCATTTATGTTTCGAGTTCCTAGGCCACTAAGATTTGCTGATCAGAACTTTGTCATTTTCTGTTTCGCTGATTCCCCTCCCTTTTGAGTGGTTTTTCAGAAATATAGACCCTTCCTAAGAAGATAATCACAAGGCTTCACACTATGCAATTGTTCAGAGAAGTCAAGATAAGCAGCATTCCACCACAAATCTTGCCCAGGAACCCACTGAGCAGCCTACTTCCCACAACCCACATTCACACAGACCAAAAGAATGACTAATACTAACCTCCAGCTCATTATACCACTAAAATGTGCCCCCCTGGGAGGGTCTTATCAGCCATTTTTTGATCATGCCATGTATGTGTCAGTATGATGTCTCCATGTGCTTGCGTGCCTTGCACTCCACTCCAAACATGTAATCATGCTCATTCACTTTGTGCATTATTCATTTCACCTCTAGAAAAACTCCTGATCCCACTGGTTGGAGAGGTGGATTTGAGGTGGTCCTCCCACCTCCTGGTTGATGTCCTGTGCAATAAATCTTCTTTCTTCCTTGACAATCCTCATTGTTTTAGTAATTGGCTTTCAGTGGGGGAGCAACAGAGGCAACCCTCTCCTTGCAGTTTCATTAACAATATCAACTTATGTAATACATTTTGAGATTAAAAATAGGACACACTGATTAAATAATGAGAGCAGTTTCCTTATTATGTTCACGAATTGGTTTTGAAACAATTCTGCAAAGACATGTAGAAAACATTTTAAGAAACAGTGACATCAATGGTAGAATTAATATCCTTTGCCTTAGTTTCTTCAAAGGAAAACATTTGCTACATTTTCCCTTTATCAGTGTAATATTTTCTTCCATAGAGACTTGGGAAAGCAAGCATCTCATGAATTAGCATTTGGTTTTGTGGTTGTTTTGTTATTTTTTTTTTATCTCTTCCTTTTTAGAGAATAGGTTTGAGGTGTCATTAGTCCTTTAAAGCAGCTACGTACCCATTTGCAGATAACCCCCTTTTTAGTTTATGTCTATACCAGTTTCTGTGATATTTATTCTTAAGTATATATCGAAATGATTTCTTTCCTATGATGATTTCCAAATCTACTCCAGACTGATTTATCATATCTTCCTTGGTCTTCTCTCTGATTTTAGCAAATGCAGCAGTTAATGCACTTTACATGGTTTTATGATGTTTACATATTTTTCCTCTATATTGATGAGCTTATTTTAAGAGCATAAATTATATTTTACTTAACTTTCTATTCCAAGTGGTTACTTTGTGATGGATACAAAGTAAGTGTTCTTAATTTTATTTTTGTTGAACTTACTTAAAATTTAATAAAATGGTAAAGAAAAAATGAGGAGATAAATTAGCACATAGTAAATGGAAAAGTAGAAGTGATTTTCTTTACAACAATATGGAGTTAAGAAATTTAAAGTCTCAAGGTACAGCTTTAAAGTTAGAAGCAATGATAAAGGAGAAAATATAAAAGTTTTTCTATATGATTCCAAAATATCTTCTTGATAAATGAAGAAATCAAGAATCTAAAGGGGGAAATAAGTCCTGAAAACTGCAGTTAGGAATTAAAACAAAACAAAATAAAACAAACAAAACTATCTATCAAGCCACTTTGGTTCTCTAAATTATGAGTGGCAACAGCACAGTTTGAAAGGCAGGAAGCAAACTATGTAGAAATGTACACTGTAAGGAAAATATCAGTGAGTTGAAACAAAGAATTTTATTGCAAAGTATAACAGGTATACTTTAGGAAATAGACTCAATTGTTACCTTGCCAAAGAGGGTTGAAAGGACTTCCATTATCTGCAAAGAAAAAAGTGTTTTCTAAACTGGATGTCAATTGTGTGCTAGACAAGCACGGTTGATTGATTTGAAGTTTTTTGATTGGGGAAAAAAATGAGAGAGGAGAAATGGAAAGAAGTGTGTTTTATTACTGTGTTTTGTAGATGGTAAAAAATATAAAAATGTAAAGTATTATGAAAAAATATTTATTCTAAAGCATTTTTAAAATAGCTGTGATGGTAAAAACAGAGGCTACAATGAAGGTGGTGGAGTTTAGGTGAGTTCAGGTCAGAGCTCTGATTGCTCACTTCAACTGTGGGAGAAAGAAACTATATCAAGTAGCTCATTAATGATACATATCATGGAAATCTCTACAATATTAATGGAACATACTGAATTTTAATACATGAGTAAGATTTGAACATGTTCTATTATATTTCATAAAAATATAAAATATATTTAATTACATGACATTAAATACTTGAGAGGTAAATAAGGAATCAAAATCAACAAAAAGACATACTAAAAGTAAAATAAAGAATATATAAATAAATAAAAATAATATAAAATATAAATATACTAACAAAAGATTCAAGAAAAAATGACAATGTAAATACATTTGGTTCATTTTCACTTGCAACTGCTAAGCACCTTTCCTGAACCAATCAGGTGCCAGAGCCAACAAGCAAGTGATAACTGGGAAGCTTTTAGAAGCCTAAAGAGGAAAGCTAGCCCAGCATCACTTTCCTTTGTTAGATCAGGGCCTGTGATTCCATGGCAGACAGTCCTGCAGTGAGAAGAAGAACCAGGTGTATCCTTGGTTGAATGTGGCCCACTGAGATTTGTGGAACCTCTGGAGGAAAGGTGCAGTAATTGAGGTTTCTTGAACACCTTCAACTAAGTGAAATTGAAAATGTTGGCTGACTCCTTTCTTAATCTTCAGCTAGACAATATGAGGAACAAAAATACTTTAGCTCTGACAGGAAACTACCATACCACCTAATGCTACATTCCTGGCCTCCATGGCAGACACAACTTGTATTTCTACCCTCTTATATTTGCTGATCACTCAGATTGCTGCTAGTTAGGACACCCAACATCAAACATAAGCCCAACAAGCAGTCAAAGCAATGATGATGATGATGTTGATGATGATGATGATAGTACTAATAATAGTAATAATAAAATAATACCCACATTTGTTCAGCAACTAAAAAAGAAAATTTTGCCTTCATGGGAGCATATATCTTAGTGGAACAGACTGATAACATATAGCCATGTATACTCAACAACCATGTTTGAGTATATAATTGTGAGTTCAATGTACAGATTGATTAATCTTTAGAGTTTTAGTTTTTTGTTTGTTTACATGAAACTGAGACGATTGCCTAAAAGGCATGTATAGCTATAGAAGATGAAGGTACTTAGCATGGCATTATGTGCAGTTATTATTTCTGCATGTATTAGGATGTATTAGGGAAAGGGGAATAATTCATTCTAACTATGGCCTTCCTGTTGGGCTCATATTCCTAGGCAGTGTGTAGGCTGAGGAAGAAAGCATTCCTGGATGCCCATGTGTATGTTTTTTGGAGTGTGGTGGTCTCAATAGGAGCATACAGAGTTCTGCAGGCTTCCCTTCAGCCTTGCTGTAGGTGATACATTTAAGTGTCATGGGTGGGGGCTTTTCCCAAATCTCATGAAACATGAATCACCTATGTATTTTTAAAAAAGTAAAAAATATTTTTGTTTTGTAGGAAAAAAAATGTTTTTGATGAATATTAAGTTAAAAAGCAGACTATAAAATGGTATATTCACCAAAATTGGAATTATTGCAGAAATCTACTTGCATTTAGATAAGCACCAGGAGGTATATGAAAAAGTTCAAACCTTTGTTTTATATAGGCATTTTAAAGTTTAGAGATTGTACAGTAGAAGCTCGTGCTTTGACTATTGAGGAAACCAAAACAAAGAATAATCATTCACATTTGTTCACCCAACCAGTAAAACTGAAAGCTAGAAAATCACTTCTTATAACTTTCAGCTAGTGATGTTTCTACTACAACATGGTATCTCAAAAGTGCAACTTGTTTTTTAACATTTATTTTAATTAGGGCAGATTTATGATAAAATCAACAGTACACAATGATATAAAAACTGAAAGTGTCATTCATTGCTCTTCTATTCCCTTAAAAATAACCAATGTTAATTACTTCACATTTGTCCTTCACAAACCATGTATGCATATATGAGTAAATGCATAGATAATTTTGAAGGTATGATTCTTTTGTACAAATCGGAGTATATCCTAAATTCTTCCCCAAATCCTGTTTCTTTCACTGATAAAGATGTTGTTTTTTAATCCATAAAAATATATGTAGTTTTAATTATTTTTAATTATTACCAAATGATCCACTATATGGATTATAGGTCATTTATTTAGCCAATGCTCTATTTTTTAATGCTCATTAAGTCTCCTACCACAGGGAGTATAATTGACTGAGTATCCCAGCTGCTGCACTTGGAAATCCATTGCTATATTTCTACCAAGTCCTTGCTTCCCATGGACTTCTCCGAGCCAATGACTGACTGTGACAAGGATTGTAAAGCAGGCCTATTCTTGGGAGACACAAGAAATCCTCTGACGTGCAACTTTGATTGAGTTCTGCCTCACGGTCTAGCAGAACATTTCTCAGATCTGCGCTGGAGTCTACAATCCTTCTATATATCCTTCTTTTCTTCTTTCTCTTTTCTTGACTCAGGGTCATAATTGCATCTGATAGCTCTCCCAACCTAAATTTTTTTCTCATAGGTATTTTCCCTAATAAATTTCTTGCACATTTATCTTTATCTCAATGTCTACTTCTCAAAAGACCCAGATCAATATATTTACCTTTTTTTTTGGATAGTTGCTAATACACATAAAACATACTTCAGTGAAACATCTGCATAATTTTTAAGAAATTATGTCTTAAGATTTGCTAGATGTTTTCATCATTTATGCTCAGATCCACTCCACCTAGGTGGAGTGGGATTAGATGTGATAGAAAGATTTGAATGCCCTTATTTGATACAGCTCATTAAAACTATGTTTGTTTTTAAGACTTTTTTGTTTTCCACCTCCCTATGGAGTTAACATGATTTAACTCCAGTTAACATGATTTATTGATATAGGGAAAAGGACTATTTGTTGTTAATTATATTCTAAACAATAACACTTCATCGGCAGTTTATTTAGTGTTAGTATCAGCCCAATGGGAAAAAATACTAGATTAGGCTAATTGTCATATTTTGATTACAATCCTATTCTCTCTTGTTAATAGTAAGTCACAATACTTTCTCATATGTTGCTTTGCTTCTCAAAGACTTTAACATTTTTCTACTTTAGATCAAAATATGCACAGCCCCAAATTTAATGATTATATTATAAAGTGCTATAGTGTAGAAGCCTAACGTGTATGAAAAACAAGCATAGCATTTTCTATCCATTAGGAAGGTCTCCTTGAGAAATCCAATTAGCAGCAAAATATGAAAGTGAATTTTCCCTTTTGTTGTGGTTAAGTAAACACTGTTGTACCAACTTTCCCACACAGAACAACTAAAATTTTTGACAAATTTGTACACACACAAACTACCTGAAGGCATTGGAAAACAATCCAAAGCAATCAAATTATCAAGGAGGAAGTGGAAATCCATTGGAAGAAGGACTAGTACTAGATGGGTTTCCCAGTTTTATAGTTTTTTTTATTGCCTAATTTCTCTAGCCAGGATTCCCAGTACTATGTTAAACAGAATTGACAATTGTGGCTATCATTGTGTCCTTTGTGATAATAGAGAACCTTGAGAACAGGATCCAGTCTATGCCATGTGTGGCTAAAACTCAATGAAACCAAAAGATGCTTCTTCAAAAAGATTAGCAAAATTGACAGAACTTTAGCTATATTGACTTAGAAAAAGTGAGAAAACAAATAACTCTTATCAGAAACAAAAGAGAGGACATTGCAACTGATTTTACAGAAACAAAAAGGATTTTAAGAGAATACTGTGAACAATTCTTATCATCAAATTGGATAAACTAGATGAAACTGATAAATTCCTACAGATACACAGCCTAACAAAACTGAATCATAAACAGGAAATCTGAACAGAATTATAGCAAGTATGGAGATTGAATCACTTATCAAAAATCTCACAACAAAGAAAAGCCCAGTTTCAGACAACTTCACTGTTGAATTCTACCAAATATTTAAAGAGGAATTACCAATTATCTCAAGCTCTTCAAAAAATTAAAGAGGAAGAAATACTTCCAAACTCATTCAATAAGGTTAGCATTTCCTTGATATCAACGCCAAAGATACTACAAGGAAAGAAAATTACAGATTGATATCCCTGATAAATGTTGATGCAAAATTCCTCAACAAAATACTAGCAAAAGAGAATTCAACAGCACATTAAAAGGATTTTATACCATAACCAAGTGAAATTTATTCCTGGAATGCAAGGATGGTCCAATGTACAAAAATCAATCAACATAATATACCACATTAACATAATTATGGGGCTAAAAGTCCCACATGATAATTTCAATTGATGCAGAAAAATTATTTAATAAAACTCAACATTCTTTCATAATTAAAACACTTAACAAACTTGGGATAGAAGGATGCTACCACAGCGTTACAGAAACCATATATGAAAAGCCTACAGCTAACATCATACTCAATGGTAAAAGACTGGCTTTTCTTCTATTACAAAGGACACAATGATAGCCACAATTGTCAATTCTGTTTAACATAGTACTGGGAATCCTAGCTAGATCAATTAGGCAATAATAAGAAATAAGGACCATCAACTTAAGAAAAGTAAAATTATCTCCATTTGCAGACAACACAATCTTATATTATAGAAAACTCTAAAGAGTCCATAAAAACTATTTGAACTAATAGATGAATTGGCAAAGTTGTCAGATACAAAATCAATATACAAAATCAGTTGTATTTATATATACTAATACGCCACAACTCAAAAAACTAATTAAGAAACCAGTTCTATTTATGATAGCATCAAAAAGAATAAAATACTTAGAAATAAATTTAACGAGGGAGGTAAAAACTTGTGTACAGAAAACCACAAAATATTGCTGCAAGAAATTTGAAAATGCACAAATAACTGGAAAGACTTAGCATGTTCATGGATAGGAAGGCTTAATATCATTAAGCTATCAATACCACTCAAAGCAATCTACAGATTTACTACAACCCCTATCAAAATCCCAATGGCATTTTTTGCAAAATAGAAAAATCCATGATAAAATTCATACAAAATTCAAATGACTCTAATTGGCCAAAACAATCTTGAAAAAAGAAGAAAAAAGCTGGTGGTCTTATACTTTCTGATTTCAAAACTTACTACAAAATACAGTGGTCAAGACAGTGTCATACCAGCATAAAGACAGACAACCAGATTAATGGAATAGAAGAGAGTGCCCAGAAATAAACTTTCCCATGTATGGTCAAATGATTTTCAGCAAGGATGCCAAGCCCATTCAATGGAGAAATGAGAAAGTCATTCCAACAAATGGTGCTAGGAAAATTGGATAGCCAGGAAAGAACATAGGGGGAAAAACTTAATGGCAGTGGCTTTAACAATGATGCTTTGAATATGCCACCAAAGCATGGGAATAAAACTAAAAATAGATAAATTACAAAATACTAAAATTAAAAATTTCTGTGAATCATGGGAAACAATAGAATGAAAAGGTAACCTAGAGAATGGGAGAAAATATTTGCAATTCATTAATCTAATAATGGGTTAAAATTCAGAATATATCAAGAACTACAACTAAACAACAACAGCAGTAAAACTCTGATTAAAAAATTGACTTAAGAATTTATTAGCTTGTTTCATTGAGTGTTGGGCAGGTGGGAGGGGGTAGGAGAGGATGAGTATATTCACACCAATGGGTGTGGTGCACACCATCTAGGGGATGGTTATGCTTGAAGCTCTGACTTGGGCAGGGCAAAGGCAATATACGTATGTAGCCCAAACATTTGTATCCCTGTAATATGCTGACATAAAAAAAAATTTAAAAAAGAATGTATTAGCTTGTTTCAATAAGCACATGAAGAAATACTCAACATCACTAATTCTTAAGGAAATGCAAATAACAATGAAATATCACTTCACACCCATGAGGATGGCTACTATCAAAAAATAAAAAAATAAATAAAACAAAAAATTAGTGTTGGTAAGGATCTAGAGAAATTGGAACCTCTGTGCATTGTTGATATGACTGTAAAATGGTGCAGCTGCTATGGAAAACAATTTAGGAGTTCTCCCAAAAATAAAAAATATAATGACAGTATAATCCAGCAATTCCACTTCTGCATAGTTATCCAAAAGAATTGAGAAACAGTGTTTCACTCGTGTTCATAACTGCGTTATTTGTAAATAGTCAAAATATGGAAGCTACTTAAGTGTTCATCAATAGATTAATGGACAAACAAAATATACTATATACATACAATGGAATATTATTCAGCCTCAAAAAGTAAGGAGATTATGGTTCATGCTATAACATGGGGGAAACTCAAGGACATTATGCTAAGTGAAACAAGCCAGTCACAAAGGGAAAAATACTGTATGATTCCACATATGTCAGGTACCTAGAATAGTCAAATTCATAAACAGAAGTAGAATGGTGGTTACCAGTGGCTAGGTTTAAGGGGAAACGGGATAGCTTTTTTTAATGGGATATAGAGTTTCAGTTTTGTAAGAGTTCTGGAGATTGGTTGCCCAGCAGTATGAATGTGCTAAACACTATCAAACTGTATGCTTAAAAATAGTTAAGATAGTAAACTTAATGTTATTTATATTTTACCACAACTAAGTTTTTAAAATATTATTGCATGTTTTTAATATAAGCAATGGTAAAAGTGGCAAACAAGTTGGGAAAAGTTCCTTTCTTGCTTATATGAAAACATTCACTTGGCACATGAAAAGGACTGAATAAATGGTAGCTGGTCTTATTTTTTAAACAGACATAAATATGTATATATATTCAACTTTTCCTTTTATATAATTTATAATGAAAAAGTGTTAATTTTTAAGCAGGGACACAAAAATGTTATTTTAGAAGGTTTTTTTTTAATACAACAGAATAACATTTTACCTAGGATGACACCTAGTAAAAAGGATTTATAAATACTACAAATTTCCTTAAAACTGTTATTTCAACTTTCTGCCTCCTCTATCTCAAAGTTTTAAATCCTTGAATTTTCTATGTAACCTTAAGTAGTATCTTCCCTTATGAAATCATATTATCTGAAGTCCCTTAACTTGAACAGAATACATGAATGATGCAGCTAAAGAATGGGGAAAATAAAGCAAAATGAAGTACAAATGAAAATCATGACATAATTAAAATAAAGCTTACTGAAAGATTTGGCAAAAATCTCATTTTAAAGATTAGAACTCTGTAGCCGAGGTAGTAATGTGATTTGCCAGTTACACAACTAATTGGAAACAAATCAGGTAGAAAAACTAGGGATTCCACCTTATTTCTCTTATCATAATAAAGCTAATTCACATGCATCCTGGTTCAGGTAATTATTCTCTATTTTTTTTACACATCTCAGAAGTTGTAAATACAAGATAATTTTATCTTTTACTTTTATGTGGAGGATATTCTCATCTTTCCAATTTGAATTTGAGGCCATTTTATCTCCCATCAATAGCACAAATATTTTAATCAGAATTTTCTGTTCCTTTGGAAAACATTTTCTTAAGTAAGCTAAGTTAAATCTCTTTAATTTATAGACATATATAAACAACACAGTTAAAACATTTCCTTTTTCCTCTTACCAATTTCCTCTTTTATATTACTATAGTGATTTAATAATGGTAATTTTTATTATAAATTTTACAATGAAAATGTCTATCAGTGTTCAGAAACTTGTCCATTTCAAGTTACAGTAATTAAAATTACTGCCAAATATCATGGCCATTATTTCTACTAATATTCCCCCAACAAATTTTGTTGTTTTTAAAATTTCCCACAAAATGATCTTTTTGTGTGTACTGTGACAGTTTTTTTGTGTGTTTTAAGTACCAGTATATATAATCATGAGAATTGGGTACAGGTAAGCGTGTTCACATTTATTTCTTACCAAATCTGTGAAAAAGTGTGAGCAATTTTTCTTAGGTATCCTAAACTTTTTTTTATTGATTAAAACATTTCCAAATATTCTGTCTCCAGATAATAATATCTACTCACACAGAAAGAGTCAAAATCTCCTGCTTACATCAAAAACTTGAAAGTTCTCTTTCCAAGGATGTTTTACCAACATCTGAGCATGGCCTGAGGCAAGATATGCAGTGAGGAGATTGCCTTTCACTGGTTAAGATGAGCCTGCCAGGGATGTTTGAAGGTCCTGTTACAAAGAGTCCATACTAATCACATGACCAGGTTTTTCTATGTTATTTTAGTAAAATTGCAAACATTTGGAGAACAGGAAGTCTACAGAAGCAATCACTGAAAAAGACTGAACAGGTTGTACTGTTTTCTGGTGGGGCCTTATACTGAAAAGTGGTGCCTATAGCTTTGAATAAGTTGTGGAAAAGGAAGGATGTAAAGAAAAAGATGTTGGATCACCCCTTACTGTAAAAAAGTGACTTTACTGGGAGAAACATTGTCATTAGTATTGACAATAGAAAAATATTTATTAAATATACTAGTGTAAATGTAATTCTAAGGTCAGTAGAATGATTTTTGAGCACTTCATTTCCTGGAGGGGAAAAAAAAGGTATTAGTTCATTCTTTTTGGAGAAATTTGAAAGTGACAGTAGGTACTCCACCATGTCCCATTCATATCAAACTGCCAGGAAAGTTAGATTAAAGTCAACTAATATTTGATATTAATTATATCAAAAATATCTAATAATTTTATGTAAAGATTATGGTGCAATAAAGTTGTATTTGAAGTGCTGCATGTAGCTTATTTCTGGTTAAATTCCACTACCTGCTACCTACCTCTAACAGGTAAACTATGAGCATAATAATTAAATTAGGAACACCTTAAAAGTAGCAATCAACAAAATAATGAACTATGGTTTCATTTTGAAATTAAAAAAAAATACGAATCATGTTGGATTAGAGGCTACTCTAGTGGCCTCATTTGAACTTCATTACTTCTTTAAAGGCCCTGTCACCAAAAACAGTCACATTCTGAGGTACTGGGGGATAGAACTTCAACATGAGAATTTTCAGGGGGCACAATTCAGCCCATAAAAGTGCTATTCAATCCTGCAAGATGGACTACACACAACACATGCTGATCTTGTTCCCCTCATTTTAGCCTCACTAATTCACATGACACAATGTACATAATACAATGCCCAGTCCTCACACTGTTACTCTAAGAGTAAGACAGATTTCTCATTTATACTTTGAATTATATTATGTTGGAACACAGGTATTAAGTCAATACAATTTAAAGATATGAACAAAGCTGACCATATTAATTTTGAGGAAACTAAAAAGAAAATGTGTGGCACATTGAAATACAGGAGTTAATTTTTCCCCAGTTTTATTGAGGTATGATTGACAAATAAAAATTATACATATTTAGAGTGTAAATTGTTGTTTTAATATAAGTATACATTGTGAAATGATTACCAAACTCAAACTAATTTACATATCCATGATGTCAATTAGTGTGTGCTTTTTTTTTTGTCTTTGTAGTGAGAACACTTGAGATCTTTCTTAGTAAAATTCAAGTATCTAATAATTATTATTACCTATATAATGATTAGTATCATTATGGTTACCATGCTCTACATTAGATCTCCAGTACTTATTTACCTTATAACTGAAGGTTTGTATGCCAATTTTTTAAATTAACTGAATTAATTAAATTTAATTAAAAAAAAGAAAAAAATAATGAAATAATTTCTGCATTAGTAATTAGAAAACAAACCTAGTGCAAATGAAAATATGCAATGAAAAGAAAAAAATAAAATTTTTACAAGTGAAACCATTAGAGAAATTTAAAAAGAAAATAATTTCATTAAAGCAAGAGGTCTAAAATTAAGAAGAAGAAAAAACAGAATGAGATGAAAGGGGAACCTTGAATTAAGAAAGAAAGAATGAAATCCCAAAATAACAAATTACAGAATTAGGAAATATATTAGTAAAAGCAGTATGTAGTTCTGAAAATTTTATTGCTGATATTAAAGAAAAGTTTGAAATACTCAATGTGAAGTTGGAAATAAGAGATCATATAATTTATATTATTAGAAGGAATGTAGTAGAGAGAGCAAACAAAATGATCTACTGTTAGTATAATTTTTGTTGCTGTTGTTCTCTTTTTACTCCTTGTTCCCTTGGCTTAGAGAGCCACTGTTATGATAATTGGCCTCCACAAAATATAGAACATAACAAATGGAACCTCTTGTGAAATCCTTAGACATGCCAAAAAATTCCCTAACAGTAAGGTGTAACTGTGTTAAAGAGCATGTGAGTCATTCCATGATTCATTTTCATTCTTTCATTCTAAAATAGAGCAACTTGGCTTTTTTTGTACAATATTATCTAGTTGGCTTCATTGTAGCTATGTGTGACCTTTGAATACATTTGTGCCAAAGGATACAGGCATATGTGATGTGCACAATTTTGAGATCATATTTTTATAAACAATATTTTAACCTTTCCTTTTGAGGACTCATTAGATGGCAGTAAATTAATTAAAACTAAGGTATTAACCCACAACAGTGAAAATAGAAGTTGATCAATCAACATAAAATTTATCAAAAGTTATTGCAATATAAGAGAAAGATAAAAGTATATTAACAATACATAGAACACAATTTAAAAATCTACTGAATATCATACTCCCTAAGTTTACTACAGTGAAAATTTACTGTCTCTTTCACAATGAAATTTTCACCAACACACACACACAAATACACACAAGCAAACCAGGAAATGCTCTAGATTTGAAGAACTCTATAAAAGGTGGGAGTGACAAATGTGGCAGAATACCAGAGAAATAATGACTGTTTAAAGTATTGTCAACTCTCTAAAAGTGAGATTAATAACGGAAAACAAAAATTGAAGGGCTCTTCTCTAAATAAATATACTGAATGGTTTGTAGAAAATTATGCAAACTAGTGTGGGTACTGTAATCTCAGAATAAAGATCTGCATATTTAGCTCACCTTACTCAAAAGTTGACAGAGGAACAAGTTAAATGACACTATGGAGAAGCAATCAAGAATACTAGATTGGACATTTCAATAATGAATGCCAAAAAGGAGTTGTGTTTTAGATTTAAAAAAAAACCAAAAAACTAAACCAGTACAACAACCAAATGCGATGTGTGAATCTTGGTTGTGTTCTGATTCAAAATGAATATCTAGTAAAGATATCCTAAGAGATATGCAATTATATTATGGAATTATTACTAGTGTTCAATGCTGTGATAATGCTATTATGGCTATGCCAAAGATTGCATGCCAAGGAATCATAGTATCTTGTCTTCACCTATGTTCCCTAGAAAACAGTGACTGAGATAAAAGCTTATGAGCATATGGGCAAATGGAAGCCAGGCAGAGCAGACATTCATAATCAAGGGAGTGCATTAAATATTTAAAAGATAGTTTTTCAAAAAACATGCCTGGTTGATCTGTCTTACAAGGCATATCCAGAGACATTATATGAAACCACTGTTTTTAGAACACTTCCTTTGGGCATTAGAGGGCAAATTATTTATCTGTTATTTCTTTCTATTTCTTATCTATTAATGGCCAAAATCCAACCCACAGAAAGTTAACTCTTTTAACCCTCCAGGCTGTGTCTTTGGCCCCACCAGAGAACCCCTGGTAAAGGAACATTCTTGGTGGGCCCAGTACAGCCAGGCCCTGCTCATGAGCTTTTCCTGTCAGTAGATAGGATCTCACACATGAGATTTCTTTGGTCTGTGATGGAATCAATGCCAGCAACATAAACTGGGATGACTTTAATACCACTAAAACAGTAAGGAAACATGTAACTGCCACTCTGGCCAGGAAGCAAGGCAAGCAGCCAGGCTGGGAGTGGGGATGGTAGGAGGAACCACTTTGATCTCAAGTGGTACATAAGTTGGGCCTCGATGGTTGTCTGTTCATGCCACTGAGAGCAACCTGCATGATTTTACAATACCCATATCTCATACGAGGTCAAGATCCCTTCACTTCTCTGAGAAGGGAGACAAAGGTCCAGTCTTTCAAGGTAAGGGGTAGGTGCAATCACAGAAAGTGAGACTGAACAAGGGATATAAGCAAATTAAGCTATTGTCATGCTGCAGCTGGCTCTGCAGTGAAATTGATATTTTCTACTTTCCATCTCTCTATCACTTTGCTTTCTCCCATTCTACATTTTCATCACACTTGGCCCACTCTTCAAATGTTCTACCTTGCTTACCTGCTTAGGTGTCCCAGGGTTAATTTGTATTAAGGATTTCTAGTTTTTATAGTTCTCCATTTAGATTTATTACTGGTCATAATCCAAGTAAATCCACTGGGCCCCAGAGGCATTCTTTCCTGATAGATTTTGCAGTGGCAACTCGCTTTTCATGATAATCAGGGTTGATTTCCCCAGCCAATACAGGACCTCTTATCATTGTCTAATAACTCAATAGGCCAAAAACTTTATAAGTGGTCAGTTAGTAGTAAACGTTTCCAATTAATGGAACTCTTACTGTGTCTCAGGGCAAAAAAACAATCTCCCCAATTGTGAACCAGGACTTCTAACTCAGCAGAGCCTACTTTTCAAAGAAGAGAAACACCAATTAACAAAGAGTGATGATAGGGAGAGACAATCCTACTTCTGTCCCTTAATCGCCAAACTAGTGATTTCTATCTCTTGAGGACACACCACTACACATTTGCTATTGATTATGTCCATATACCACAACCTGGAAGACTATACTCAAAATATGTAAGGTCTTGCCTGGGGTTAGTACCTTCATTGTACCATCAACAGGGCATTCTGCCACTTTTTCAAGCTACCTTTTTCTGAGATTTAGCATAAAATGCTAAAATCAGTGAATCTCACAGTCACAAATCAATTATTGCATTTTGTTTGTTGTGAACGAGTCTTTTGATCTAAGGCAGCGAGTGCTCTGTGGGATACAATATGGACATGTCTGTTTTTTGCTTAATATAAGCCCTCTGTTGGTAATACTACTCAGCATTTCAAAGTCACAGAAGGAAAGCCCAAAGCTGGAGTAGATATTTATTTTAATGAGGATGCATTGGTGCCTCTTCCAGAGTGAAAGAGATTCAAAGTAACTGTCCCACCCTAACATGAGTAGCTGGTATTGCTGAGAAATCATCAAGGGAAAAAATTAGTTTCCAATGCTAGAAACTTGGGAATTCAGCAGTGAAATCAGCTACCTCAGTCTTGCTAAGAGAGGCCTCTGTTGGTGGGATAATGCATGTACTTCTTCTCCATGGATGGCCCAGAAGGGAGGATGTTTGCTACCCACTGGATGGGCCTTCCTGTGTACCTCATTGTGAGATTTTCCTTGAGTAAATGGTCTCTTGTGGTCACTAAAATGAGACATAATGATCAATACAGGTAATCTCCATTTCAAGTTTATCCACATACATACATATCAGACATACCTTGACCTTCTAGTGTTATTTTTCTATCCTTTTGACCAATTTCTCCAATCATTTATGACAGCTTCAAAGACAGTCCTTATCTCTATGTCAGGCCACCTCTCTTTATATATTCACTAGGCAACCTAGCATACTGCTGCCAGTTTTGAACCCTTGAGAATTTTCTCTCACTGCTGCCCTACATGACAATGAATGAGTGGAGCCGTAATCCAGCAGGAGTCTGTTTCTGACTGGTGCCGACATATCACATCTATTCATTTGTGAGCCGGGTCCAAGTCCTTTCCTCCAGGGCAGTTGATGATAGAGGACGTCCTAGGAGGCCAATGTGTGTTCAGGGAGCAATACGAGTAGGTGACAAGAGAATCCAGGCCACTGATTCATCTAATTTTTCCATGCCATCTGGACAGGTTTGAGCCTGATCCCTCATGTACCATTTCTATTTCTTAATGGATTATTGCTGCTTTTACTCCTGCAAAATATCTGACTCAATTCATCTGGGAACAACCAGCTCATCATTGTCTGCTCCTACCCACAGCCACTAGATGATGTCCCATGTTGAGTTTCTCAGTCTCTGCTAGGGCCTATTAGGATACCAGGAACATAATTGCTCAAGGACAGTAGGAAGATAAGGCTCCCCTTTAAAGCTGCCACAGATGTATTATAGTTTTCACTGTATGCCTTTACGTTGGTAAGAAGCTGCCATCCACCAGTTTCTGTCTTTTTCAGACTTTCATTGCCATCAGAAACAGTAAGCTACACTAATATAATATCTTTGTAATTAGAATTGCACCAGACCATTCACAAGTAGCAGCCACTTTATCTCTCACTACATATTTTTCACATCTATGTCATAATGATGTTGCCGTATATCAGGGTTATTACCTTTCCTTTACCAACAGCAATATGTTTTTCATTGCCTTTAGAATGGAAAGAAGCTCAGCTTCAAAATCCAGCTCCAAAAGGCTATTTTCTAGTGATTGATATTCCTGGAACCAATTGTACCAACTCCCAATTCCCCAGAAAGCAGAGCTGAGGAAAAAGTATATCTGCTAATACTTAATGCAGGGTAGATGGGTGGGCCATTTCAGAAAGGCAGGCATGAGAGGAACTAAAAAGTGATGCAAGACACGAGGGGGAACAATTCCTAGAGGCTGTGTTATTGAACAGGCCATGGTGACACAAATAGTCATTCCGCTTCACAGACCACTTCCAGTGAAGCTGAAAATCTACTGCATCTTCAAATTGTCTGTGAGAAGAGAAAGGAGGAAGGAAAAACAATTTGTCAGTTGCTTCTTCCTTCTAATTCCTGTGTCCTATTATCAGTCTCAGAAATCTTAACTCTGCTGAATTTCCATGTTGTAACATCTGACCACCAGGTAGCATATGGTGAAGCCAGAGTCTTTGTAGTCCCATCTGGCCAAGGAAAAGTCACAAAGGTCTCTCCTCACAGATAACAGTGTATTGGGACTCTCAGGTCTGTGGTGGAGGCAGTGGCAGCATCAATAAACATAATTTCACAAACTTGTAAATGGCATGAGCCTTTGGCAA
This sequence comes from Cheirogaleus medius, assembly GCA_008086735.1. Taxonomy (NCBI): domain Eukaryota; kingdom Metazoa; phylum Chordata; class Mammalia; order Primates; family Cheirogaleidae; genus Cheirogaleus; species Cheirogaleus medius. The sequence goes on from VBSM01002608.1 coordinate 44,655,682, forward strand.
GGCCGTTCTGATCAGGAAATATGACAAAGAGCTGAGGACTGGGAAGGAGGGGATGAGAACTTCTAGGGTGGTCCATGTACAGATCTGCAACTGCCTTTCAAATGAGTCAGCATATGACAGATGGATAAAGCAACTATGGCAAAATAGTAACAATTCTTGACTCTAGAGAGAATAAACATGTATACACATACTCAAAATTTATTTTAAATGATTCATAAATCAAAGTTTTAAAAAGCATGATTTCTGAGAAAGAAAAATGATGAAAGTGAAATTTGAAGAAATTTCACAAAAACAAGAACTAAAAAAAACAGCTCTTGAAAATATAGGGCATATATTGTATCAATATGTGAGGCATAATGTTTCTTTTTTAACAGTTAAATGGTGCTTTCTAATGATATTTTTTAAATATTTTAAAAACACTTTAAAATGTTTTATTTAAAACCAATAGACGTTTTGCTCTATTTTCATAAAATTATTCCTGTACCTACATATATGTATCTAACAAATTAACACAGAATTCTTCCAACTTGATTTCAGCTCAGTCATAGGGACAATAGATGCCACTACATTCCAAAGTGAGTGGTGAAACAGATAACGATGAGAAGCTTCACACAAAGTGATCACAACCCTTAAAAGCAAGTCATACCTTGGAACACTGTCCACTAGCTCTAAGGAATATAAAAATTAACAAGTTCCAAGGAAAACCCCGCTCAGCTAACTGGCAGTGAAGGACGGTTGACTCCATTCCACCCTCCAAAGTAATCCACTAGATTTTCTAAATACTTTCTCTTCAAAACCCCAAAACTAGCCAGTCTGTCAAAAATTCTATCCTTATATTCTCTCCATGCTAGTGAATTGCTTCTCAGTTAACTAAAAGAGGGCAGACTGACTAAAGCAGGAGGGACTGGACATCATTCTGATGATGTGACAAATATGTATGATCCATGTGACAAGATAGAAACTTTGGTATGAGGTCATTTAAAAGTGAAGTGATTCTGATCAAGCAGCTCCTACAAGAGAGGACACTAGCCAACATTTAGCATCATCTGGTGAAGACAAAATAATTTAATGTTAAATCACTTTCAAATTTTTATTATTATATGGTAGTAGGCATTTTTAATTATTGAATTGGGACAATTTTGCTTTTTAAAATAACCATAGAAATTTATATTAGCTTAGAATGAACAAAAGAATCAAAAAGCTTGCATATGTTATCATTTAAAAGATTCATTTAGCATTTAAGATTTTAGAGGGCAATGTGAGACTCAAATAGAATATTTTTTATTACTGTATCTTACGATTCTTGTTTTGTTCAACAATCCTTTTACACAAAGGAGAATCTTAATGCTCATTTAATGATAAAGAGGGTGACTATTATGCAGATATTTTTGCTTATTTTTTTTTGAATTTTCAATAATTATATTTGGAACACCATAAAAATGAACACATTTTATAAAATAAATGAATAAAAATTTTAAAATATGTTGGATTCATTATATATATGTGTATATATACATACATATAATGCTTATTTTTATGGGCTTGAATCATTATTTTAACATTTAGAATTATTGTAGACATTTATAGTTACTTTTATATTTTATCAAAATCTTAAGGAAAACTATTTTAATTATAAAAACTTTCCTTTGAAGAACTATAATCCACTTTTAAGACATTACTTTCTCGTTCTAGGAATAAAAGGAAGGGGTACTTACTGTCTATATCTGTAGAGAAGCTAGAGAAATGGAAGTGGGTCAGAAGGAAACAAGCTGGGGCAAGGGTGGGGGCTGGGGAGAGGAAGTAGGTGGAGTGGTGGGAGTGGCAAGGTGGGTAAATGAGGATGCTCACTCAACTGCCTTATTTATTTTTACTTTTCAAGGAGTTAACCCTTCCAATAAAGCAGAGATGCAAACTCCTGGTTTCTCTCTGCCCCTTGAGAAACACCACCATTTAGAAGAGTCAACTCCAGTTGCAGTGCTACTTAGCAGGTAAGCTTGTCTTTGTTCTATATAGAAAATTCTGACCAAGCTTCTCTTTTCAGATCAGACACAGAGTCTCCATTTCTTTTCTCATTTCTCCCCAAAAGCCAAAGATCTCTATCTGAATTGAAATGTTCACAGGTAAATTATCACATGGACCGGGTTCAATTCTTAAGGTATTCAGTGTCTCTCACCACTACTGTTAGACACACACAAAGATGCACACACACAAAGACACAGGCTTATTAATCATGTTGTATAATCTTGGGCATAGCATTTAATATAAATTAGCCTCAATCACTTGAGTGCAAGAGTTTGAGGATATAGTGAATTATGATAATGCCACTGCATTCCGGCCTAGGCAACGGAGTAAAATCCTGTCTCTCTAAAAAAAAGAATAATATATATATATATATATGTATGTATAAAATTAGTATATATAGTTAGCCTCCATTTCTGTATCCATATGAGAATAACTATACTACCTCTAAAATTTGTAATATATAGAGAGAAAGCACATGAGATATTTTAGGTGAGATTACATTTAAACAATATATCTTTATACAGAATTTTATTACAGTAATACAAGTATTAAAAGGTAACAATTTATCACTAGAGCTTTAAGGTATCTTAATCTAGAAACTTATCATCAGTGGACTGAATTTTCACCACATTTTCACCACATATAACTTTGTTATTGTTGTTGTTAATGGTGGTAGAACCTGCTTTAGTGCTGCACATCAGCAGATTTGAACAATATATTGTTTCCAACTTTCTGCTGTAAAAGGAATATGACAAAATACAATGTTGAAAGCACTATAGTGAGAAAAATTTTAGGTGAATTAAGCTTTCTGTGAGTATAAAGAGATAGGGAAAAAATTTTAAATCAAATAACATCTACCTACTTGAAGTCATAATGACTTCACAGTATTGAGCTATCACAACATTATAGCCACTTTCAGCAAAGGACCAATGAGCCTACAATGTACACTAAGCATTCAGCGAAAATCGACTGATCTTTATCTCTACTTTTATAAATTTTAACCTCAGAAAAACTGTGATAAAAGGCTACTGTACCTCAAGATTTTTTGCTGCTCATTTTTGAAATATAATTAAGCTTCAGCCTTATTATTTCTTGACAATGGAAAAGCCATTGATTGTGCTGCTTTTGAAATCTTGTATCACATTAGGCACTTTCTAATAATGATGCCCTTGGCTTAAGAAGAAGAGAAAATTGACTTGACCTAATTAAAAACTCTGAAGATCTTCTCTATTATTTTTTTCATCAAACTTATTTGGGCCATATGCCAATTAAAAAATGAACATTTAAAAAATATATTCTCAAATGGAGATAAAATAAAATGATATATGCTAAAGTAAGTCAGATTGTAAGAAGTGAGATTTGTCAAACTCTATAAAAATTTCTGAGCAGAATGTGCATAAGTTTCAAAATGGGACCACATTCATCTTTGTTAGTTTCAAGTACCTTAGATTCAAGAAAAGGGCATGGCTGTGCCAAGAAAGGAGAGTCTGGAGTATAAAAGCATCTCTCTTCAAGGATAATTACTACAAACTTCAGTGAATAATGAAGAATTTCTTGTTACCTTGGTACCATCTTTCTTCTTTCATTTTCTATTACAATGAGATAACCCCCATTACTATTTCTGAGTGAATCCAGAGCCAGAAAACTACAGACAGCTTGGAATGTTTTCAACTACCAATTTTCATTCTAAGTCTGAACTATTTGAATTCACACACATATTTGAGCAAGTCAAAATATGAAATAAAGTTCAGTCTCCTGTTATGCCTTCAAAAACTAGACTGGATATTGCTTAACACATCAATATCTATTTTCATGAAATCTCTGACATCTATCTTTCAGTCTTTTTCTTCCTTACATATTTAAAATTGATTGCCTATTTCTCCCCTGTGTTCTATGGTTCTCCACCACATTGAATACAATAGTCCAACCGGGTGTGTTTTTTAGTTTTGTGCATAATATTTTAAAACAATGCATTTTTCTTCTGCTATTAATTCTTGACCATGCACATACACAATCCTCGTCCCGAATATTTGTTTTGTCTCAGAACACTGTTTCATATTTATTTAGATATGACTTCATATATGTAATTATTTAATAATTACCTGCTATTTTATTTCATTTTGTGAAATTATATTTACAAAATACAGATAATTATGTTTTATTAATATGATTCCAAATTTTAATTGCCTTCTAATTGATCACATAAAAATATAAAGATATTGCCAGCCTTACATAAAAGGTTTTCTACAATATGCCCCAAACTAACATTCTAGTTAGTTTCCATTGGAAAGTTTGGACTTACTCCGGCCCCTCCTCTGCATGTCTGCCTCAGTGTCTTTCTTCATGGTTTTCTCCTTAAAATATATATGAAAGAACAAAGGATCTTCTTAAGCATAAGAAACAAAAGAAGCTTTCTGAATAGAAATTAGTTGCTAAGTTTTTCTGGAAAAGTTTATACAATTGAATACACACACACACAAATTATACACACATAATACCAAAAAGGAAGTGCACAAATGAAATTTCAAAGTTGCTGAAGACCCTCAGATTTTTGGAGGTATCATGCAATAGCAGAGGAATAGTAATAACCTTTAAGAAGATCTTGAGAAAATCCATATATATTAAGGAATAAAGCAAACCAACTTCAAAACAAGAGGCTAATGAAAATGCAGTGAATAAAACTAGAGTTATTAATGTAAAACAAACAGAATGATTATACTACAGTGTACCAGCAGATTATTAGCACAATTAAACCCAACAAGAAAATTTTTATACTTTCATTGTGTGCCAAGAATCAAAATAACCTTTCAGATAATTGTTAGTTTCATGGCTTAGAATACTTGTAGACTTGGGCTATCTTTCCAAAGCAAACAAACTTCAAGGTAGTTAAGTTAGTTTTCTTTAGCTCCACCACAACAGACTAAATAATTCCACCCCTTTCTTCAATGCACCAAAAATACCATATTCACTCTAGGCCACAGTGGTCAATTAACACAACTGTAACAGATTAATCACTTTAAATCTATTTTAAACATAAATCAAAAGAATGAAATTACTCAACGTACTTATTCTCATGATTATTGGTAAAATGGAAGAATTTTTGTGTTGCTTTATTTTATAGTGTTAAAAATTATAAAATCACTGTAACTTTTCACAAAATACTGACAAGTGTAAAAATATGTATCTACAAATGAAGAACAACAAAAGAAGGTAGAAACATTGCTTAACTAAATTTTTCTCTACTTTGGGTAAAAATAAAGAAAGCAATGTCATAGGTTATACCTCTCATGTTAAAACAAAAACAAATCAATAAAAACTCCTCAAATTGATTTTTCTTTAAATATTAAAACTATAAACATATACAAATACACACAAATATATCAAATTGCTATATTACAATTAAAAGTGTCGAGATTTTTAAAAGATTATCACAAATTAACAAATGTGTTTTGCCAAGGTACACTAAAGAACAAAATATAATCTTAGAGTGAATTCAGTTGTACTCACAGTTTGGGAAATATAGTACATCAGAAATATAAATGCATATATGATGTACCTATTTTTAGATCATTCTGCTCTATGGGCTTTAGTATATTATGTTATCTATGATAGCTAAACTATTTTTAAATTTTCCTAATCTGTGAAAAAAAGTGCATGCTTGGTCGTAGGTATTTTGCTGTTGCTTTTCATTTTCTTACACGTGTGTTTGAGTGCAAATGAGCTAGAATTTCTAGTAGAATCTCCTTAAATCTCCATTCATGGTTCAGGCTTGAGGGCATTATAGTGAGTCAGTGATGCGGATCCTTATTAGAATAATTAATTCCTAATTGGAAGAGTTACAAACTTTAAGAATGGCTTCAGAAGACAATAAGTTAGTCAGAACCTGAAATATATTAAACAGATTCAATTCTACAATTTTGCTTAACATGCACATTCAGAAACCAGAATCAGAGAAGAAATTTCATACATGCAGATGAGCACTTGTGAACAACTCACAAAACAAATGCTATTTAGTCTGAAAAGCCTTGTGATTTGGGAACCAATCTACTAGATAGATGCCAAATTAACTGATAATTGCCCTAGCCTGTAACTAGCCATACTGTCTGGTAGTGATAAGTACTTGAAAAATAACATTTTCATAATTGCATGAATCTCTATTAAATGAAATAAACCTGTAAAAATCATAGAAACACCAAAACCCAAACATATTGCTAATGCAAATTACTCCTTTGTTAGAGAACAATATCCTTTTTTCTTTTTTTAACATTGCTTAAAGCAATTCAATTGAAAAGCTAAAGCCACAATTATACAGCATATTTTGCTTGGATATTGTCTTTGTTCCACATAGCCCATGCTTTACCCACACCAAGACGCTAAATTGTGGCCGGGTGTGTTGGGTAAAGGAATTTACAAGATAAATCATTGTTAATCCTTGGCATCCACAAAAATAATTGGTTTTGCTAAGGATCAGAGTAAAATCATTTGTGGTGATTTCTTCCCTCCCTAGTATTGAAGATTATGCCTTCCTCAGAATATTTGCATAGTCAAATTTCATACAACCTATTATACATTTAGCTTTTATTACTTTAAAAAAATGTATAGACTTCTATTTGCCTTAAGTTTCTGGGAAATTTATCAGAAATATGAACTTCTTACATTATCCAAATATTAGTCACCTACAGAATGTATTAGGGGTATATATTTGCAAATTAGAGAACCAAAAGTGAATCATCAGCTCTAACAGCTTAGGAAAAAACAGCTTTACTCAGAGTTTCTACTGCCATATTGCCATATTTTTCTCATGCAGCTTCGTTGTGCAATTCTAGTCTCTAACATTTTGTATAGCTTTCTCTCGAGTTGAATAACTGATTTTAAATTTGAAAGAATAAATGCAAACTAATTTGTTTTGAAGGAGTTCAGGAAATTTCACCCCAAAATAGGACTCCTTGGTATAAAGAATATGTTAAATTAAAGTCCCTTCCAGATAAAAAGGCATTGGAAGTGGCTCTCCTTCTATCTGCATAAACCTGACTCAGGGATCAAAAGATCAAACAAACAAACAAACAAAAAAAAACAATGGACTTCATTTCTGTCCCTGTTAGTTCAATATATTACAGAATACAACCAGACCTGGACCAAATCATTTAGAACATAACACCTGTCTCTCAGGTTAATGTACAAGTTAATCTATTTACCCCCATCCATTCATTCTTCCTAGTATCTATTCATCCTCCCTAAAAACATTTTATTGCCCCTAAACAGAATTGCCTATAACCTCATTCCCTTGCCCATTTTGTATACATACAAAAGGTATGTATAAAAATATCTGGATCCCATTGGGATATTGGGTAATCACTGTGATTCTCCCGATGCACATGGTAAATAAACTTTTCTCTTACTATTCTGCCTTAATTGTGGGTTGATCTATCAATGAACTTTCTGGGGAAGGAGAAAGTTTCCCCTTACACTTATAGTTTAAATACAAGACAATTTAACCACAAGTATATAGATAAAAATGTTGTTTACAGAAGATACCATTTTTAAATGAACACAAACATATATTTGGGGATGGGATGGGGAAATATAATAACTTTCCTTGTTTGGACAGAGGCAGAAATAACTTATACAATGTGTTTTTATTAACTTAAGATATAAAATAAGTTTGAAATTCTAACTTTTATAACTGAAATAAATTAATCTACATTATATCTATGGTTGTGAAGTAAATATATTTCATGATGAATCAATGATGGAATTGTGAACAATCTAATAGTGAATTTTCAATTTGAGTTCAGTCATTACCAGAGTTAAAAGAAAGGATGGCATCCCCTGATGTGGTTCCTCCTGGTTCTTTGATCCTAAAAAACTAAAACACATGTTTTAATATCTTCAATTCTGTAAGATTGATGGTATTAGAAAACACTTCTTTTCCATGTCACTTCTCTTACTTTTTTATAAGGAAAGCCTGTTATTCCCCATCTAATAACTCCATATGCAATCTCGACTCACTCATCTTAGTAAATCTTCAGAAATGAAATAAACATCCAATTACAAAGCTATCTCCATATATTCAAGGACACTTCAGTTCCCACATGATCTGAGGAATCAGAAGTTAGCCTCTAATTATTTTCCAGTACTATGATCTGCTATCTATGAAAAGATATTGACAGAAAAGACTGGGAATATGGGGAAGAATCAGTGGAGCCTAAGGTTTCAATACTCTGTGAGAGTAACTTGGATTGTCAGATTTTAGTCTGAAACTGTCAGTTCTTGGCACGCTCATGGCCAAAGAATGACCAGACATGCCAAAATTAGGCAAGCACAAAAAATTAGGTTTAGTAATGAGAGAAAGATAGGATTATAGGGCAAGAGCAATATATAGGTTTACAGAGCATGGTACATACAACACCAATGACAACCAGACCCATTCTTTCAGCAGGGCAAGCAAAAGGAAGTACAAAGAGAGAGAGCTTGGCTATAGTCTGCATCTTATTTTATAGTGTCTGGGTAGGGACCTCCCTTGTGGTTCAGAGGTCACCATGGAACCACTTTGATTGGACAATTGGGAGTCACATGACCTGAACCTTAACTACACATGTGGGTTCTAGGTCACTTTCTGGACTTTATGGTACCAATGCTGTTTGGCCATGGGCTAGACAGTCCTCTGCATTCCTTAGCAGCTGGTGGGCCAAGTTCTGAATGGCAGATTTATAGGGTATTCCCTCCTCCCCCAGGTATGGAGAATTCGGCTGGGGCAGGACAACTGGGCAATATCACTCAGTTTCATTCCTAGAAGACTCAGAATCCCTTAGTATCTACCTAGGAGGATATTTTGCTATCTAATATCTAATTTTTTTTAATCCAGTGGCTCCTTTATGGTGATATTCTATGGGAAGTATTACAAAAGGAAGCAACACATATAGAATCACTTGTCAAGCTTTTAAAATATTCATAGCTAAGCTTTCCCCACATTACCAAATCCAGATCTTCTGGTGCAAGAGATTAAAGAGAGTGTTTACTAATATTTCCTTTCAAGCTTATGCACTTGTCCATTCTTTTTGTAGTTTTGTCAATTTTTGCTTTCTTTATATATTATAAAGTTATGTAATTAGATATATGTAGGTTAAATATTTCTAACCAATTGCTCATTCATTATTATGTAATATACTTCTTTATTTCTTGCATTAAAATTTATTTTGTCTGATATTAGTATTTCACCCCAACATTCTTTCAGTTTAGAATTTGTATGATGTAAGCATTTGCAAATTTCCAATTTTTTAGATTTAATTTAATATTTAAAACTGACAAATAAAAATTATGTTTATTTATATATTTTATATATTTATTAAATTATTATTAAATATATATTTATATATTTTATTTATTGTGTACAATGTGATTTTTTAAAATATGCATACACTGTGGAATGGCTCACTCTAGTTATATGCATTACCATATGCATTATCACAGATACTTATAGTTTTTTATGGTGACAACACTTAAAATCTACTCTTTTAGTGATTTTCAATATGCAACACATTATTATTAACTGTAGTCATCATGTCCTACAATAGATCTCTTGAACTTATTTCCCCTATCTAACTGAAATTTTGTATTCTTTGACCAACATATCCCCAGCCCCCAACCCCCAGCCCCTGGTAACCACCATTCTACTTTCTACTTCTATGAATTCAACTTTTTAGATTCCACATGTAAGTGAGAACATGCATTATTTGTCTTTCTGTACCTGGCTTATTTCATTTAGCATAATTTATTGAAGTTTAACTTCCCTCACTGCCTATCTTTCTCTCTATACTTTTTCTTAGTGTTCTTCCTGAGAGCAAAGCCTAGCAAAGTTCTCACAAGCAAGTCACTTTCACAAGATAATTCAACTATGACAACTGCCATTGAATTAAGAAGGTGATGTAAAGGCATTTAATTCCAAATGCTTATTTTCAATAGTTCTTGACCTCTATATTTTAGATGTTTCTTTTGTAAGAAACATACAGATGTTTTCTTTTAATTTGTGTCCTTCAATTCAGCCTGAAAAATCTTTGACCTTACAATTGGAATATTTAGTTCATTTACACTTATATTATTGACTTGTTTAGGTTCATATCAACCACTTTACAATTTGTTTCCTATTTGACCCAACTTGTTCTGTTACTTTACTCCTATATTGTCTTCTTTTGCAATAATAAAATATTTTATTATTACATTCCCCATTATTAGTCATTTAGTTTTATATTATGTTATTTTTCTTGTAATATATATCTCAGAATTTAAAACAGGCACAATTGAATTATTATAGTCAAAACACATTAGTACATTTACCAGTTAACAGACAACATTAAGATAAAACATTTTAACTCCATGTTATTCTTTCTGTTTTTGTTTACTGTTATAATTTTTACTATAAATAAATGTTAACAAGTAGAAGACATTATTTTTATTATTACCATCTTGTTTTGTTGTTGAGAATCATATTCCTTCTCCTAATAAATCCTTTCAGTTAACTTCAGAGAGATACTGCCAATGACAAATTTGAGGGGGGAAAAAAGAGTGAATACCTTAACATCGACTTTACTTCTGAAGTCTAGTTTGACAGTTGTCTTAAGGGTTATTACCTACTGAAAGTGGTTTGCCTGTGAGAAGTTTACAAGGAATTATTCTCAGGTACAGCACTTGAGAAGTAAAGAAAGAAAGATTGGCAGAGGGAGAGGCTAAACTGCAATGAAATTGCAAGAATTGCCTCTGCTAGTTCAACATGGGCTGTTGTTCTGAGATGGCCACTGAGCCTTCCCTAATTGAGGCAAGTGAAATGCTTATTTGTTCACCCCATTAGCCAGTTCTTAGATGTGAGCTGTTCCTGATGGGGTAGTACAAGGTTAGATAATGTAGTTAACTTTACCTGGAAGCATTTCTTGTGTAGACCTACTTGAACCATTAGCATACCTGGAGAAATGAGAACCTCAGTTCCAGAGAGTAAGAACTTCAGTTCCAGTGGGGGAATTCATTTGGATAGTGTACAACATCTACATGGAAGCTCCCTTCAGCAATTTAGAGTTGTTCTTCCATTGTATTCTTATTTCTATTGTTTGGTTGAGATATTAGCTGTCAGTCTTATTGCTAATTCTTTAAATGTCATGTGTCCTTTAAGATTTTTCTATTCATTAGCAATTATTCTTTGACAATGAACTGTTCCTTTTTTATTTTCTTTTTATTCATATAGTTTAGGGATAATAGAGTTTTTAAATCACATTCATTACCTTCTGAATATTATTAACCATTATCTCTTCAAACATTTCTTTCTCTAATTCTTTCTCTTTCTAGAATTCTAGTAGCTTATATATTAACATTTTTATAATGTTTCGTATATTTCTTGCACTCCTTTCTCAATTTTTAAAATTGTTTGTTTGCTTTTCATGCTTCACTATGGATATTTTATTGTGATCTGTCTTCACATTTATTCAAACTTAATCATTTCCTCAGTTGTGTCTAATAAGATGTTAAAATTTTCTGTTTAGTTCTTAAATTTATTATTGTATTTTCTTTTCTATAATTTTGTTGTGATTTTGGTGAAATATCTGTCTTTTTATTTTAGAGAATACATGGTTGCTTTTAATTGAATGTCATATTATTTGCATGGAATTTATAGATATCTTAAATGATGTTGTCTTCCTCCAGAGAAGAGTTTCTCTTAATTCTGACAGGCAGTTAAAACGGGGCAAGTTCATTTTAATTTAATTAGAGATAGGATTAATTCAAAGTTGAGCTTCCTTATTTGTAAAGTTCATTTTGATTTATTTTGAAGTAATCATATCTCTGAGTGTGAGAGGCCATCCAGAGACCCTAACAGAGACTTTCACTATGTGTTTACTAGGGTCCCTCTTCCTCGTCTTGGAGCAGACTGCCACTTATGTATAATCCTAAGGCACTTACCAAATAAAAGGACATAATACATTACAAATAACTCTTCAAACTAACTTACTGAGTAATTCTTATAATTCTTCACTTTAATCCAAAGTTATAGTCAGATTTTAACAACAAAAACTGTAAGTCTGACACATTTTGAGATTGGGAGGGGTGTCCTCTGCTTGTTTGAGACAAGCTTATGTACACATTTCACTCTTTGGGAACCTTCATGATGTATGCCTGCCAATATAATCACTATAATTTTAATCATTTTCACAATTTCTTTGTTTAAAATGGTTTAGTAGCCATAGAACAATTACTCTTTTGGTACACTTACATCAGGGAAACAATGCAACTCCCCATCTTCATTAAGACATGAGTTCTTCAAACTTCAGCTCGATTTTGGTTTGCCTCCCACATTAATTTGAGCCTGAGAACTTATCATTTTTTTGTAGTTAGCTTCTTGTGCAGCTAACTCTGTCAAATAATGTCATTTTAAAAATGGCCACAGCATCTTTGTGTATGCAATAAAACAGTTATTCTTGCATATGTGCAAGTTTGCTAGATTCTGTTTGTTTTAGGATGAGTTGGCTGCAAGGCTCTCCCTCTTGGGCAGTTGGTGGATAGGTTGTGGTAGCTCCACTCCCCATGTCTCTTCTTCATGCACTAGCAGGCAGGCCATCTAGGGCATGTTATTTTTGTAATGATAATTGAGTTGCAAGAGAGCAAGCAGAAATGTGTGTGATGTTTTAAATCCTATTATCATAGCTACATACTGTTGATTTTATCTCTTTCTGTGACTAATACAAGTCACACAGCCAGACCAAAGTCAAAGAGTGAGAAATTAAACTCCACCCTTTTAGTGAGAAGAACTGCAAAATAATAACATGGCAAACATTGTGGATTCCAGGAAAATTAAAGAACTGATATCAATAGTAAATCTACTTTGTCTTCCTCCCATGCCTATAGAGCTCTTATTTCTTTCATCTACTTGAAGAAACTGGAGTAATTTTAGTATTCTGGTAATAAATGGTACTTTGAGTCTCTTTACTTTTACATTTATAGGATATCAAAGAAATCTACTTATAGTCCACATTCCATGAAAATGGAATGAAAATTTCATTCCATGAAAATGTTATTTTAATATAAAATAGGATTTATAACTAGAAGATGGTTTCCTTTTTCCCTCAATGAAAATAATTCTCATATTCCTTTGCCATGACAAATCATATGCATTAATCATATGTTTAGTTTCAAAAAATTTTGAAATGAGAAAACATTTTAGGGTACTTATCAATTGCATTTCTATTTTTGATGCTGAATATCTACTTTATGTTCTTGTTTCTTTCAATTCATTTAAAATTTTTGAACATGGCATGGCATTGTGTGCCTCTATATGCATTTATGTGGTGAGTGCATGCATGTATGCATGTTTTCATCAATATCTGTCATGTCACCAAGCAAACACACTGAGGTTTCCCTGTGTGTAGGAAATCATACTAGCTACTTCAGATCCTTGGAGCCACAGTGAAACAGAAGGTCATAAAACAGAAGGCCCCCTTGAGAGTCTTGATCGCCAAACATAATTTCAGCAATAAAACTATTGAAACAAACACTTTAGTTAAATGCTGTAATATCATTATTCCTTAGAAGTAACACAAATGATGCACTTAAATTGAATGACTCTTTCAAATGATCTACAAAAGAAAAAAAATATTCAAAATTTTAAATAGTACTGAGCTGTGAAAGAAAAATATTCAGCATCATAAATAGTGCTAATTTTACTTTCCAAAATTTACTGTCTTTGTTGCAGGGTAAAAACATGTGGCATTACTTTTAGTTTAAATTCAGCATAAAATTTAACTACACTGTATATCTTTATGGTATTTTAGCTTCATTGCTAACCTCCCTTACTCAGATGAACCAACCAAAGAAGTATACAAATTTTCTCAATTCTAACAAATTAAGAAACTAAATATGAAAAGCAAATCAACCCTTTTCTGTTTAGGTTATTTTAAAAGCAATTGTAGAAATATAAAATATTGAATTAATAAAGAGAAAAACAATTACAATTTTCTTGATTCTGAGGACTTTCTAATGTTCTACATAGATATTAAAAGTTTACATATGGAAAGTATGAGAACGTAATTATAGAAAATTATTTAAAAAATACTCTTCTTCTCTTTAATATTCTTATGTACTAGATTATATTAAAAATAACCCCCTTATGTTTAGCCGTTTATTAATGTTCTCTTCCATTCAGCAACTCTGAAACATAATGTTATTCGAAGCAAAGATGACCAGTCTCAATCAGCACTAGAGAACATACATATAGACATACATGTCATTTTTATTTATTCATTTTTATCTCTTTTGTCTCTTAATATATAAGCAAATACTTGGATGGTTTCCATATAATATTTTAATTGTTTTTTAATGCCATTACCCAGAAACAATTTAGCTGATATCAATTTTAGAAAGTATAAATACTGTATATTTTTAGGGCTTCTAGTGCTTTTCTTAGGCTGCATTTTGGAAGCCCTGAATCGTGAATTTTTTCTCTATAATTCACAACTTCAGGATAGCTGTTTCCAGAGTCTTCATACAAGAGTTATATTTGTTTATGTACATATGTCAAATACAAATTGGGAATGTTGATCTGTAAGATAGTCTAGGTGAAATCCAAATCTAATTAAGATTCCTTCTCATCTCCATTCGAAAAACAAACATCTTCAACTAGGTAAAAATTAATTATTTGCCACTTCAATTGATTCTCATTATTTTCCTAGCTTAGGATTTTATGAATTTATTATTTTTAATCAAAAAGCAACAAAGATAAATTAAATTTTAACCCAAACTGCTACATGCCTAAGTGAATACATTTGGTACAGACATCGAAGATTCAGAGTTTAGAGTATACTTATGATACATATCATTTTATCACTAAATTCAATAAAAAATTCTATGGCAAAGTATTATTAATTTTCTTTCAGAAATGATAATACTGAAGCTCAAAGTAAATATCCCAAATTCACAAAACTGGTAAGAGGAACAGTCTGAATTCAAACCCAGGTTTCTTTAGTCCTGATTCTAGGCCTTGAATTATGCACTATTTAACATCCATAAAAGGAAAATGCTTGGGTAGGAAAACATTTTAATGAAATGTATATATAATAGGCACTTCAAACTGATTTTATTTTCACAACAAACTTTTTTGGAGCTATTCTTATTACTATCACCTGTGTGAAGATGTGAGTCCACATGAGATTACAGAACTTCTCTACCTAAGCTCATAGCAGAAACATATAATGAACACAACTCTTCTAGCCATAAGTGTGTATATGTTACAAAATTTTATGTGTTTTGTCATTCGATCTATTTGTCGCATGGGAAATGATATATCTTCCCCAAATTAGAGACAAATTAGAAAACTGGCACACTTTAAAAAAAGATTACATATTTTTAAATCAATATTTTCTCCACAATAATGTCATTATCACAGTGCATGACGGAAAGGTTTTGGAATGGAAGAGATAAAAACATGATGGCCATCACAGTGGCTCACTCTTGTAATCCTAGAACTCTGGGAGGCTGAAGTGGGAGGATAGCTTGAGCTCAGGAGTTCAACACCAGCTTGAGCAAGAGCAAGACCCCATCTCTACTAAAAATAGGAAAAATTAGCCAGGCATGGTGGTGTGCCCCTGTAGTCCCAGCTACTGATGGGGGTGGGGCTCAGGCAGGAGAATTGCTTAAGCCCAGGAGCTTGAGGTTGCTGTGAGCTAGGCTGATGTTATGGCACTCTAGCTGGGGTAACAGAGTGAGACTCTGTCTCAAAAAACAAAACGAAACAAAAAACACAGAGAGATGTACCACAGATTGTTTAAACATTCACCTTTTGAAAGATATTTTATTTGTTTGCAGTTTGGGGCTATTATAATAAATTTGCTATCTTGAACAATTGTACAGGGTTTTGAGTGGACATGAGCCTTCATTTCAATGAGATAAATGCCCAGGAATGTAATTTCTAGGTCATATGGTAAGTGTATATTTTGCTTTTAAGACATTGCTAAACTATTTTCTAGAGTGGCTATACCATTTTACATCCCCACCAGCTATGTATGATTGATCTAGCTTCTCCACATCCTCACCAGCATTTGATATTGTCACTACTTTTTATTTAAGCTCTTCTAATAGATGTGTAGTGGAAGCTCATTATGGTTTTGTTTTCCATTTTTCTAATGGCTAGTGATATTAAACACCTTTTCATATGTTTATTTGCCATCTTGTATCCTATTTAGTGAAATGTCTGTATCTTTTGTCTATTTTCTAATTGACTTGTTTGGTTTTTTTATTGTTGAATTTTGAGAATTCTTTATATATATGAGTCTTTTGTTAGACTCATATTTTCTCAGTCTCAATATTTTCTCATCTATATCTTGTCTTTACATCCTCACAACAGGGTCTTTCAAAGAATACAAGTCTTTACATTTAATGAAGTTCAGTTTATAGATTTTTTTCTATATGCATCATGGTTTGTTTGGTTTTTATTTTATATCTAAGAGCTCTTTATTAAGCCCTAAGTCTCAAAGATGTTCTCCTATGTTTTATCCTAAAAGTTTTATAATTGTATATTTTAATTTATAATCCATTTTCACTTAAAATATATGATCTATTTTGGGTTACTTTTTTATTTTGTTACCTATGAATGCCCAACTACTTCATCTCTTTAGTATTTTCAGTCTTTTTTTTCTCTTTGTTTAGCTTTTTTGCTATGTCTTTCAGTTAACTAATCTCATCTTCAATGTTTATTGTGTCATTAAACCCATATACTGTAATTTTTATTTAGGCTTTGTAATTTTCAATCCTAGAAGTTTGACTTAAGTCATTTTCACATTTTTCATGTAATTACTTCACATGCTTAATATTTTGTTTAGCTTCTTGAATATGTAGAGTAACTATAACTGTCTAATTCCTGGACAAAGCTTGAAATGTACTGATTAGTGATTCTTGTTTTATAACTCTGGGTCTGACTTAAGTTTCAGGATTTGTTTTTTGTTTATTTGTCTGTTTATTCTTTTAACCAGTTTAGAAACATCTTTTTTTTTTTTTGATAAAATCATGACTAATTGTTTATACCTGGTTTGGGCAATATTCCCAGAGGGTCTAAACTGGGAACATGGCAAGAACAGAGCCAGCAGGGTACATGAAGCTTAGGCTGAGATTCCATTTTGGATCTCCTGGATCTTAAGTGTTCTGTGTATATGGTGGGAGTTCCTATAGAGAGAAAATGCACAGTCTATATAGAGGGAAGACAACTGGATCCTAGTTCTTGCAAAACCTTGCTGGAAGAAAGCTTTTAACTGTGATTCATATTTTTACTTTAATGCTATTGCTATATTCTATACTTTACTCACAGTAAACTTGAAATGTGAGCATTGTTATTTTGAGTCTTATGAATCTTCTTTCACAACTGAAGTTTGATTTACTACCAATGTTAGTACATTTGGTAATTTTTATTAGATGCCCGACTTTAAAATTTTACTTTGCTCAGTGCTGGATATTTTTGTGTTCCTATAAATATTCATAAGATTTATTCATGGATACAATAATGTTATATAAAAACGATTTGATCTTTTTGGTTCTTACTATAAGCTATTTTAGGCAGGATCAGAGCAGTATTTAGTCTAGGGCTAAGTTTGCCTTCTCTACTGAAGAGAAATTATTCAGAACACTCTACTTAATGACTTATAAATTATGAATATATTTTGCCTTAGCTCTTCCAAAAACACATGCTTCCCTGCCCTGTGTCACACCTGAGTATTGTTCTCTCTAATTTTTTTCAGGTGGATTCTTTCCCCAGTCTCAGGTAGTTTCCTCATGGGTCTGTTCTGATCAGTGTCATCTGAAGGCTTGAGTGAGACTATCGGCAGATCTTTGGAGTAATTTCTCACTCTCTCTTTTGCAGTATTTTGTCCTGATTACTCTAGCCACTTTGGCCTCCCCAGACTCTCAGATCTATCTCCTCAGTTCATGTATAATCTGCCTGAATTCCCAGTCTTCATGCCACAGTCTGAAAACTCTCCACAGGCAGTAGGATGGACCATCTTTCAGGGTTTATTACCATTTCTTGCCAGATATCCAATAAAATGTATTATTTTTGTATTTATCCTTTTTTTTTTTTTTAGTATTTTTTTCAGACATAGAGTAAATCTGATTCCTATAACTCTAACTGGGCTGAAAGCAAAAGTCTCTGAATAATGTTTCTTCACATTTTATAAAATAATTAAAATATCAATTAGGAATACATTAAGTCTAGCTATCCTCTTTGTGATGGCATTTAAGGGATTGAAGCAGTGTAGAAAATGAATAAAATTTTTAAAAAATAGTGAGAAAAAAGAGGAATATCTGAGGAATGTGAGTTTTTTAGAATGATCAGGTCAAGAGAGACATTAACCTACTTCCCCCTTGAGCTATGTATTTATCTCTTGAAACCACTTGCTATTGGCACAAGTAGCTATAAATTACATAAATTAACCTAAGAGTGCCATACCAGACACTATAACCCACACCCTATAGCTTAACAATGGATAGCCAAACATGAATCAATGTTATTTCTGTAAACCAATAAGGATTTCTGACTAACAGCCTTGTATCAGCCACTCCCTGCCCATCCCACACACACATCTTTTTTCCTTTAAAAATCTACTTGTAATTGCTACTAATCAGAGTGTATATTCAGGGCACCTTGAATCTATTCTTCAGGATTGCAGTCCTCAAGCTTGGCTCATATAGACTCTCTACTTATATTAATTTTACCTCAGCTTCTTCCTTTGAGGTCAATGGTATATTCACATAGCATTCCACCAATATCTTAGCTCTGTGTTTGTCTATATCCCAGTCCTTAGGTGGCATCTGAGTTACCTGTGTAGTGTACTTGAATAGCTCTTACTACGTACTTTTCTCCTGGAACAGATTTCCCATTACAGTGATTTTGGCAAATATTGGCAGATAATAGTTGCTGAATAAATATGTTTGATTAATGAATAAGTGAATGAATTCAATTAGAGATTATGGCCCCATTTGGGAAACACAGGATGGCACATCCTATTACATACAAGTAAGTATGACAAATATTATTCTGATTACCAATTGCAGCTACCAAGAAATCCTCACAAAGAACATTTTGTTGTTGTTTTTTCTCATACAAAGAGACTATAGAGTTGACTTGTAGATTTACATACAACAAAATCTTCCAGTTATATTTATATGAGAAAGTATTTAAGTTTTGTTAATAATGCCAGAGAGCTCACAAGCTTTTCTATTGCATGTGTGTGTGTGTGTAGACAGAGAGAGACAGAGAGACAGAAGGAATATGCAGAGATAGAGAGACAGAGGTAGAAAGCAATAATAGAAGCAGATATTATACCTGGTCAGGAGGTTGGTTAATTCCTTAGAGCTCTTTATTAGAAAAAAACTACCAGTGGGCCTCTCAGCATGCCAGAACATTGGGTTCCTTCCAAAGCAATTAATTCTCAGTGGGGTGCAAGTGAATTCATTAAAATAGAGAATTGTATTGCCTCTGAGGATTTGTGGGAAGGTTCAGATCTTTCAGAAGAGTTACAGCTGAATGAGCAAGTAAAGCCAATTGTAACTTTTCTAGTTTCTCAGCTATAATTCAGGTTGATTCAGGGTGAGATACAATTATGGTAAAGGGTAACAATTGTTTTATCTTTACAGCAAAGTAGAATCACTGTAGCTTATATGTATAGTTGTAACAATCTTTTATTTGATTGATATCATAGATTAAATCACAGAGACAAATGGAATAGATCAAGTTTTTAATAAGGAAAGTCTGAAGCAGGAAATTAAGTTTATCACAAGTTGCCTCTGCACCCTAGTACTTTTGTGATTAGCTCTAAACTGGAGTGACTCTGTGATTGCAGGAGTGAGTGTGAGAGTACCTAAGCAAGTGTGTGTATGTGTACTGGGGGTAGCTGGGTAAAAATGATCCAGTCAGCTTCCATGAAACCTAGAACCTGTTTCTATCACTTCTACTTTTCAGCAGGGATCCTAAATTTGTGTTCTAATCTTCAGCAATGAATATGAAAATGAAAGGATATGTGCCACTGGAATATCTTATCCTGATGACATATTGGTCTCCTTTAAATCATTAAAATATTACCTGTGATGGACTGAATGAATGCATTCATTCAAAATCCACAAATTGAAACCCTACCCCCAATGTGTTAGTATTAAGAGGTGGAGTCATTGGGAAGTAATTAGGATTAGATGAGATGATGTGGGTGGAGCCTTCATGAATGGGGCTAGTGTCCCTAAGAGTCCTAGGAGAGCTTGTTTTCTCTTTTTGCCATGTGACAACACCGAGAAAAGATATTCAGAGACCCAGGATGTAGGCCTTCATTAGACACTATATCTGCCAGTGCCTTGATCTTGGATTTCCTAGCCTCTAATACATAAGAAATAAACATGTGTTGTTTAAGCCACCCAGTTTATGGTATTTTGTTTTAGCAACCTAAACAGACTAAGACATTCTGGAAAGTATCTACATATATTTCCACATTATTGACTTAATATTATTTTCTTACATAAACATAAATGATTTTAACTTACAAATAAAATCTCAGTTGTTATATGATGGCCAATTATATTTAATCCAGCAATTATTTATATTTAAGACTCTTTAGCAACATCGTAGGCAATATGAAATACTTAATAGTTTTATCTCACATATTTACTTATATATGCATACTAAAATGTGTTCAAATTATGGAGAAATCTCACATATGAGGGAAATCATACGATATTTCTCTTTCTGTGTCTGTCTTATTTCACTTAACATCATGTCCTCCAGGTTCGCTAATGTCACAAATGACAGGATTTCATTCTTTTCTATGGGAAGTAGTATCCATTGTGTATATACACCATCTTTTCTTTATCCATTCATTTGTTGATGGACCCCCCAAAAAAGTTTATATCATAGAAGCAGAGAGTAGAGCACTGGTTACCAGATAGATACTAGAGACTGATAAGGAGAGGATGGAAGGAGATGGGTCAAGAGGTGCAAAGTTATAACTATATAGGAGGAAAAAATTCTGGTGTTCTAGTGCACAATAGGGTGACTATCGTTAAGAGTAAAATAATGTGTATTATGAAATAGCTAGAGAGATGCTTTTGAATGTTCTTACCACAAAGAAATGATAAATGTATGAGGTGACATATACAGTAACTACACTGATTAGATCATTATACAACATAGATATATATGGAAACATTGAACTGTATACCATAAATATGTACAAGTATAATGTGTCAATTAAACATATATATACATTTTTTCATTATGAAGAGAAAGACTTATTATTTTGAATTTTAAAGAATTAAAATAGTTACAAGATAAAAATAAACATACTAAATACTGAAGTATTTATAATTTAGAAATACAAAATCTGCCCTTTCAACTTCATAATGCACTTAACCTTCAATTATTCTACCTACTCTGTGGTAATATAGGACTAAGGTGAGACACAAATATTCCAAGAGATGCAAATGTGGTTCTAGGAAAATAAAATTGCTATAGATCTTCCAATGATAGTGTTACCATTAAAAAAGGTACTGTCTAAATAAACTATGTATTAGCTGTCTTCCTTCAATATTCTAGGTGGAGATTGGTGACCATGTTGCCACTCTCACTGTAATAATCAGTTGGTCCTCAAGGGCCTGCTAGTCCACCTGGCTGGCTGAAAGCAAAATTGCTATGTGAGTGCAGAGTTTATTTTCAGTCTCAATTTATTCTTTCTTCTCCATTCAGTGACCTCTCCCAGGCACCCAGTGGTCTTATGCTGCTGCTCTCACCTGGCACTCTGGAGGAAAGTGACAACTCACTTTTCTTAAGGAAAGACTTTAGGGATTTAGTGCACTGTAAGTGTCTGACTCTTCCCAGATACATTTGCCTTTTAAAGAAGGATGGCCAGAGTGCTATTTCTTCATTTAAAGGAGGGTGGAATTTCAGGTATCAGTTTGTATATGTGTTTAGGGAAAAAAAAAATTCCCTCTTCTCCTCCAACAATGGCATGCCTTTTCATAAAGCCAATTCAATGTCTAACTGCAAGCTTTCTGAGTCCCACTAGACTTTGGAAATATATCAACCTGTTACTTAAATCATAGCGTTTTATTTTGAAACTCGCTATTGAACTGGTGTCCTGTTGCCACCTAACTTTTTCATGGATGCATGCCTTGTTTTGACTAGTTTGTGGACAGTCATTTTCTTGTCCATTTTATTGGTTATCTTCCCAGTATTTCGCACAGTAGGTTTTTGATAAAAGCGTGTTGTTGAAGTTACCCTACCCCCACGATAACTGACCTAAGTTGTCACTTATGGTTCCCCAGACATCGCTGTTTAATTGCTTTCAATTATCTTAGCCCAAGCCTACTCAAGCAAAATGAAGTGATGAGTCAAGCAATTGTCTTGTGTATGTGGTCAATATAGAAATTCAATATGGATAATTAAGGCACCCCCCACTTATTTTTTTTTTTTTTAGTAACAAGCTTTCTTTTCACCAGAATTGTTCAGATAATTGCCTCAACTGTCCATTTTATTTTGCATCACAGACACAGGTCTGTAACTAGCCTAATGGACCATGGAACAACTGAATGGTCCATGAAGTTCATAGATAGATCACCACCTAGTTCATTCACCTGTGGTGCTTCTGGCTAAATCAGGCTGACTGGCCTTGAAAAATTCCATTGATTAGTTAGTTCTGCCTCTTCAGAGCTGAGGTCTGTAAGACATAGAGCTATGACCCTGATTTCTGCATTTCTGAATAATTTCATATCCACCATTTTCCCACTTCCAGTATATGAACAACATAGGTCAAGGGAAATATATGACAAGTAACTGATTAATTTGGAATTTGTATTCTGCAAGTGGATAGCCAACAGAAACATTTAGAACTTCAAATGGATACTATTTGGAGCATGACAACAAAAGTCAAAGTCAAATTTGTTTAATGTTATCAGATTGCTAAAAAACCAAGTTCAATTTCATTAAGGGAAAACATATTCTTTTTCAGAAAATATTGCACTTTAATTATTAAAGTTTTGGACATAGCATAAACTTACAAAAATATTTATTAAGTGCTATAAATTCAAGCATTTGATAAATCCCCATATTTTAAAATTTTGGCTGTCTCTATAATTTCTTTCTAAAATTATGACCTAAATATACAACAAGTTCTGTGGGCCTTATGGTTGGAGGTTTATTTTTCCTATAGCCTTCTGCTTCTCCTAACCAGGTTAGTTATATAGCAGATTGTTTTAGAAAAGATTGAAAATAGGCAGTTGCTTTTTTAAAAAAGGAGTTTGAGGAGGGCTTCTTAAAGAATAATACAGAGAATCTGAAAAATAGCTGAAAAGAACAAAATAAAATGTATAGGAAAAAGTGTGAGCAGATTGAATGAAGATTTTTTGGTAACTATAAAAGTATTTTGAAATCACATTTGCTTACACTTGGCACCCAAAATCTTTTTGTTTCTATGGAAAAAGAGTTGATATGATTTTTGGCTATCTACTGGACTTTGCAATGGTATATTTTAATGGCATGTTTATAGAAGAATTACAAACACATGCAATAATTTTCCCCTTAAATTACATCTTAGCTTAGTTTTTAGGGAAAAAAATCCTTGGAAAAATAGATTCATTTTAAATGAGTTCAAACACATTAAACTTAGTTATAGATAATCATTGAACCTCCTCAAAACCTGGCAACATTTCCTCTTACATACATACCCAAGGCAAATATTTGTGAAGGAAGGAAAAAGGAGTAAGTTTATCAAAGTAAATGCCAAGCTTTGAGCTTTTAAAATATTAGTTCCCTTCTGAAATTTTTGAACTTTTAAATAATTCCCCTCCTCATCCCACCTCACCCCAAAAGTCCTAAATTTACATTTTATTGCCATATAGATGAATGCATATACCCAGTTTTAAGAAAACCATAAAATGAAAAAAAAGGACTCATCATAATTCAGCCCCAAAGTGATTGGTTTTCCATTTCACAATTTAATTTTCCTGGAAATTCTCACAGAATTGCTTCAACTTGCACTTTATTTTGCCCATGTATGCCCAGTCAGAATTGGATTTCCCATGAAGGTGATGATTATCAAAGTGCATGTAATACAAAGCAAGAATCTTCTTGGCACAAGCCAGATCATTCCTGTCATAAATAGAAATGCCTTGTTTATTGACTGCTTTAAACAGAAGTCATTTTATATGTAAACAAAGCTTTGCCAAAGTGAAATCATTAAACAAAAGGGCATATTATTGTTGAATTATTCTGGCAGCTTGCTATTGTCAGACAGTATTTCAAATCATTACTGAATGATGACATGTAGGATAGTAAATGTTACTTAGTATACTACATAATTAAAAAGAAATGCAAGTGGTTATTTATATTTAACAAAGTTTCATTTATTTTCAGTCTATAAATTCAGTGATTTTTATTAGCCTGACTGTTTGGTTTGCTGTGTTTAGTAACCAACTGTGTTTTTGAAGAGAACAACCCATTAAAAACAATTATGGGCCTAAATAACCTACACACCCTGAATATCAAAGCATGCTTATTATGCCATTCTAGGAAAACCACAGAGACCAGCTGGGTAGGATTACCACCTTTAGCAAAACTCAGTGAGTGGTATGTTAAAGATTGAAAAATGTAGGGGGAATAAGCTAATTAGAATTTTTTATTAGTGGACTAAAGTAAAAGTTCAAATATTGCTGAGTGTATTAAAAAAGTCTCTAAAATAAAGTTTCTTCTTAAAGATGGGTTTTTTGATGATCCAGTAAATATACTTTCTATTCTATTTGTAAGGTAGAAATCCTTATTCAGCAATGTCACATTGACAAGTTGACATTGGCCACTTTGAATGGATTTTATGATGGCAATAAGCACATGTTATAAATTAGGCCTTCATTTACTTTAGTTTTTGAATTTCCAGGCTTAATAAAGTGATGGAGAAAGTGTTAGTGAAGAGTAAACATAAAATTTACCATGTATATGGCCACTATATTTTAAATGACACAATAAATTGAGGAAATAATCTTCCAATAGTCAAAATTTATTCTCTGATTCAGCAAAAATCATTTGTCATTGAAGAATAAGTAAACTTCCAACATATATCATAATTGTTTCATTTTCCCCCTGTATATTATTGTAAACAAAATATCAGCCATTATGCATGTCAGAAATGCAAGTGTTAGTCAGTTGCAATTATATGTTCCTTATGTTTACAAAGACTGGCAAAAAATCAGTGAAATTGTCCTGTGAGAATCAATTGGCTATATGGAATTTACAATATAGAGTATATTTTCTATATCTTAGTTATTGTGAATAGTGCTACAATTAACATGGGAGTGCAGATATCTCTTTAAGATACTAATTTAAATTCCTTTGGATATATACCCAGAATTAGAATTGTTGAATCATATGGTAGCTCTATTTTATTTATTTATTTTTTTTTTGAGAAACCTCCATATACTTTTCAACCATTTATATGTCTTCTTTGGAAAAATGCCTATTCAGGTCTTTTGCCCATTTTATAATCTGCTTATTCATGGTTTTACTGTTGGGTTATAGGAGTTCTTTGTATATTTTAGATTTTAGCTTCCTGTCAGATATATGGATTGCAAATATTTACTCATGAGGCTGGACCATGGGGGAAACAAGGTGTTTTTGGTCAAAGAGTACAAACTTGCAGTTACAAGATGAATAAGTTCTGGAGACATATGCATAGCATGGTGACTATAGTTAATAATAGTGTATTGTATATTAGAAATTTGCTAAGAGAGTAGATCTTAAGAGTTCTCATCATAAAAAGAAAAGTAATCATATGAGGTGATAGCTATGTTAATTTGTATGATTGTGATAATCACCTCACAATGTATATATATAGAGATATAGATATAGATAACATCAGATTGTACACCTGAAATATATATATTTAAACAAAGTATATTTTATTTTTTAATTGTGTGCTATACATTATTATATAAGTAAAAATCTTAACAACTGTGGTTACACACATACATACATTTTTTTGAGATCCTATTAGTAAACATTTTCCAGCATACCACTGAGTAAACAAATAGTGTAAATCTTAGATTTGATACCCAACAGTGTGCTACTTTTCCCTGGAATCTTTAGAAGGGTAGAGAAAGCCATTGCCAGCACGAAATCCCCATTCAAAACCTAAATCCTATTTTAAAATGGGAGAATAGAAATAACAAATTTGAAGAATTGGGTCATGTATATGTTTTCATGTTTTAAAATACTTGGGTCTTTAAAATGTAGCTGAATGCATTATTTTTCAAGCTAAAGTGCAGTACCATTAAATATATAATTGAGCTAAAAATTATTTTCTATGGAATTTGAATTGATGGTAGAAATGTAGGTGTTAGAAGTAGTTACTCCCTGTGTTACTCAAAAGCAATGATTGGAACGGATGCAGAGAAGTCAACTCTTGCCCAGGTATTGGGCAGGGAGTGGGATGTTAAATGAGTAAACCACTGCTTGAAAGCCCATTTTGGAAAGTGCAAACATAATTGTGAGACCAAATCTTTAACATTTACTCTGACTTTATTGTGTGAAATGTCTGTCTATATGCAAATTGCAGAAGATGTTCAAATGGATTTGTGGAATTATTTTGATTAAATAATTCAAAAAGGTATAGAACAGAATAATATGAATATAATACTTTGTATACATTTTTGAATACAGAGAACACATTAAATGCATTGAAGATATATATGTTTGTTATTTTTAAACAACAATCTTAAAATGGCTTCAAATTCCAGATAGAAATATTTTGGGCATTTAGCTCAGTTGGCAAGAGAATAAGTTTTTTGTTTTCTGGGTTTTTTTGGTAATAAATTGTCTTAAATGTTAAATCATAAATAGTAATTTAAATATTATTTTTGAACCATAAGTCTATATTTCTGAATCACAGATACTCAAATGAAGAACTGTTACTTCTAATTATTTGTTATCTGTTTTAAATTTGAATGTCCCTGCTATTCACATTCAAAGTTCAGACATATGATAAAAATTTGTTCCTGAAGTTATTACCAAATGTTGATGACTTTATCTAATTGGAAAAAATTTAAAAAATAATATTTTTGATGATACCCATATACCACTTATTTAACATTAAATGTTAAATTCCCCCATAAATAAATTATATCTATAAAAATAATTTATAACTACCAGACAATTAAAAAGTGCAAAAAATAAAAAAGGAAACTATAATAACAGTTTGTTGCTTTTTAGATTATTGTTCTCATTCTTACAGATATAATAATAAGCAGAGAAATAGACAAAAGCAGCAGTTGAACAGCAAAAACAAAGTCTAGCTCAAATAATTGTTAACTACATGATGTGGATATGAAGACCTAGAAATATCTGAAATAACTGTGCTCTATGAAGTTTACTTGAAAGATGATAACAAATAATTTTTTTTTTGATGATTAAAGCTTCTTTATTTTTTATTTCAGCATATTATGGGGGCACAAATATTATGGTT
>VBSM01002608.1:44687896-44711891 GCA_008086735.1 Cheirogaleus medius
CTTTGTGGAAAAGAATTTGGAGATACCTCAAAGAGCTAAAAATAGAAATACCATGGGATCCAGCAATAGCACTATTTAGGCATCTACCCAAAAGAGCATAAGACATTCTATTATAAAGACATCTGCACCTGAATGTTTATGGCAGCACAATTCACTATTGCAAGAACATGGAAACAACCCAAGTGCCCATCAATTCATGAGTGGATTATTAAAATTTGGTATATGTTCACAATGGGATATTACTAAATTCTAAGAAATGACAGCAAGCTAGCTCCACTTATGCTATCCTGGATTAAGCTTAAGCCCATTATCCAACGTGAGGCAACACAAGATCATAAAAATGGGCTCCACATGTACTCGCCATCAAATTGGTACTGACTGATTAACACTATGGTGCTCAAATGGTGGTAGTGTTCACCAGGGATTCGGGGGTTGGGGAGGTAGATCCACATCTTAGGGATGTAGTGAGCATTGTGGAGGGGAAGGGCATACCTCTAATCCTTCCTAGGGAGAGGCAAAGATATGAAATGTAACCAAAATATTAAAAAAAAAATTTATCAGGTGTCGGGCAGGTGGGAGGAGGTGGAGGGGATGGGAATATACATACATAATGAGTACGATGCACACTGTCTGGGGAATGGACACGCTTGAAGCTCTGACTCAAGTGGGGAGGGGAGGCAAGGGCAATATATGTAAATTTTACAACATCTGTACCCCCATAATATGATGAAAAAAAAAAGAAAACCGAATATTCTTGATCTCTTTGTTACAAGTGGTTTTTATATATTGATTGTTTCGCCTAAATAATAATTAGGTATATCTTTAGTATAAAGTCAAAAACAAACAAACAAAAAAACACCCTGGTTTTCTTAAATAACACATTAAAAAGAATTTATAAAATACTTAGCAAATATAAACTTTTAGAGATGAAAAGAAATTCTGATTTAAATACAATTTCAGAAAATCTCTCACTTCTTCAGCACAAGTTTCCAGTGATTCCATAATTTGGGAAAGTAACTCAATCAAAGAAAGCAATGAATGCTGATATAACATCTACGCACTTTTGACAAAATATGTAGATTTCTGCATGTTCTGACATCAGTCCCACTTAGAAATTTTTTGATAAATTGTTATTTTACCAAAGATGCACAAAGAGAATTCGTTATACACAGATTAGAACACTCACAGAATTTCTGAATTATTTGCTTTCTAACTAGAAATAAGCTGTGAAATTCAAATTTATAGAGAATCTTTCAATATATCCTCCATAAACTCTGCAGCAACCAAATTTTCTACTTAGTTCAATGTTGCAATCTACATGTGGTGACACGATTTTCTTCAAATGATCACTGATTGGGCCGGACGTGGTGGCTTACACCTGTAATACTAGCACTCTGGGAGGCCGAGGCGGGAGAATCACTCGAGGTCAGGAGTTCAAGACAACTTGAGCAAGAGAAAGACCCTGTCTCTACTAAAAATAGAAAGAAATTAGCTGGACAACTAAAAATATATAGAAAAAATTAGCTGGGCATGGTGGCACATGCCCATAGTCCTAGCTACTCCAGAGGCTGAGGCAAAAGGATTGCTTGAGCCCAGGAGTTTGAGGTTGCTGTGAGCTAGGCTGACACCACAGCACTCTAGCCCAGGCAACAGAGTGAGACTCTATCTCAAAAAAAGAAAAAGAAAATGATCTCTGATTGATTTCAACAGAAATATTAAAAATTTGTCAAAATCTGATCTTCAATTATCACAAGTCTCATCAATCTATCATTATCTGTACATTAGGATTTATATTATAATAACAAAGGAATAAGCAGAAATACATTGGAATGTACCTTGTTTTGTAACTATTAACTTGTGATGTTCCATGTGAAAGTATTGTTTCCTCTACTTTTCTCTGATTATCAGAACCTCCCACAAAAACGCTTGGCAGACTCTCTGAAAATAAACACTGTCTTTCAGCAACTTAGTATTTTCAAGTATGAAGAGCCCATGTCCATTCTAGTTTCCTTATAGTGTGTTGCATAACAGATTTATTGAAGTATAATTAGCATTTAATAAACTGCACAGGTATAAAAGATGCAAATTTTTAACTTTGACTTAAGTATGCAATTGTGAAACCACCACCACTATAAAGTCAATGAACATAAGCATCACTCCAGAAAGGTTTTTGGGCCCCTTTTAATCACCTCTTTTCACTCATCCACACCCAGCCCCAGGGAACCATTGATCTTTTTCCTGTCATGATACATAAATTTTTATTTTCTAGAAATATGATACATGGGATCATATTATATGTACCATTTTTCTCTGATTTTTTTCACTGAACATCATTATTTTCAGATTCATTCATGCTTTTGTGTGTATCAATTGTTCATTCTTTTTATTGCTAGGTAGCATGCTATTGTATGGATATACCATAATTTTGGTATCCATGCATGTATTTCTCAAAAATTGGGTGTTTAAAGGTTTTGGTGAATTTAATTAGGGCTGCTAACTCTGGCTTCTCTTCAGATCGAATAAATATTTCATCTTTTAAATAGGGCTGCTATACACATTTATGTACAATCTTGTGTTAGCATATGTTTTCATTAATCTTCAGTAAATACCTGAGAATCAAATGAATTAGTAATATAGTATGTACACACTTAACATCATTAAAAAACAACCAAACTGATTTCCAAAATGGATATATAATTTTACATTCCCTTTTGCAGTGTCTGAGGGATTGTGTCAGTCCATATTCATACTAACACTTCAGCTAATTTGAAATAATATTTGACTTTGATTACTTTCTCCAACGGTTACAATTTACCAATTCTGGGAAATTGGGGCTAGCGGCAGCATGTTAGCCCATTAAGAACTAAATACACTGCCTCTCTAACATCAGGTTGCAAAATCCAACAAGATCAGAAAGAAATGAAAGGTAATAGAAAAAAGAAGTGAAAACTTATTTTTTAAAAAGCATACTAGTGAAGTGGACATAGACTTGAGATTCTTCAATTAACAACTATTAGTACAATAATGATGAACTTATGTGGAATGAGGAATCTCATACAAGTTAAAAATGAAAAAAACAAAAGTTGAATAAATAGATTTCCCAAACATTTTTTGGGAAGAAGACAGAGCAAAGGTGGTGATAAGAAAATTCAAGTTGGGGGTTGGGGACAGCTATGAGGAAGGGAGAACCCTGGCCAGCTAGGAGATGGTCTTCAAGACTAGAATGACTTTGCCTCTAAGAAATACAAAGCTGAAATCCTTTGGTTCCTTAGTAGAAAAAAAGTGCCATCTGAAAACGAAAATTGTTTTGGAAGGTTTTGATAATGAGCCTAGCTGTTCAAATTCAACACATTTTGAATTTGGGGGTTTATTTAGTAACTGTGTCACTAGTGTTGAGTCAGGATTAGTTATAAGCTCATTCATTCTACACTTGGAATAATGAGTGGAAATACAAGAAGAAAGTTTCTCTCTTTGGGCTTTTTATAAACTTAAAACATTTAAATCAGCCAAGCAAAAAAACTGCTTTGAATGCCTAAGTGGCAGAAAAACACCTAGAAGGTAATCAATGCTAAACAAAAAAATGGACTCAGTGGGATTTAGACTGCTCTTTATGCTCTTATTCATCCATTTTATCCAGCTACCAGATAGAAAGTGGGAACTCAGTGACACTGCAACAAGAGGTCATCTTCAGCCCACAGAACCTCCTCATTAAGTTTCAATTATTTTGCCAGTTTGTAAAACCGTGCAGTTTTTCCATATTTCTTACATTCCTAACACATGTAGGTGGTTAATGTCTCTTCACATATGTTTCACAGCAGGATCTGAACTATTAGAACACTTTCTGCTAAAGTTCTTTTTCAATAGAGCATGTAAATGTGATCCCCGATGGGTGGTGCTTCTTCAGACATGGTAAGAATCACTGACTCAGCCACTACACCAAGCAAGGAGAACAGTAGCGGAAGACTTGCTTATTAAGTTTCATTGGCAGTGCATAAAGGCAGATACACCACACATAATGCTGTATGCTGTGTGCTATGCTTACTTCAAAAACCCAGGTAGGTAGGTAAATAGATAGATAGATAGATAGATAGATAGATGATAGATAGACAGATAGATGATAGATAGACAGACAGATGATAGATCTTGAAATTGCCTTCTAGATGTTTAGTACAATGAAACATTCAGTGAGCTGACCTAAGTACTACCTAGATGACTTCTATAATATATTTGCTCATGGGAATTACCTGGATTTGCCAAAATAAGAACTATGCTGCAGAAATTAGATGTTTTTAGTGAAATTAGTGTTAGAAAATTGCCTAGTTTATTGGATTTCCCATTCAACTAAGATACACTAATACATCTGGAAGTTTATTCTAATTTTGAATATGAAAAATCTATATAGGTATAAGGAACTTAAACAAGTATAATTTTGTAAATCATACATTTTAGTCTAAGTAGACCAAAGTCACATAAAATAAGATATTCCCAAAAAAAAAAAGATATTCCCCAATATTTAACAGAAATGGTTTTTGAAATTTTCTAGGCTTATATATTTTTACTTGCTAGCTCATTTGATTTTCTCAAGAATCCTGCTGAAAGTAAATAGAGCAGATAGTCTAATGTTTATTTTGCAAATGGGGAAATTGAGGTTTGAGTTACCAACATGATTATACAGTCAGAACATGGTTCATAGTTGCCTTTTACCGACAAGTTTGATACGATGGTATATTGTGACATAAAGTTTGATTTCTCTACTGCAGGTCACAGGATACCGTGATGCTGTTTTTTCTATTTTCCTCTTTTAATTCCTTTCCAATAGCTGGGCAAGTTCTAATCTTCCCGAGAGCTTAGACTCACATTCACAGTCTGCAAAAGTGTATTGTTTAATAAAAATAAACAAAAAAGAAAAGTTTTGAGGACTGTGATCAAAGAGTGTACCCATTAGTGACCCCATAGAAAACAGATGGCAAAACTCAATACAGGATAATCATAATTCTAGGAGACCATATTTACAAGATTTTGCAAACGTATAGAATAGGGAAAATCAAGCAAATGTACAGTGACCAGGTGTTTATCATCCCTATCTCTTGAAGAGAGAGTGTGGGGGATATGTCCCTTACCTTTGCTATCCTCTCCAGGGCTACCCTATTGGTTGAATACTTGAAGTCACTGAATATATAAATGTGGTCAGGACAGGATGGCCTTTGGTTTGGGAGAGAAATATGGAGAAAGGTGGAGAGTAGATTTAGAAGAGTAAAATTAATAATGGGGAAGACTTCAATGAGAGCTTTATTAGAATGAATAGACTACTTAGAATACTTTTCCTAATGGTAGGAAATCCTATCCCTTCTCAACATCCCTCCTCTTGGAAGAGGAATTATTTCATAGTAATTCATATAATTAAGGCTAACTTGTGCCTATACACGCATACATTATCATCTGATTCCAAGAATGGGAAGTGAAAATGTCTCGGTAATTAACCTACCACTTCACCTGTCATGCAAATGTAAGTCATATTATATGTGACTGCACATGGTGGGGTTACCGTAGAGCTCCGAGAAATGGAGTAAAAAAGTCAAGATGCCTCTAAGAATCAGGCAAATAACATATGTGAGTAAATTAAATTGGTTTTAAGAAAACGTATATTTTATTGTAATATTTTAAAATGCGAAGATTTTTTCTCTTTATTTGTTCAAATTTGGTAGGGATGTGGCTGTTACTTTATTTCTTCATTTTATTTTTATTTTAAAGAAGAAAATGAACACAACAACAAAAGAAAACACACAAAACTTCAGCAACCCAGTAGCAATCCATTCATGCCCAAGGGAATTTGTGGTATCTATTGGCTGACAGCCACCTCCTGAAATCACTGGATCATTTTTCCCAGGTCAGGTGAGACAAGCAATTCTGTTAGTAAGTTATAGGGGTGCAGCAAGTAGGGGCGGGCAGAAAGATCTAGTTTTTGCTAAATCTATGCTGAGGATGTCACTAAAGGGTATTTCTTTGTGTTTGTCACAAGCTGTGTATCAGTTATCTATTGACACAGTAGCATTGCCTAACATACCACCCACAACTCAGAGGCATATAAGAAATATTTATGTCTGGCACATTCCAATGACTTTTGCTGACCTAGACTTGGACTAACTATAATTGTTCATGCCTCTGTGTGGTAGCTTGCTCTTTGAAGCACATGCACATTGGTTCTGATAATTTTGACAGGGTTCACTCACATATTTGGGGCTTAACAGGTTATCAGCTCATATAAGATGATCTCAGTTGGGTTGATTGGGGAAAGTCAGCCCTGTTTCACATCTATCTTCCAACAGATGATAATGAGAAGGTTCTTCTGGTAAAAGGCGGAGCAAAAGAAAGAGTCAGTCTCTCTGTGTAAGCACTTCACATGTTTCTGAATGTGTTCTGAATGAATATCCTATGCTATGGGCCAAAACAAATCACATGTCTTAACAGAGTCAGATTGGGAAGACACCAAGGACTCAGATGGCAATGGGAACATGTTGTAAAAGATTTAAAGATTCTTTCAGTGGCAGAACACAGCACAGTAACCCTTGGATCAATGAGAGGCAGAACTCTTTGTTACTTACAGCCCCAAATGCCAGTCAGAGCCATAGAGGGGGTTGAACTCAGGATAAAGTAGCAGCAAGCTGAAGCTGTAGGGAGCAGCTCTCCTGCATAGCAAGCTGAGTGGGTGTGATTAGGAGATTTTATGGACTCTTGGTGGTTTGACTAATTTGAATAATTTTTAGGGCTCTAAGGCATAGGGGTTGTCTCCAGTTATCCAATACCTGCCCTGGGATGATTTACAGCTGGTTCCCAGTGGCCCAAGAGTATGAGAGCCCGATAAGGAAAGTGATTAGGGTGTAGACTTGAGTCAGGCCCTCAAAACTAGGTCAAGACTGTATTTAAAAAACAAAACAAAACGAAAACTATATTATAACATGGATCCAGGGAGAGATGAAAAATCAGAGACATATTTTATTTCTATCACATAATAGAAATTCAGATATATCCTGACTAGGTTCACATTCTTATTAAATTAAATTAAAATTCACAGCCACTTTTATCTCATCACATGCAAAAAAGTTGTATATGTGTTTTAACTTTCATGATTGTATTAATTTAGCATGTAGTCCAATGATAACAAAGAATCTTCATTTAACTACATATTAAGCCTAAAAACTTTGGGTCTGGGAGAAGTTTTCCTAGAATTGTATTCTCACTATCAACCTTAAACCATTCTTATGAGAATTTGAGTTCCCATTAGAAAGAGTACAAGAGTCAGTCATTGTTAATGCCTGCTATGTCTGGTTATTTCTGATTGAATAACCATACAGTTACTTATGCTAATTATCAGTGTCTTGTGTGCTTTGTTATCACAAGTAAGCATTCCAAGTTCAATAATCTTTCGAAGAATGATTCTCTAAACTGGCATGGTTAAATGTACCACTGTAAATTTACCATGCACATCCTGAGGAGTCCCGCCTATGCAATAGTAGGTCTTCCCCAGTGCCAGGTCTAGGCTTGCCCATTGCTACGCTCTGAATGGGTCCCCCAAAATTCATGTGTTGGAAATATAATTCCCAACGCAACAGTGTTGGGAGGTGGGGCCTAATGGGAGGCGTTCAGATCAGGAGGGCTCCACGTTGATGAACTGATTAACGTTACTGTAAAAAAGGGATCAGTCAGCAGCCATCAACTTCAAGGCAAGACCATCTATCAGCAAAAAGATTATGACTCGCTGAAGGCTCAGATGATCTTTAGCATTTTTTAGCAATAAAGTGTTTTTAATTGAACTATGTGCATTGTATTTTTTAGACATAATACTGTTATATACATGTTATAGTCTATACATTATAGACTATAATATAGTGTAAACATACAGTT
Source organism: Cheirogaleus medius (assembly GCA_008086735.1). NCBI lineage: Eukaryota > Metazoa > Chordata > Mammalia > Primates > Cheirogaleidae > Cheirogaleus > Cheirogaleus medius. Next base: position 44,695,799 of record VBSM01002608.1, read on the forward strand.
TTTATGCACTGGGAAACAAAACATCATGTGACTTATTTTATTGTGATATTCACTTTATTTCAGTGGTCTGGACGTGAACCTGCGATATATCCAAAGTATGCCTGTACTTTTTATCTCTTTTCCAAAATTATTTTAATAGCTTAAAGCATTTTATTAATATGTATGTCACTCTTTATTACTTGTTTTTTCCAAGTCTATTTTTGTAATGTTATATTTATAACCACTCAAATTTTCTTCTGATTCATTTTTCATACATACATCCCTTTAATTTTAACCTATCCATACCATAATATTTGAATTTCTTATGAACACCTTATAGTAGAATTATGTTATATTTTTCCGATTTTGATGATACATGTTTTTAAATGGTGTATTTAGATTTTTGCTGGCTTTCTCCATTTAATTTTTTAACCTTTTAATCTGAAATCATTATATACCCACAAAAAGCTGCAAAAATGTGATGGAGATGTTTTATATACCCACCACTTAAAATGCCACTCAATGGTGGCATTTTCAAGAATTATAGTGCACCACCAAAACCAGGAAATTGATTGACCCCATACTATTAATTAGACTACAGATCACCCCTAGAAAGAATAAATTTGAGCATGCAATTACTTTTTCCCATATTCTTGTGAATAACTTTATGACATCATATCACATGTATAGATCTTATAATCACTACCATAATTAAGTAAAGGTACTGTAGCATCACTATGAAGGAATTCTATCACAGTGCTCCTTATAAACATACAGTTCCTTCCCATCTCTAACCTCTAGAAACCACTTATTTGTTCTCCATAGCTTTAATTTTGTTATTTTAAGAATGTTATATAAATGAAATTATATAGTATGGAAAGAGTCTTGCATTCAGCAAAATGCCCTTACAATCCATGCAACAGATTGTGTGTATAGATACTTTATTCTTTTCTTGTAGAGTAGTATTCCACTTTGTACAATACAGTTTGTTTAACCATTTACTTATTGAAGGATACTTGGGTTGCTTCCAGTGTTTGGTTAGTACAAATAATGCCACTATGAGTATTCATATACAGTATTTTTGTTAACATAAGTTTTCCTTTTCTATAAGCAATGTCCAGGAGTGTGATTGCTGGGTCATAATGGATGTGTATGATTTTTACAAAACTGCCAGAAAAATTTAACAGTGGTTTTACTATTTTATATTCTCACTAGCATGGTATGAGAGAACAAATATTCCACATTCTGTGTTTATTATTATATAGAATTTATATACTTTCTTTGGTGAAATGTCTGTTGAATAATTTTGCAATTGTTAACTTGCATTTATTGTAGTATTTTACTGTCAAGTATAGGTAGCTTTTTATATATTCTGAACATGAATATTTTGTTAGATAAGTGATTTGCAAGTATTTCCTACTAGCCAATGGCTTGTCTTTTCAGCCTCTAAACAGAACTTTTGAAGGAACAGAAGTTCCTAATTTTGATGTTCAACTTTTTTTTTCTTTTATGATATTCCTTTGTAATCAATTCTAAGAATATTTTTACCTAACCATAGATCATGAAGATTTTCTTTAATATTCATTTCTAAAAGTTTAATAATTTTACGCTATGCATTGTATAAGAGATGAGGTTTAGGTTGACGTTCACTTTTACAATTAATGTTTAGTTGTTTATCATTTGTTGAAAAAAATTTTCTTTCGTCATTCAATTCCTTTTGCAATTTTGTCTAAAGTTAGTCTGTGTATATTTTTATGGATTTATTTCTAGGTTCTCATTTCTGTTCTACTGATGCATATGTCTGTCCTTCTGCCAAACCTATACTCTGAGGATTAATGTAACTATATAGGAGACTTTAAATCGGGTAGTGTGATTCCACTAAATTAATTCTTCTTTATCAAAATTTTTTTAATTACTTGATTCCTTTGCTTATATAAATTATAAGATAAGCCTGTCTATATCTATTAAAATATGTTGGAATTTTGATAGGAAAAGGATTGAATCTATCCATCAATTTGGAGAGAACTGCAATCTTTACTATGCTGAGCACTGAATTCATGAACACAGTATGTCTCTCCCATACTTACATCTTTTTAAAAATTTTCCCTAATCAGAGTTCTGTGGTCTCCAGCATACCAAACCTGTTCATGTTTTCTTATAATTATACCTAAATACTGTGTTTCCCCGAAAATAAGACCTACCCATAAAATAAGCCCTAGCAGGATTTCTAAGCATTTGTGCAATATAAGCCCTACCCCGAAAAAAAGACCTAGTGATGGGCGTGGCTATGCTGCGTATCTGCACAACTCATGCATTTCATTGCGGAGCAGCAAAGAAGATGAGCAGCCCTTCTCATCTGCCCCATCGTGACAGCTACTATCCCAGAGGTGACTGGAAAGGTGCAGGCAGCCCCACCAACAAGGTCGGCTCCCCCTGTCAGGTTCCAGCCATCCTGTATGTGCTGCAAGCTGAGGCTTTGAGGGGAAAATAACACATCCCCTGAAAATAAGCCCTAGGGTGTCTTCTTGAGAAAAAATAAATATAAGACCTTGTCTTATTTTTGGGGAAATACAGTACTTTATCACTGGAGCAATTGTAAATTTCTTCTTTTGCCTTGATTTCCACATGTTCATAGCTAATATAAAAAATAAGATTTTTTTTTCTTAAGTGTTGATTTTATATCGTGTGGCCTTGCTAAATTTCCTTAATTGGGCTAGCAGAAATTTATATATTTCTTGGGATTTTCTATGTGGGTTAGAATGTCATATGCTCATAGGGTGGTTTTATTTCTCAATCTGTATCTTTTTATTTCCTTTTATTTTCTTATTGCATTGGCTAGGCCTTCTAGTACTATGTTAAATAAGGGTGACATAAGTAGACATTCTTCTCTTGTTTCAACTTCAGGCAGAAAGCATTCAGACTTTCACCATTAAGTATTATGTGAGCTTTAGGTTTTTATTAGATCTCTTGATTAGGTTGAGGAATTTTCTTTTATTCACAGTTTGCTTAAGTTTATTTTTTAAACCAAGAATAAATATTGGATTTAGTCAAATGATTTTTCTGCATTTGTAGATATAATTGTAATTGTCTTATTTAGTCTATTAAGAGGTTAATTCATTGATTCATTTTCAAATATTGAAAATGATTACATTTCTAGAATAAACTCTACTTGATAATGATAAATATCTATACCTATATCTAAATATCTCTCTCTATGCTAGCTACCTAACTAGCTAGATATGATTCACTAATGTATTATGTAAAATTTTGTGTCTATGCTTAGGGTTCTCTATATTTTTTTTATTTTTTATTTTTCTATTATCCTTGTCTCAATTTTCTATGAGCATAATGCTGGCTTTATGAGTAATATTATAATATATTAGAGCTATAACATGCCACTTATTAATATAGTGCTATATTTTAGATTTTTCAGTACATGGTTGATATTCTTCTTTTTCTGAGGTATGTATCTACAAGTGACAGGTTTAAAATATCTTATAAAAGAAATGTAAAGAGAAAGGAAAAGAAGCAATATTCACTTATGATAAGAGAAATATATTACATAAGTCAGACAATCATTTTGAAAGAGTCTGTCAAGAATTGCAATGGGTTTGAGATTTTTCCCAATTTGCAGGCTAACAAGTTACTCTGACACTGTTTCATAGTGATGGCAGAAGATGTAAGACTCCCATTTCAGTGACAAAGTCTCTTTCATTCATATCTACAGCAGTAGCCAGAATATCAGCATTTTGTTATGTCAGTTCTCTGAACCTCAATTCCCACAGAGAGATGTAAAAGGGGCCAGGTGACACATGCACGTGCACTGGGTCACATTACTAGAGAAGAATTTTGAGCTCAGAGAACTCAGTCTTTGAGAATGAATAGCAAGCATGCCTACCTATTGCTCTGGAAGTATATACTATCCCTATCAACCAAGTTTGTTTGCCGTTCAAATTTATTTGAAAACATAATATAGGCAAAAGGTAGTCAATATCTCCGCTTTCCAAACATACAGAAACATAACAGATCCATGGAAAACTGTCTCCCAACAGAGGATTTTCCATGTTGTTTTTATTCCTGCTCCTATAACCTATAAATATAAAGGGCCAATTCTAGAAGACCTGTCTGATAAGGTACTATGTGTAGTGAAGATTCTGCAATTGACCTATGATATGTATGAAAGATAGTTAATAGTGGATGGTAAAGGTAGAATGAAAGAATAGTAATATAGATTTTCCCCTTTTAGTTGTGTGGAATTTTGTGGGGAAAGGAGGAAAGAGAGAGAGAAAGAGGGGAAGAAAGGGAAAGAGGAGAAGAAGGAGGGAGGGACAGAAAGAGACAGACAAGGAGACAGAAAGACAGAGAGGAGAGAGAGAGCAAGAAAGCAAGATGTAAAATCTGACCAATTTGAGTGTTACATGAACATTTAGCAGGGCACTTAGAAACCCAGTAGAAAAGAAATTTATAGTATGAACAAAGGAACTCATGACATCATGACAAAGACCCCAATTCTTTATGCTTTGAGATTTCAAGTCTCACACTATCCTCCTTTGTGAGCTCCATACTGGAAGCTGAGGGAGAAGAAGACAACTTAAAAAATGAGTATTTTCACCTAGAATGATAAAGCAGTATCTGAAATGACAGGTTTTATTGGATTGAATTGTTTGTTAGATTATAGTTTTGGTATTTATTTTTCTTTTGAGAATGATATACAGGGGCCAGAGACAAGCTATAGCGTCAATAAAACAATTGCTTCTCTGGCGACTTCTAAGAAGAGAAATAACATATTAAATTAGTTAATCAAACTTCTAATTAAAACATTCTTTTATTAAACATTTACTGACAACCTTGGGCTTGATGCCATAATTATATGTAGTCAGATTTCAATTCTTACAGATTATATGGACAGTGTATTCCTCCATTTATTTCATTTTTTAATATTTTATAAATATTTTGTGACTTTCAGTGTATAGATTATACATATTTATTATTAAATTTATCTCTAAATTTTTCATGGTTTTGATGTTATTTTAAATATTATATTTATAGTTTTACTTTCTGATTGTTCCATGCTAATATATAGAAATAGAATTTTATTTTTTATCTTGATCTAGTGTCCTTTGACCTTGTTATCTCAGTTAATAGTTCTCTTAGCTTTTTTTGTTGTTGTTATTACTGGGGTGGATTCCATAGGATTTTCTACATAGATGATCATGTCCATCTATAAATAAATATAGTTTTATTTCTTCCTTTCTAATCCATGTGCATTTTATGTCTTTTGAATCTATTGAGTCATAGTGGGCTTTTTTGTTTTGCTTTTGTTCCAGAATATTGTGTATCTTGGTATATGTTCCATGTGTACTTATAAAAAACTACAACTCAGCAAATCCGTAAGGTGTAGTTTTCTATAAATTTCAATAAGATCAATTTAAGATCACAACTATTTGGTTTACAGGTTTTTTTCCCCAGTGACTTTCTGTTAAGTATCATATAATTTATTGAGAGAAGAGGTTTTGAAATAGCTAATTGTAATTATGGATTTGTGTATTTTTCCTATTAGCTTTCTTCATTGTTTGCTTCATGTATTTTAAAGCTCTCTTATTAGGTTTATTAAGATTATGATAGCTCATGTAATGAAATTATTATGGCCTCTAGACAAATTGACTACTTTATCCTTATATAATACCTTTCTTCATCCCTAGTAATATTTCTTGCCTTGTCTATTATTAATATATCCACTCTAGATTTTTTTTTAAATTACTGATAGTATGGTATGTATTTTTCTATCTTTTTTATTTTTAACCTATCAAAGGCTTTATATTTAGTTTCTTGTAGATAGCACATAGTTAGGTTCAGTGGTTTTAAACATGACTGTAAATTGTTTTACATTCCTTTTTTAATAATTGGAGTCTACTGTCTTCTTTAGTGTAGGCTGGACTTAATGACTCACTTTTAACAAATTGAATAAGGCAGACATGGTGATGTGACTTTAGAAACTAGATCATAAAAAGCACTGAAGCTTCATTCTTGCTATCTCTAAGATAGCTCATTCTGGGGAAGTTACTTGCTTTGTCACAAGGATGTTCAGGCAGCACTGTGGAATAATTCACACAGTGGGGACTTGAGGCATTATTGAGGATCTTCCAGCACCTGTCAAACCTTTCAGGTCATAGTAGTACTGGTCAACAACTTAATTGTAACCTAACAAGAGACCATGCACTAGAACCTCCCAGTAAATCTCCTCCCAGATTTCTGACTCTCAGAAAATGTGTAAAATCATAGTTCTTGTTTTAACATGCTAAGTTTGGGGGCAATTTGTTATACAGCAATACATACTAAAACACAGGGTCTTACTATTTCATCCAACCTAATAATCTTTGCATTAATTGGTTTGTTTGGACCACTAGCATTTAGTGTGATTATTGGTATGATCAGGCTTAAATCTACCACCTTGCTATTTGTAGTCTCTGCCTCCCATCTGTTCTAATCTATAAATGTGATGTATCTCTCTATTTATTTAGATCTTATTTCATTTCTCTTAGCAATATTTTCTAGTTGCCAGTTTAGAAGTTTCCAATATCTTCAATAAATTTTTTTTCTAAATAGTATATGGGCTTTGATGATTGAAAAATTATTTTTACATTACATTTTTAAATTGTTTGCTGTTGGTATATAAAAATACAATTGATTTTTGTATCTTGGCCATATATATACTGGTATCTCAAAGTAACATTCTGGGATGAGAAAATAAGATAGAATTTATTTTATGACACTTTTTTTCTTTAAAAAATGTCATTTTTATTTTAACTTTTTGTCAAGTTAAAGTAAACATTTGTCTTGTGTCTAGACAGCATATAATGAATTCAAAAAAGACTTTCTAAAAATAATGATCCTTCTTTGGATCATTACAACCTAAAGATATTGACCAATGGGAAAGATTTCAAGTTAGATGGTCTAGATGTGACAGCCATATATTTTGTCAGCCCAAGTTCACTGATATTTTCCAAATTTAGCCATAAAAATAAATATGTTAATATAACCTGCCTATTTATAGAAATGATGCACTCATCATTCTCTTTGGGGAAGCACTGACCAGACTCACCTTGAATCTATGGCAAACATGGCATTAAAAATAAATATTAGTTTATTTAGTTTTTTCTCTACACATTCATCTGTTATTTATTTTATTGTCAAAAAGATGAGAAATACATGTAGTGTCTGCTCACTACTCTAGTAGTTCTGCAAGTTCACTTGCAGTTCTGAAAATTCATCTGCAGGCATTTTTGTTCCTTTAAGAATTAAAAGTACAAGGACTTTCTACAAAAGGATGTTCCTATTCAGGTAATTGCCAGTATAGAACTATTTTTTTCTAGACAATATTTATTCTTTCTAAAGACTCAATGAACTTTGATTTCTTTTAAATTTGGGAAACTCTTTTTTTGCGGTAAGAGGTATATTTTAGTGCATCCTCCAGTTTGAAGGAAGATTTCTCTTTGTTGGTCTATCGTATATATAAAATATATATTGGTCTAAAATTTCAAAAATGTTTTTCCTTTTTTAAAATAAATGGGTCCCATGTGATCTAAAACATCTAATTTTTTGTTTGTTTAAAAGATATGGAGTTCATAAAGTTAATTATTATGAATTTCAGTATTATTTCAATAGTTCCACATTTATACTACAGGCAATATATATCTCACTTCCCACATGTTTGAATATCTACAGTAAACAGAGCTCATATTACTCAGAATTTTAAAAATGAAGACATACACATTTCTAAAAGAATTTTAATAAAATACACAGCAAATCATTTCAAATGTTTTCTTTAGACACCCATATTTAAGAGACTAAATATTCCAATTATAGCTATACAGACAAATAAATGAATAGATAGATAAATAGACATCTTTGGGTTTTTTTAAATAATCATTTATTTCAAAAATAGCAAGCTCATGAAACATAAAACATTATCCTCCACTTTCTTTTTGTCACCCATAGTGTCTCACATGTTGCCAGGTATAGAGAAAGATTCATGATTTACTCAGGAAGTAGTTGAATACAACTAGATCAAAGATGGATCAGATTGTTCGATTCCACCAATTCTTTCCCCACACACTCTGCCTTTAAATTTACAGAAGAGTTTTCTTTCTCTTTCTCTTCTTAAATTCTCTACTTACAAGCAAAGTGAAGTTAGAGATATAGATTATATTTACACACATATAAAGCAATTGATTTGTTTTCCATTCATTTCAATGTAACAGGCTTTTATTTAGTGCCTTCAGTGTACCAAGACACATGATAAATGCTGTGGATATAAGGATGAGTTGTCTCTGCCTCCAGGGACCACAGTGTTGTCTTAATTTGATGAATCATGATGAGGGCCATAGGGAATTTTTTTGAGTGTTAAGTAATTTACGTAGTTTTTAAATTTTCTGAATTTGTGCAAAAAACTATGAGATTGTGAATCCACTATACTAAGACATAACGTTTAACTCAAACTGGAAAGTCTCCACTATTATTCAAAATCAATAACAGGAAAAATACTTGATCTTTTATTGTGAAACTTAAGAGTTGCTTAAAAGTTTAGCGATCATTAAAATTCAAATCCTTGGAACTATAAAATAAAATTATTGCTTTTTCACTATATGAATTGGTGCATATATTATTTAAACTACTGCCAATTTGTATGCCACATTGAAATAATCACTCTGGAGTCCATAATATCATTTGTTGAGAAATTAAGATAACGTTGCTTGATTAGAATTAAATCTTAAAAATCAACCTGAAATTTTCTGTTTGATTAGATACATGCCTTAATTATAACTCATAAATGCAAATAATCTTTTCATATACTTTCTAATAGAATAAAACTTTAAATTATTACAACATTGAAACAGATCTTTTTATAATATATATTTTTACCTACTTCTAATCAACTTGTCTGTTATAAACATAAAGCAGAGTAAATACAGTTAAAGTACAGGAGAGAAAGCAATAAAACAATGAATTTTAAAATAATAAATTACATCAATTTATTCATTACAAATTAAATAAGCAGAAAATATTTCAAGCTAACATCATAATATACACTCTACTGAAAACTACCTGTTTATTGAAAATGTAGCTAAGTAAAAGAGAATGAATTTTGTGTTGATAAATTAATACCACAAACAAAACTTAAATAACCAACTGTATTATATTAATATAATTAGAACTTTCTACATTGCATACTTTTTAAAACTTTACAATTAAATATTGATATGCAATTTGGCAAACCTTATTTGTGTATCTATGAGATATTCTTCACGTATGTAAAATTTATAATAATTTGGATTAGCAAATAAGTACATGATTTTATGAAAATTATGAATGACTGTATGTGGCGCATAGTTTGACAAATACAAACTTTTACTGTGTTAAAAACTGGAAGTAAATTATTTTCTATCTTTATTGCTTGCTAAATTGCCAGGAATATACAAAAATTCAAGATTTACTTGGAACGTATTTGAGTATCATTAGCTCAAGGGATGGATCTGATATTCCAATTATTTTAAAAAATGATAACAATAACAATAGCAACTTACAATGTCCAAATCACTGTTCTAAACATTATACAATGTTAGCTCATTTAATAGTCACAGGAACTTTATGAGTTACATACTATTACTATCCTCATTTTACAAATGGAAAAATTGAATTCAGATGTATGTGAATTTTCTTTTGACCACATACCTTAGTCATATTTCTTTTAACTCTTTCTCAGAAGCAACCATTGGTATAAATTTAGTGTAAGTTTGTTGAGTCCACTTTTATTTTCTGCATTCAAATGTCTATGTATGAACAATATATAATAGTGTCTTATGGGTTTTAAGTACATATAAATAGTATAAATCAGACAGTGTGTACAGTTCTGAAATTTAATTTTCTCAAGATTTAGAAATGTTGTTATATATTTTTTTATTCCTTTAAGTTGTTACATTTGATTCCAACCATTCAAATTTTACAACTGGAGAAATGAAAGCTGAGATATTTTTATTTAATGAAGATAATTTAGTAAATTAACATTTAGTTCCCCTTATTATCAGCCCAATACCTTTTCTACCACGTAGCAGCCACTTCCAATTGCATCCTATGTGATCTTGCATAATTCACTAGTCTCAATTTCAGCGTACTCATTAGCAGCCCTGGGAGAAGATGATACAGCTGAACTAGATGATCTCTACTTTCAAAAGTCTGAAAGCCACAATTTTGTCATCAGGGCTATTTTTAAAAAATTCTCTCATGAATATATTGGCTCCTTGGTATTAGGTTTTGTGTGTTTTCTTGAAATCTCTTGTAGCTCTGGACACATAAGTAGCTAGGGAGGAATCAAGATTTGTGAAATTGATATGATTACTTCCATACATTGATCTGTCTACAGTGTCCTCTGAGTATGTTTCCCAGGAGAGGATCTTTTCTGTACACTTTGTTTATTCTCTTTATTTTTCCTTAGGGACTGACTTAGTTACATCAAATGAACTAATGGGACTAAAATCTTTTAAATCATCTTTTTTAATACCTATTAAAATTATTTTTTACACTTAAACTTTCACATGTATATGCAGTTTCTTGAGCTTTAAAAAACATTTACAAGAAATCCATTAAATGATAGTTTTCTGTAATCTATTTATTATAAATGATTGAAGACTCACACTTCCATTTTAACTCCAAACATAAACTTCCAAATAATTTTGTGTAATGTGAAAAAAATCCTTGAGTTCAACAAGTACTACGATTTTTCTTTATTTCCTTGGTATATTTCTAGTCTCCACCATCCTCACAGCCTCTAGTGTCTCTGGTAAATAGCCAGAGGATTAATGTTTTAGTGAAAACTAACTTGTCACCTTCAAAAGGAAACCTCTTCAAATCAAAGTCTCTATATGTCTTGACTATAAAGCAAATTTTAAATAAACACCATGAAAAGAAAGAGAGATTGTTATCTCTTCAAGCATTTTTCTGTATCAATTTGTACCAACATTATACCAGAACATACACACAAATTTATATATGTATATAAAACTATATGTACTTGCTTACGGTGATCTTTATACATATAGATATTCTTATAAGGGAAGCCTCTCTAAAGTAACAGCAACAATATCAACCAAAGTAATTAATGCATATTGCTTTCTTTAAGTAATTAGAAACTTTTATTATGATTTGTATACCTTCAGGTAACATGGATCCAAAAATATGTCACATACTCACGGACTCACTTTGCAATGACTTTTAAGGTTGTAAGTTCTAATGTCAAAATTTGATTTCTCCCTCATGATAAGATGGTATATGCAAATATTTTATTAGATCTCCCATTTACTGAAAACCAAGCAATCTAAATAACACATGAACATGACAAGATTCTTTAATGCCAAACAAGCACTAAAATAATGTGGAAGGATGTTACCAAGACAATTAATTGATTATTTTTGTTCTTTTCCCCTATTTGTTGACTAATTACCTTCCTACCAAGGTCCAACTTGAAAACTAAAATGATACAGTAAAAAGATGCTGAAAAGGGGATTTCTGAAAGAATAAATAGATCAAAACACTTAAAAAAATTTATCCTGTTTCTACCAGCATTTGACCAAATTTATTAAGGAAATAATGTGGTGATTTTATTAGCTTATACTTTTTTACCATTTATTGAGTAATGCTGAGACATTCTTTGGTTTTGTCTATTTTTAATCTTCAGAATAGTTAATGGTGATTCATTTATCTAAGAAATCGTATTGGTCAAGAAATCATCAGCTTTTCCTACAGCTTCAATACCTTAGAGACTGCTGCATTTGTCATCACAAAATCATGCAACATAATTTAAGTGTTATTTAATAACATATCTGACAAAATTTTTTTTAACACTGTTTCATTTTAATTTGACTACTTCATAATAGCATCCAGGGAAGCACCTTGAATGTTTCCAAATCCATTTTAGGCAAGCTCCTTCTGGGAAGTTTTCATGCTGTTAGCTAATCTCATCCCTAGTGATTTAATTATTGTTTAACAAAAAAAAGTATTATTTTTCTGAGATTTGCCTGTTTCACCTTTTTCTCTAATTCTCAGTGCCAACCCTTACAATGAACCTACTGGGAGATATAAAGTCTTTCGTAGAGTGAACTTGAGTACAACATGGGGTACTTTTGCATGTTTGACTTTTTAAAAAATAATGAGAAAATAATTTATAGAACAGATAGATAGAGTTCAATTGCATTTTACCACTTGTTTTACATATTTGATTTAAAACCTTCATAATGTAGAGTGCTAGAGTAAGTTTATTCTAATACAGAATGAAAATATTATATCCAGATATATTTATAGTCTCATTATATTATCAAGAACCATTCCCATAGAAATGACATGTTATAATTTTAACTTCATGGCTTAATAAAATTATTATGTGTAAATGAGTATGAATACCCTAATAATTATATTTGACCTAACACAGAAATTGGGAGGCTTGTAAGAACAATCTCATAATGAGAATGAGTTCTACAAAAATTATAAGAAAAGAAGAATATATGGTAGGATGATATTTAAAGCATTTATAGATGCCAATTCTATTAATTTGCTTCCTAATTTCCATACTATAATTCTGTGTTATTTCCTTATTTTGGCTTATGAGCTGTGATTCTGTCCTTGCCCCAGGTGAGGGAGGATGATCTCAGAGAAACTACTGAACCAAAATGTCAGATTTATAACTTTATGGATGAAAAATAAAACCCTTTCCTCAAAACAAAATAAAACAATGCAGAATAAAAATGAAATTTGCAGAAAACAGGATCAGGCAGAAGGGGCCACCACGCAACGCCCTACCACTACCACTATTCTGTATGGAAGAGATTAGAAAGGAATACAGTAAGAGTGTTAGATGCCAATGGCATGAACCTGTATTTATCTCTGTCCTCTGTTTCAAATTAAAAATTGAGACTATAAGATCTTCAAATAAATTTAAGACTCCAGGAGAAAAGGCACTGGTATCCACTCTTTGCATGGAATTCAGAACATTGACACTTTGAAAATAAATCCTCTAACTACAAATGGTTTTGGAGCAATACAGCAAAAATGGCTGTGTGGGGTTAGAAACAGGTTGGGCTTACTGATAGTTGTAGTTAAGCAAAGCAATATTCTGAGCCTTCCTAGTGATCAAGAAGGCTGTGAAACTAAGTCGTAGTTGCAGGACAGCATATGATCTGGAGCACTTTGGATGGCATAACAAGAGACTGAGGCCACGGTTTCAGAGGCTGAGTGAAAAATAGGGCATCTACATAGAAGTACTATTATAAATGGAAGTGTTTATATATATATAAGTTTCTCAGACATCAGATGAAATATTGCTTGCTACTTGTTGGCTGAGATGTTACTCAGAGTGAGGTGAAAATCAATCTGTAATTAATTGTAATTGATGTTCTATCTTATAAACAGAAGAATTACAGCTGATAAAGGCTTTATAAAATATATAATTTAGAAGCACATTAAATATCTAGATATAGGAAGTTTCTATATATCTAATATATAAAATCATCATTGAAATAGTCAATATTTTAGAGTCAAATACCTATTATTTAATTTTTTTAGATAATAATTCTTTAGTGTTGGGAAATAGGCTAAGAGATGTGAGAAGTTTCAGGGGTTTTGCAGGGCTTTGCCTTAAAGGAATCTGTGGACATGTTAGTTCACAGAATAGAAGCTGCTTCCAACAAGGGGGTCATTGTCAGAGGACGTTTGCAAAGCAACATTTCTTCTTTGCTGCTTGCCATCACCTTGAGCTTTTTTGCAAAGCAGAGGCTCGGTTTGGGTCGTTGGCGGAGAAGCTGATTAAAATGCTTGCCCAGCAGATAATGTGCAGCTGGAACTATCCTAGACTTCAAGACTATTCCTACTTCACTCCTGACTACATGTCTCTGTGTTTAGAAGAAGTAGCTTAGAGTAGTACACAGACTCAGTGTTCTCATTTTATACATTTTATCTTTAATTTGTATGCTCAGCTAGGTCTGTTTCTAACTTAGGGCTTAACTTGCTTATGTTAGAAAAAGTGTCTAACCGTCTATTCTTGTAGACAGAATTAGGTAAGTTTCCCCTAGAAACCTTAAAAAATGAATTGTATACGTAATTCTCCAATAAAAAACAACTAGTGCTGTACCAATAAATACTGATGCAGGACTTCACTCGGGGTCTCAGCCTGTGGGAATGCTGATGACCCCCTGAATCCTCCATCATTTAAACTGCATTTTGGATCTATCTCAATCATTTCTCCATTTATAATATATAATTTCTTTATTTCCTATTATTCCTAAATCCCTTGCAACAATCCTGCCTTGGGACCTGTTTGTGCTGGGAGAGTAGCTAACTTCCGGCAGTTTAGGCAAAATATTGTGGTCAATTTCAAACTGTTTAAATAAGTAAAAATTTGGATGATTATTTACAATTATAGTTATACAGGAAAGATATCTCTATATATGAAGAAAAATCACTTTCTGAAACATAAAAGACCTAAAGTACTTTTCTTTCAGTAGTATTTCGATGTGTTTGTTAGTGATTATTTTTTCCAAACATACCAGATTGAAATTTACTTTTAAATTTGTTTATTCAAATAGTTTAGATTTCTTAATTGATTTCCTTCCCCAAAAATCTTGATCTGTAAAATTTAATAGTGCTTAACTCTGAAGAATATTATTTTAATGTACAGGTAATGTCAGGTTCATGAATTACATGCAATAAACTAAGTTCAAATATGCAACGTTCAGGACAGTTTTCCAGGTGGCCGTGGACCAGCCGAGTTCTCCCCCACTTTCATATTTGTAGTTCTCAATGATAACTGTAAAGTGTGCCGGGAATGTAACATCTTAAGATAAGTGGGAACTCGCAAGAACAGCCCAGGCTTTGGTCCAGTCTCCCCTGGAAACAGAATGTCCTTTATCACTTTAGCCCAGTGTTTCATGAGAACCTGTGGTAAAAAAAAAAATAAATAAATAAATAAAAATAAAAAAAAAACTAGGGCAGGCTGCTTTTTTGGGTCCTTCAATTGGGACATGTGCAGTAGGCACTCCATCCACCTCAGGCAGCTTTCTTCAGCCTTGGGGGTATGGCTCACTTTGAATCCTAGGCCTCTGTCATTCCTTGCTGCCTATCTGTAAGTAATAAACCCACATTATGTAACTTGTGTGCATAGGTATTCTGTCTCTCCAGATGCAGACAAATTGGTAACAAGTTCATAATGAACCTGCTTCACAAGAGGAGCAACAGCTACTTCATGTGAAATATGTAGGTACAGAAGAGTAGCACCTAGAGAGCCTGAATGTCTGTATGAACCCCAGTGGTCAGAGAGATGGATGTCTAATTCTGCCAAGTCATTCTTTATCCTCTTAGGTTTGTCAGATGTAGGTGTGTTTAACGAGTTTACCAACTTCATCTGAATACATTAATTTTAATGCAGTTAACTCTACAGAATACACTTAACACATTCAACTTCATTTATACCTTTAGACAGCAGCCACTTACAGAATCACTGTTTACATGTCTCCACAATGAATACCTTTAATGATTGGTGGTAGGGGGATTCTTTTAAAGGGATTTGGGAAGGATTACACCTTTACTTTACATGATTTTGTTTGATTTTTGACAAGCATGTTAATTTTGTAATTAAAACAAATTATATAACAAAAGCAAACTGTTTTACTGAGCTATCTATGCTGAATTTCTTGAAACTAGAAAAAGGAAATTATTTTCTACTTCTTACTTAACATATATAAATTAGTTATTCCAATTTAAGTAATTTATAGTGTGACATTTATGTAAAAGATTCTTTAACCAAGCTGATTATATAAGAAGCATATTGCTGGTGGAGAGGATTCAATTTCTTTTATGGACTTGCTTCCTAACACCTTCAAACTTTCCTTAGGATTAGTCAATAATATATATATACAATGTTTACCTCTCTAAGAAGACTCTATTTCCTTTTTTTAAGTTTACCAAGGTTTTTAATTTTCATACAACGAAATTCACTGCTTCTCGGTGTACACTTAATGTGTTTTGACAAATTTATACAGTGGTGTATCCACCATCCCAATTGAGATACACA
>VBSM01002608.1:44717503-44802980 GCA_008086735.1 Cheirogaleus medius
TTCTAGCTGCTTGAGGTATCTCCAAATTCTTTTCCACAAAGGTCGCACTAATTTTTAGTCCCACCAGCAATGTATGAGAGTTCCTGTCTCTCCACATCCTTGCCAGCATTTGTTGTTTTGGGATTTCTTGATATAGGCCATTCTCACTGGGGTTAGGTGGTATCTCATTGTGGTTTTGATTTGCATTTCTCTGATGATTAGAGATGATGAGTATTTTTTTTATATGTTTGCTTGCTGTTATTCTGTCTTCTTTGGAGAGGTTTCTGTTCATTTCCGTTGCCCATTTCTTGATGGGATTGTTTGATTTTTTTCTTGTTTATAACATTATACATTATAGCATCTATTATTTTTTTCTACTTCAAATGCCAATCAAATTGAATTACAGGAAAGGTATCATATTTTGTTATGCTACATTGCCACATTTCATGTCCCACATATAATTATTTTAAAAGCCTATTTACCTCCCCAACTTTATAATTAAGTTCTGGTCCTTTAGGATCCAAATATGACATAGTTTCAGATCATTCTGGAAGCTGATGTGTGGGAAAGTTTTGGGGATAAAATACAATCATAAATGCAAGTGCCTTGTAATGGCTCAACAAATTATTATCTAAATATAAGGCAAGACATTTCATAAATTTTAAAAAATACCTTTCCTTAATCATAATATTAAAATGATATAGTCCAAGAAATAAATTAAACACTAATTAAAATTAACATGTAAAAATATTTTCATGGAGTATCCCATTGTGTAATATTGGATGCAAACTTTTTTCTTTTAGTTAACTATGAAAAGTTAAAAGGTACAGGGAAAATATTGTACTCTATGGGGCAGATATGGCCAGCAGATTTGTTTTGTTTGGCTCACATAATTTATTTGCCCACATTTAAAACTTAGATAATTCATATAAAAATTAGATTTATGGATTCTGCATAGAAATTGCAGACCTGCAAAACAAGACCCACATTTTCACATGGCAACAGTTAATTGAATCTGTATAGCGGCTGTCCATTTATGATGAAGTACTGAAGTACGCTCTCTATAGCTCAGCTAAGCCCTCTCCACTCCTATCTACTGTTTCACACTCTTCCCATCCAACTCATTTACATGGCATTTCTGGTCACTATAAGTTTTATAATTTGCTAGAGGCTCCAGTAACCTACCGTCATCATTTGGTTAGTAGAACTAATATAATGCAGTCTTTATTTTACTTTTGTGATTTAGTTGCTTATATAGCTTATTTGGCCCATAGGATAATTTTAGACTGTATTTTTAAGTTGGAGGATAGCTTAATATTTCTAAAAGATAATTTAAAAACTTTAAAATGTAAAAAATAATTCATTATTTAGAATTTCACAATTTGACATTCATGTGAATCTGTAGCTCAGAGAAGTTAATGGCTCACCTGCTGTTGTTGTATAATCACTTACTGGCATAGCTAAATAAAGACTAGAATAAAAATTTCTTCACTCACAGTATAGCTTGAGAAATATTTTTGACGGATGTATAACCAGTAAATTGTACACTGCATGTAAATATCTGTATGAACATTATATACATTTAGAATGGTATATACCCTTACAAAAAAATAATAATGCATATGCACTGTTTAAATTCCTTAAAAAAATGACATTTTTATAATACAATATTATTTCAAATTTTAAAATAT
The DNA here is from genome assembly GCA_008086735.1 of Cheirogaleus medius. Classification (NCBI taxonomy): domain Eukaryota; kingdom Metazoa; phylum Chordata; class Mammalia; order Primates; family Cheirogaleidae; genus Cheirogaleus; species Cheirogaleus medius. The sequence continues at coordinate 44,719,174 of VBSM01002608.1, forward strand.
TGCTTAAAATTATTCTACTATTTTATGTTATTATTAAAATTCTTAATCAAAACTACAATATACTTACTTTTCAAAAATACATTAAAAAATGTCCATATTGAGTAAAAATGCTGACTACAGCATACTGATATATTATTATACCATTAATAGCACTAAAATAATATGTGGTTAATTTTAATTGCTTAGAATATATGGTTCTCATTTGTTCTCACTGGTCTGAACAGCACTATTCCTGTTACTAAATATTTATAATGAGTGAATAATAAAAATTTATAATATAATAAATATTAGAGTACATAAAACTATTTTCCAAAAACGCCTAACATTTTTGTCAGCTTTAGATATAGTTATAATCTTCAACTAGATTCAAAATATATTATTTTAAATTATCTTTCAATTCTGAAAGAGTTTTATAACAAAAGTAAGAGTCATATTTAATTTAATATAGTCAACAATCTACTAAGTTTGCACTATGTTGGTTTACTACTAATAATCACGGTAGGCTTTGAACTATTTTGACTTAATTTGAAATATTACTAAAGATTATAAATCTACCAATTAAAGCTTATACCAAGGCTCATGCTATTTTTACACCAATAATTAAATATAATTTGAAATGGCTATATATTTTATACTTTTAATTAGTTTTAGTGCAATCTGATAACAAAATAGAGTCTACCTTAGTGACAACATTATGCCAGAGTTCATGATTATATAAGTATTATTTTAACAGAGAACTCATAACCAAATCTAAAATTATTATTAATGTGTATACATGATTTACAAATTAAAAGACTATGAAAGTAAAGTCTCTTGCTCTTTCCCAGCCCTGACCCATTCTTACTAACAGATATTTTTAAGTAGCTTTTCTTTTCTCAGTGGCTAATTTCATACCTATAAATAATGCACTTTGCTTTTCTTTCTTAATTTATAAAGCTTAAATATTACCTGTTGTCTGTATACTGTGATAGAATTTATCTTAATTCTAACAATTCTAACACACTTGTACTATCTTTTTCATCCATATATTTTTGTCCTTCTATTTAATCCATAGATCAAATTTCTAACTTGAAAAAATAACGTAAACTTTATTTCCTTTTCTATTAATATCAACTATGCTCAGTGCTTCTTCACTCTCCTCTTTGTAAAATGAGAATATTTTTATATCTTATGTTTCCTTAATATTTTCTCCTTCCCATCTCTTAAAATATTATATAGCAATTTAAAATACAAACTTAAGTAAAACAATTAAAATACAAAAATAATGAAAATTTAATAAATTAATGTACCAAGAAATGTATATGAAAGTAAAAAAATCAATGTTTATTGTTCATATTATTATGACTTTAAAGTCTTTCTTCAAAGCACAGTCAAGAAATTCACAATGATTAAATGTTCTTCTTCAAGATACTAATAGCCTAAGCTTGTGTTATTGAAAATATTGTCTTATGTGTATTAATGAAAAGTTTAACTTTTGAATTTATAGTGTCTGTTTTAATAATATTGCTTATATAAAACAATCCAGGTATGGAATGTGTATACTGAATGTGTATACTCTTTTGCCCTAGATCAAATATCTTCCATTTTATTCCCTGTCCACTCTCCCTAAGAAAAGAGTTGAGCAAAAAGAAAGTTTAATTTTATTTATAAAGATCACAGTGGTTTTTTAATTACTTGGCTTTATTTTCTACTTTCTTGATCTTTTTGTAAGCTGACTTGATATTAAGAATTTTGAATTAACTTCCTTTTCATTGAACTACAAACACAATATGGCATGTTTCTAAGTTATAGTATTATCTACTTAGAATATTTAGAGGTTGTTTTGGATTTCTATATTTGTTTTTCATCTAAGTTGATTCATGCAGCTTACAGTTTTGAAATTAACTCCTCAAAGTTCCTTGCTGTGTAAACAAGGATAAGGTAAACATCTTTCATAAAATGCACCTTTTAAGCTGTGTCATATTTGACTTGTTGAATCAATGTACCCTTGTGATCAAGTGATTAAGCTATTTACTGCTCTTGCACAGAAAGCTATTAAATAGATCATAAACACAAGATTATGGAGTGGGTGTCAGAATCTCTAAATTCTACTCACCAGTTAGTTGTGTGACCTTGAACGAGTCACTTAATCTTTTTGACCTCAGCTTCATTACATACATGACAAGGACAACAAATACCTCAATGGGCTGCTTTGCTTGTAAAGCTCTATAATTTTATTCTACAATTGTCTTTGGAATGGATTAGCACGAGGGAGGAAAGCTTCATTGTAACAGTTATGCAAATAATCTCATATGAATTATGGAGTTAATTTAATAAGCTTCTTAGCTTTTTTTAATTTTCAGAAAAAGTAAATATTCATTTAAGAAGAAGTGTACTAAAGATTACTTTTAGCAGAAAAGATGTAAAATATTTCCTCTTGCAACTTAGTGCTTCTGGCAGCTGCTTATCAATCATGTGTTTCAAACATTATAACTATGACTCAGAAAGTTCCACCTTATTGGTACTAATAACCGGAAAAAATTAGTTACAGAACTTGTAACACTATAAACTCATTTTATTTTTTCAAGTTTTCTTTATATCATTTCTTAATAATAATGATTTATCAAATATAGATATTAAATATATTTCTGAGGAAAAAGGACATGTTCGACATATAAATATTTTTGTATGACATAGGAAAAAAAGAGAGTCAAAGTATCTGGGGTCTTGCCCTTATTTGGCTGCTCTTGACTCGCTGGGTGGCCCGAAGGCAAGCTGATCAAGTTACTATTTTATAAAACTTGCCAAATACTGTCAGGGCTTTGGAGGAGGTAATGAAACCATAAATGTAAAATGCTCTACAAATAGAAAGGTCAAAGACCAGCATATGTGAAACACATTTTTATTCTTAATGAGCAGTCAGATACTTAGTAGGGAATGCCAAAACAACTTCTTTTCAAGAGCCACTTCATTTTGGTGGAATTCACAGAGAAGTGGCAATATTTATTGAATAAGGCTGTTGCATCATCACTTAAAACATCTGTATTTACAAACATAACAAGGCAATGATAATGTTGAGAGTAATATTAATGCCCAAAAGTAATACAAAAGTTATTAATAATGTATTTTAAAAATAGGAGACTGAGGAGTTGGATAAAGCCAGGTTCAAATTACAAAGTTAGTACTTAACTGATTCTGTGGGTCAAGCTTTTTCTGCTCTTCTTACCAAGTTTACAGTGTAGCAAAGTTGTTTTAAAAGTAGTTTTCTAAGAGGAAACATAGTCTTGCCAGCACCTCAGCTCAGAGGAGACTAAGGAGGAGTTCTCTTCAGGTACAAGTCATCATTAGCCTCTGAACCTCCTCAAAAAGGTCTTCACTCTTCTCCCACTGTGACTGTAGTACAGTTATATCTGTGATTCTCTTCTCAGCTGGCAATGTGGAACATTGGCAAATAAGGCATTTGACAGATTTAATTCAGCCAAATGCCTCATTTGCCAATGTTCAAAAGTTACCTAAAATCCACGTTAATGGATTTCACTCATTCCAAAATATTCTAAATGAAGACATTGCATGCTACCATACTTCCTCCTCTCAACCTCAGCTCTCCCTTTAAAATTTTTGTACTTGTATATGACTAGCATTTGTTTGTAAACTATCCACCTTATATTGATGCTATTGTAATAAACAAAACAAAACACCCAAAAAAACAAAATCCTAAGAAAACAGAAAGTCCTATTAGACTTGTACTTAAGTAGTTTGTTGAATGTGTTATTTAACATTACAAATATTTTAAGGAAACTCTTAGAAAATTTCTATTGATTTTTGGGCCTATGATCAGCTGAATTTCCTCAAGCAATATTACTGCTTTCTAGACACAGTGAATTGCAATGGGTATGTTATAGTTTAAATGTGTCCTTCAGAAAGAGTTGGAAACTTAATCCCAATGCAACAGTGTTAAGAAGTGGGACCTAATGAGAGGTCATTAGGCCATGAGGGTGGAGTGAATGAATTAATTCCATTATTGCAGAAGTTGGTTCATTATTGCAGTAATGGATTATCTCTCTCTATCTCTCTCTCTCTCTTCCCCACTGTTTGCTCTTTCACAAAGAAGACCCTCACCAGATGCTGACCATTTGTTCTTGGACTTTTACTTCCAGAATTGTCAGCCAATAAATTTCTATTCATTATAAATTACCTAGTCTGTGGTATTTTGTTATAGCAGCACAAAATGGACTAAAGCAGAACATTGGTACCAGAGAAGTGGGGTGTTGCTATAAACAAATATATGAAAGTGTGAAAGTGGCTTTAGCAGAATATTGGTACCAGAGAAGTGGGGTGTTGCTATAAACAAATATATGAAAGTGTGAAAGTGGCTTTAGAACTGGTTAATAGCTAGAGGCTGGAGGAATTGGAAGGAAAAGAAGGCTAGAAAAAGCCTGTATTGCCATTAATGGAGCATTAGGGATGATTCTCGTGAGGGTTCAGAAGGAGGAGAACTACAGAGAAAGTCTGAAACTTCTTAGGGATTACTTAAGTGGCTGTGGTCAGAACATTGGTATGAACAGAACTATGAACTATAAAGGCCATTCTGGTGAGGTCTCAGATGGAAATGAGAAATATTTTATTGGAAACTGGGGTAAAGGCCATCCTTTTTATGAAGTGGCAAAGACCTCAGCTGAAGTACGTTTACACCCTAGAGTTTTATGGAAGGCAGACTTTAAGAGTAACAAACTAGGATGTTTGGTAGAGGAAATTTCCAAACATAATATTGAAGGAGCAGTGTGGCTTCTTTTAACTGCATATGGTAAAATGAGAAAAGAGAGAAATGATTTAAAGATAGAATTTATCACTGAAAGGAAAGCAGAATATAAAAACTTGGAACATCTTCAGCCTGACTTTGTTAAAAAAAAAAAAAATCACATTTGGGAGAGCATACCAAGGGTGTTGACAACTGACCATTTAATAAAGAAATTAGAATTAGTATGGATAGAAGGAACCCAGTTGCTATTCAAAGGCAGTTTGGAAATGTTCAAGGATGGCCCTCTGATTATAAACCCAGAGCTATAGGAGGACAGAAAAGTTCTTTTTTTGAGGGCGGGGGCCAAGAGTGCCCTCAATGGGTTCACTGCCAGGGGACTGTTCCCTGCATTCTAATGCACTGCTCCTTGGACACCCCAGCCGTGGCTCTAGCAGGCCCAGATTTGGAGGTTATAAATGGTAAACCTTTGCAGCGTTCACATCATGCTAATTTTGAAGGTGCACAGAGTGTGTGAGCTGCAGAGGCATGGCTATCTCCTTTTAGATTTAAAAAGATATATCAAACAGCCCAGTACCCGAGGCTGTAAACTTCTACAGAGGTAGAGCCAACACAGGGAGTCCCACCATGGCTGTGCTAGTGAAGCTATGGGAGTAGGGCATCTCCCAAGACCCCAGAACTGTGAAGCTCCTGGTGTGCAATGCCAACCCATGAGAGCTATTGCATGGGTTGGGCCCAACAAAGCCATAAGGGTGACGTTGCCCAAGACTTTGGAGACACAACCCCCACCCCAGTGTGCCCAAAAGGTAGGGCATGGAGTCAAAGAAGATTTTAAGTTTATTGTTATTTTCCCTGTTGGATTTTAGACTTGCTTGGGACTTGAAAGCCCAGAATAAAACCATGCATGAATCATCAACTAATATTCAATAAAGGTGCCAAGAATACACTATGGGGAAAGGGTAATCTCTTCAATAAATGGCATTGGAAAACAGTATGCCTGCATGAAAAGGAATGAAATTGGATCCTTATTTTACTCAATATACAAAAATTCAACCCAAAATGGATTTAAAACTTAAATATAAGACATCCTTTAAGAAAGCATAGGAGAAAACTCATTGACATTGGTCCTTGCAGTGATTTTTTGGGTGTGACAGCAAAAGCACAGACAACAAAAACAAAAATAAATAAGAGGGACTAGACAAAAATTTGAAAGTTTCTGCATAGTAAAGGAAATGATCAGCAACATGTGAAAAGGCAACCTATGTAATGTGAAAAAAAAATACTTACAAATCATATATCTTTAAAGGCTTAACATCCAAATTATATAAGGAACTCATACGACCCTATAGCCAAACAAACAAACAAATAACCTGATTACAAAATGAGCAAAGAACTGAAACAGACATTTTTACAAAGAAGCCAAACAAATGATGAACAAGTATATGAAAAGGTACTCAACATCACTAAGTATCAAGGGAATGCAAATCAAAACCACAATGAGCTATTACTTCACATGTTAGAATGGCTATTGTTGAAAGGTCAAAAGGTAAGTGTTGGCAAGGATATGGAAGAAAGGGAAGCTTCTACACTGTTGATGGGAATGTAAATTATTACATACAGCCTTTATGGAAAAGAGTGTAGAGGCCTCTCAACAAATTAAAAATAGAACTAGAATATAATCCAGCAATCCCACTTCTGGGCACATATCCAAAATATGAAATCAGTATCTCGAACAGACACATTCACTTTCATATTCATTGCAGCATTATTCACAATAGTCAAGATATGTAAGCAACCTAATTGCCCATAAATAGATGAATGGATAAAGAAAATGGTGTGTGTATACACACACACAAAATGGAATATTGCTCAGCATTATAAAAGAAGATGCCATTTGCGACCAGTTGAATGAACTTGTAGGACATACACTAGGTGAAATAAGCCAGACACAGAAATACTGCATAGTATCACTTAGATGTGGTATTTAAAAAATCAGGTTCATAGAAACCAAGGGGAAAATGATAGTTAACAGGGAATAGGAGGTGAAGGAAGGGGGAGGTTCGTCAAAAGATATAGACTTTCAATTATAAGATGAATAAGTTCTATAAATCTAATGCACAGCACAATGGCTATAGTTAATATTAACGTATACTTAAAATTTGCTAAGAGAGTAGATCCTGTGTTCTCACTGCACAAAATAAAAGGTAACTATGTGAGGTGATGACTACCTTGAATCTGGCGATTATTTCAAAATGTATACAGTTATCAGATAATCATGTTGTACAACTTAAATATATACAATTTTTATTTGTCAATTATACCTCAATAAATATGGAAAAAATAATATTTCAATGTGACATTGAATGCTTAGCCAATCATACTTTAATTTCTAAGTGTTAGATAAGTTTTTCTTTATGTGAGACATATTTTTTCTGTAGATGAAAAATATGGGGGTGGGTGGGTATGGATGTGAGCTTTTGCACATGTGGTTGGCATATATATAAACACAAATATGGCCCATGGATGATATGTAAGTGGAATAATGTGTTAATGGTCGTGAACAATTACTTCAGCAAATTTATATTGTAGTGATTCATTGAGTAAAACCGACTTATGTTTATGTATGTATAAGCACACATACATAGTCTGCTGAGCTAACCCACAGATCAGATTGTGAATAAAACTCACATGAGTCAGCAATATTACTCAGTATTAAGCTTACTAATGATCTCAAAAATACAGGTAATCAAGAGGCAAACACAAAGAAGGTAAATGTCAAATGGTTGGGACATCCCAGCTGTTTCTCCAGTTTAGATTTGCCAGATAAACAGTACATGTTCAGTTAAATTTGATTGCAAAGAACTATAATATTCTTTTTTTAAGTAAAAGTTAGTCCCAAATATTGGATTGGACATACTTATACACACAAATTTTATTGTTTCTCTCCAGTGAAAATTTAACTGGGCATCTATATTTTTATTTGCTCAATCTGGCAACCCTACCAGATCCTTCCAATATCAGCCACACACTCTCCTGCCTAGAATAATAGATGAGGTTTCCAAGGGAGGTTTTGTGGCTTTACCTCACACAGCAGGAGGCATTTAAGTTATATAACATCGCTATTTTATACCCGCAGAGTTGTATGGCTTACATGACATTCTCCAGGGAGCCATGTCTCATAAATCCGGTGATTGCGATTTTATTTACTATAAGTAATCCTTTAGCCAGGGACATCCTGCTAAGGGGTTCTATAGATAAGGTCTCTTCCTCCTAGCAAATATCATCAGTCTGTTTACCCAGAGGTCAAGTTGACAAGGAGATTAGGCCAGGTCACCTCCCCTATTTTCTTTCCCCTGGGGTTGTACTTTGGTTAAAGGAATGAATGGATCACAGGCCAGATATTTTAACTCCTTTCTCGCCAACTACATTCACATCTATGATATTTAAGAAAAAACATACTTTCATTTATACTAAAAATAAATTAAAACTGATAAAAATTTAAATCTCTCATGTTTATGTTAGACTTAATATCCTTCAACATGGGAAAAGTTATTTTTGTAATTATCACAAACCCGAACCTTAATAAAAATTCTGATATATTTTGTATATTAAGCTTTGAATACTAAGGGAAGGAGTTAGTGTTGCTATCTGAGAAGAAACATTTAACAGCAGTCTCTTAGTTCCATCTAATAGATCTTCCATTTCTCTAAAATTATGTTTAATCAAATATATGACATCTAGTAAGTATCTCAGAAGGAGTATGACAGAAACAGAAAGGAACTATTTGATAACTAGCAAGCCATAGAGACCAAGGTGTTATTCTCAAACCAGTGAGTATAAATGTAATAGATTCTAAATTTCTGACAAAGTAAAAATCTGAGATTTAATTTGAGCTATGTAATTTTGTATACAAGAAAAAAATGGAAGATCCTGTCATGTGCACAATTAGAAATAGAACAATTCAATCAGTGATATAATGTCTTTTAAAAAATACAGAATTCTATGACTTGCATTAGACTCCCTAAATCTATTTTCAAAGAAGTTTCTTTTGATTTTCCTTTTTCATGTTCAATGAGCAGTGGGAAAATATTGATTGAGTGAGTCCCTGAGTCATTTTAAATGACTGATAAACCATTTAAAAGTTAGGCAATCATATATCATCATTTTTTTCCATAAAGCCTATTTTTGGTCTTGAAAATTGTTAATGTGAATATCGAAATAATTTGAACCCTCTGTTTTAGTGTAAAAGTATAATAACATAATTAATTATACTTTTCTCAGCTATTTTAGCTATGTACTCTGAATCCCTAATGTTTTCTGTAAAACAGATTACAGCGGCTAAGTCAGCATTTTGACTAATTTGTAGGACTTCTAACATTATGGCGATATACAAAGATTGGATATGGCCTGATAGCATTTCCCCTTATTCTTATAGGACTTTTACATATTTCTATATTAAAATAAAATAATAAATCCTATTTAAAAAATGTTAAGTAAGCACATTGTGCCGCATACAATAGTTTTTTGATATGTTAATATATAACTACTTTTATTTTCCTTTTGTTTTAGGATAAACTGATGAAATAAATCTTTATATAGTTTCAACTGATTTTGAAAGTGTGTTCTCATAGTTAAACATGTTTTAATTTTACAAGTCTCTGTAGAGGAACAGAAGAAATATTTTCTGATTTCATAGATGAAGACATTGAAGATTAGAGAGGTAATTATCGGTCTGAGGTGACACCCCTAATAAGCAGAAGACCCAGGATTATATTTGAAGGCCCTAGCCACATTGCCCAGTGTTCTTTCTACTATGGAGAATTGCATCTCCTTTAATAGTCAATACATTCATTAGCACTCAAAGACTAAAAGCCAATGACAGTCCCTTCTCTTTAATTATCCTAACTTGAAGAAAGAAATTTCTATTTGAAGCAATTCACTTGAAACTGTATATCTCTCCGTTTCTTTCTTTGCACCTTTCACTGGAAAAAAAAAAATCCAAGCAATTGAATGCACTCAGCATCCGTATATTTTTACCTCCTACTTACAATTGACAACCGCCACCCTGACCACTGCACTAAAGTTGATCTTATGATTTTCACTCATGACTTTCAAATTGCCAGATAAAGTGGAAACTTCTCTGTCATAGCAGTCATTATCCTAACAACATATGAAAAACTACCCTCTGTTGTAACACACAAAATGTTTTTTTCTTATTTTTACTTTAATTCACTGGCCAGATATTTTCCCCTTTGTATATAACCCTATTCTCCAGGATCAGCTTCTCTGTCCATTCCATCACCTTAGGTGAGTGCATTGCCATCCTTTGGCTTTAAATATTATACATAGGCTAATTTTTATCAATCCCAGAATTCCTCTTTCATCTACAGACTTACTATGTATCCAAACGCCTCCTCAACATTGCCATTTCTATATGCAATATCAAAATTACTGTTACTAAAACCAAATTATTGCATCCAAGAGTCAATTCAAACATCCACTCATTTTCTCAATATAATTATAAGTACCTACTACATCCACGTGATCTGGCTCTTGCTTACCTCCTCATCTTGAGCACTTTCTGACTCTTTAAGCTTCCTCTATGTTAGTCTTTTTATTGTTGTTGCTTATTTAATACTTTTGTTCTTTCTCATCTTATTTTTTAAATTTTTTCTTCACATTAATGATACCTTCCTATCTTCAGAGCTCAGATTCAATGACAGAGAGTCTTTCTTTAAACAAGTACATCCCCACTCATATGTCCCTATTTTTTCTTATATCTTACCATATGCAATTTGTATATAGTACATATGGTTATTAAACTGGAAACTGTGAATGATCTGAGATTTTTACCCTGCTTTTAAGCTAACACGTTACTCTGCCAGAATGCTATAGATACACACAGGCACACACACATTCAAACATACATATATAAAAGAACAAAAGATTGAGATTGCTGAGTCAAAACCAGACCACAGCAAAAGATTAAACACAGTGGCCAGAGCAGCTTCTTGTGTAAGTTCTCCATACCCCAATTCCAGCAGAGAAACATGATGAAGACCAGATGTTTTACCTGAATGTGCAGTGGTTTGCACCACAGGAGAGGAAGCCTGAAATTAGGAGACTCTTAGATTTAATGGGGATGCTGGCAAATCCACCAGTCCTCCTCTATGGAAAGAGAGATTACTTCTTTCTCTGCAATATAGGGAAATCTCCTCCTGGAAGAAGAGGGAAAGCTCTCTAAGTTTATCACCCTGAAATTTAAGTAAATGTCTCTGGGAAAGGGACAGAGAGGGCTTTATCTTTTCTACTGTGAACATCTTCAAAGTATATATCTAAATTTGTCCCTAGTGTAACAAGCTTCCTAGTTTCTAAGGCTGTTTGCTACTCAAACGTATATTTTGCTCGTAAGACACAACCTGTGCAGAAACTGGAAGAATCCACAGAAAATTTCCTTTAAAAATGAGATAAGCTATAAATATTTACTTCATTTATTTGCTTATTTTCTTTTTCTCCCTAGAAATTTTTACTATATGAGTTCATAGATTCTATGATTCTTGATCATGGTTATATCCCCAGTGCTTGAAATATTCCTTGACACATAGTAGGTAATCAATATTTATATAATTATTAAATAAATTAGCCAATGAATGAATGAATATATCAATAGATGGAAAATAATTGATTTATTAACTTTTCAAATGTTCGATAGTTTTGATAGTTTTGTTTTTAGTTGTTGTTGTTGTTGTTGTTGTTTTAATCATGGATTTCTTTTAAGAATATATTCTTAGAGGTTTTAGTGATCTGTCTCTATTGATTAAGTCATTCTCAGAAACATAGGAATGTGTAACTCTTACGTAAAGAAGTCAAGACTATAACAGAGTAGTTGCCTCTCCTCCCAGTGATATGGAAGCATAAAATTGAGAGTGGGGAATATGTAACAGAGGGAACGGACTGCAAAAAAATGGCAGAGATGTTTTCTGTCTCTTTAAAACTTCCCCCACTCTTTTTAGGCACTGTGGCCTGGCCTGCATCCCTACCTGGGGCAGGTGGTCAGGAGAAGCAGGGGAATGTCTTTTGTTCTTAGTGTTACAGGAGATAGCTCAGCCATCCCAGGCCTGGCACTGGCCTTCCAGGTGGGGGAGGTAATAGACTTTGTCTTCTGCAGAGATGGGATGATTAGAATCCTTAACAGTAGCCTAGCACTGAGGGCCTTCCCTTTAAAAGCTCTGTATTTCTGCTTATGTTAGGGAGTTGAATTTTGAGATGAGAAAGTCTACCATTTTCCTCCTTCGCTGGCAAAGTAATAAACTTCTCTTTCCTTCTCCTTAATCACTTGTCCTCGTTCTGATGTGGCCTCGTGGACAAGTGTCAAGCTTTAGTAACAATAGATTGCTTGAACTTTTTAAAAAAAAAGTTGTATGAATTCTCAAAACATTTAGGGTAAAAATATAAAATGAACTTTCTCATATAACTTTTGTCATATTTCAGATATTTTAAGAAATTTCAAAAGATGTAAAACAGCCTTACTGGTGTGAGAGGCAGTGGTCAGAGCTGTCCAGCGAGGAAGAAGATTGGTGTCAGTCTAAGAAGGAAGACAAGATAATTATTTTTTATCATTTGCAAGTTGAAGCAAATAGAAAATTACTTATTTGGCAACAAAATCTTCAGATTATAGCACAAATATGGTGAAAATCACATTACTTTCCACATTAAAAAGAAAAAAAATCACAATCTGCTACGGACTACTTCCTGGAATCTAAGACGAACTGCAGTGATATTTTCAAATTTAGGCACTTTAGAACATGTACTTTGGGAAAAAGAAAATGAATTTCAAATAAAAATTCTACCCATGTGAATCATTGAATCTAATTGAAAGATATAGAAAAATTAGAAAACAGTGATGGCATATTAATGGCATGGGCTCTGTAATCACACTATGTAAATCCAAATTTCTTACTTTCCTTCTTAGAGACTATATGGTATAGGAAAAGTTACCAAACCCTCTTGACTCATGTTTCTTATTGAGCAAAAGAGACATTTTTTTAATGACGTAATACTGGTAAACACGTAACAGGACATTGTTAGCATTAAATTAGTCGATAGGTACAATGTGGTTAGTTAGAATAGTATCTAAAAATATACATGTTCCAAAATGATAACTATAATGTACTGTCAATAGTGAAAATTAAAAATTGTGCCCTGGGCTAAAAAAAGAGAGTCTCTTTTCTAATATATATATATGAGAGAGACAGAGATAGAGAGAGAGAGGGAGAGAAAAAGAGAGAAGGAAAATCCCCAGATTCCAGAAACGAAGAAGTTTCTGAAACCAGAGAAGTATCAACAAATTTAAAACTGTTTCTTCAGAACAGCATAGTCCAGAGCACACTGGACTCCAACAGGGGAGACATATATAACACAAAATTATGAATTGAGCAAAACTGTTATTATTAGGAATGTCAATAAATTTAACAAAAATTGTTTAGTTGGCATACTAAGAACTGAAAAAATAGACATTTGAAAACATATATTTGTATTATTTAAGGCATAGCATTATGAAGATAAACCATATTGCAGCAACATGGCAGAATTTTCTCATTGAATCATCAATGGATTAAAATGTTACTGCAGTATGTCCTGGACTCACTTTAATTTCAGGGAGAATTAGCCTGTTACAATATTGATTCTTCAGATCCATGAAAATGGTACATACCTTCATTTTAAGCTGGTTTTATATGGTTTAATACATTTCAAAATGATCTATCCTAGATATACTATTTTCATCATTGCTATTACAATACAAATAAGAATTTTAACTAACCCTTTTCCAATTGGCTGTTACTTTTATATGTTAGATTAGTGTAGACCTGTGTATTAGTTTGCTAAGGCTGCCAGAATGAAGTATTATAGACTGGGTGACATATACAATAGAAATTTATATTCTCATACATCTAGAGCTTAGAAGTCTGACATCAAGGTGTTGGCAAGGTTGATTTCTTGTAAAACCTTTCCCCTTGGCTTGTAAATCACCATCTTCCTTTGGTGTCTTAACATCGTCTTTTCCTCTGTGTCTGTGTCCTAATCTCTTTTTATAATATCCTCAGTTATAGTAGATTAGAGCTCCCCCATATGACCTTATTTTATTGTAATTACCTTTTTAAAGGCCTTATCTCCAAATATAGTCACATTCTGAGGTACTGGGGACTAGGACTTCAACATAAGGATGGGAAGGGGGTCACAATTCAGCCCATAACAATCTGTATGAAGATTTTATAAATAAGCTACTTGTTGGGTTCAGTAGAGTTCAATGTTAGCATGTTCATCGACTGCTTTGGTTTTCTATGTATAAAAAATTTAAAAATCAGTATTCTGCCACATACTGGTGTGCCACAAGTGGATTATGGGTTTTCTAATATGCTGATCTTTAGTTAATACTAAATTGCGTTAATTACTATGTCTCTATAATAATTTTAACATCTGGTAGTACAGGCCTCCAGATTTGTTGGTTTCAAGTTTTTCATAGTTTTTCTTGGCCTTTTTCATTTTCCTGTAAATTTTAGAATCAGTTTTTCATATACACATATATACATATAAACTACTGAACTTTGGACTAAAATTTCAGTGAATCTATATGCTAATTAAGAAAGCGGTTACATCTCTACCATACTGAGTTACCTATCTTATAAATGTGATGTATTTCTTATTTATTAAGGTATTAATTTCTTTAGCATTTTATAGTATTTAGTGTATATGTCCTACATATATTTCTTTAGATTTATTCCCAGGATGTTGATGTTTTTAAAGCTACTTTTCATTGTCATTTTAAGTTTCATTTTCTAAATGCTTCTTGGCATACAGAAATAGAAGTGATTTGGTTTTGTGTTGGTTCATTTACTAATCTTGTATGCAGCAATTCTATTAAATGTATTTACTGTTACTAATACTTTGTGGGTTATTTGGACTTTCTACATAGGTATTTGTGTTGTTTACAAGTGATTATTTATTTCTTTGGAAACCTATTTATTTTTTCCAGCACACTGTTGAGCAGAAGAGGCCATTATTGATAACCTCCACCTATTTCCAATTTTGGGGGAAAGCTTGTCATAATTTCCCATTGATCATGGCGTTTGCTGCAGAATTTAATAGATATTTCTTATGCATCTAAGGAAGATTCTTTCAAACCTATATTTTTGAGTGTTTGTATCATGCATGAGTGCTAAATTATCTAAAGTGGTATTTTTATGTACATTGAGAGATGATTTAATCTTCCTCTGTGTGTGTGCGTGTGTGTGTGTGTGTCTTTCTATCTCTCTCTCCCCCTCCCCTCCAACCCCACCTCCTGCTAATGTGACTAAATGTACTGACTGTCAAATACAAAACATTCTGGCTTTTCTGGAATAATCACCACTTGGCCATAATGTACTCCCTTTACATGTGTCACTGGATTGAATTTGATATTTTTGTACCTATGTACATAACAGAAATCAAATTGCAATTTTTCTTCTTTGTGAGGACTTTTTTTTCATAAGTATGCTATCAAGATTATTTTGATATGAAAAAGCAAGTTGGAAAAAGTTACTTTTTTATATTAATATATCTGAGAGTTTAAGATTGGTGTTATTTTTATTATATGTTAGGAAACTTTTACCAAGAATGCCATCTGTGTCTAGAGTTTTCTTTATTAAAAAATGTATTAATAAATGCATTTCCTTTAATAAATTTAGGACTACCTAGCTTTTTATTACTGCTTATAACATCTCCAGTTTGTTGTATGTTTCAAGAAATTTGTGGATTTTTATATAAAATCTATTTTAAGTAAAATGATAAATAAATATTTATGTATATGTACGTATATGGCTCCATGTATATGTGCATGTACTTTCCATCTCTGTCCACTGAGAGTGAATAGAAGAACCGCTACACAAATAGAAATAAACATACCTGGCACTCAGATCTCAGTTCTAAATACCTTTCTTCAATAAAAGGAACTATGGCTCCTTTCATAAATGAAATCTCATTGGCTTGGGCAAGACAAATGCCAAACTAAAATATATTTTTATGACAGAAAGTAAGAATATACTAAAAAAAAGTGGGGTACATCAAAAAGATACATGAACAACCTTAATAGTGTCTTCCACTGACATTTTGATAATTAAGACAAATAATGACAATAAGTGATTATAACCTAAAGACTAAAATTAGAATCCATAAATCCATGCTGGTATAAATAAATCAATATATAAATACAGGACAAGAGAAAAGGTTTCCTTGTGATAAAATTCCAACTATTAAATGTAAAATGAAAGATTGAGTTAGAAAATAAGCATTTGGCAAACACTGTAGTAATAATAGTTACAGACAGATCATCAATAGATTTTTAAAAGTAGTAGGAAAAATCCCTTAATTTCACATTAGACACATCTGGTAGACACCACCCTACCCAAGTAATCCTTGTTAACATCACCAGTAAGAGGTTCAACAGACACCCATTTATTTACCTTCTGATGTAGTACACTGAGAACACAAAATCACTCCTGCTATACTTCTGCAACAATCTATAACATGACCTAATATTAGGCAAACTCAATTTGAGGGACATTTTACAAAATACGTCTCCTATACTCCTCGAAAATACCAAGTTGAGGAAAAGCAAAGACAGATGTGTAATGCCTAGCTTAAAGGAAACAAGAAATGGGATAACTCAGCACACCATGGAATACTGGACCAGAAAAAAACAAAAGTAACATTTTGTTTGTTTCTTTGGATATTAAGGAGATTTTAGTACAAGTGAAAAATTTTGAATAAAGTTTGTGATTAGATAGTATTTTATAAACATTAATATTCTGAATTGATCATTATACTAAGGTATTAATAAAATGTCTCTATTTAAAAACCACATTGAGTTATGTAAGAGAAAATGGTATCATTTCAGCAACTTACTCTCAAATGTTTCAGAAAATAATATTTATAGAAACCAAGAGGATTATATAGAAACATCACTTGGTAAAATATTTATATTTGGGTATCTGGGTGGAGGATTTATGCAAATTATTTTTATTATTTGGCAACTTTATTGTAAGTCAAATTATTTCATAAAAAGTTTAAAAATAATCTTTTCTACACAATGGCATATTTTCTTCTTTTGAGGCAACATAATTATTTTCATTCTCTCTGTGCCTATGCGAGTATATGAGGAATGGGAGGTTTGAGGCCAGCTTCTTGAAATGGGCATTCAAATCAGCAAGTATTTCAAAACATTATGGCCTTTTTGTGTTTGCAATTTTTATCATAAATTTCCTGCAGGAATTGGGAGTATACAGTCTCTGGACTGTCAAAGACCTTATTGAGGCAGAGCCATCCGAAAAGCCTAGAGGGAAGATAGAAAAGAGCAAAAATATATATAAGTTCCCCTATCTTTAAGTTTAACATTTGAAGTATTTTGGTTTTGAAAGTAAAATGAAGAAGGGGTTTGAACTAACAATAGTAAAAGGCTTAAGGAGTCAGGGAAGTGATTGGAACCCTTCCATGAAGATTAGAAGTTAAAACGATCAATTGAGATAATGAAATACAGTGTGTGTTCTTTGATGTGTGTAGAGAAAGAATTGTGTTCAGGCAAGTTTAAAGAACCCATGAATTGTAAAAATCAATCAAAATGCCTATAGGACATGGAAAACAGCTATCAGTTGAAGCCAACTTAGCACAGCTATTATTCAAAATAGAGCTATACCTAACAAATACCCACACATCTATTGAATTCAGTCAAAAAAAAAAATCAACCGAGTTTAAAAAAAAAGGACAAGTTCTTGCTACATTATCATCTAGACAAAACAACAAACTGAGTAAACAAATGTAAAGTAATACAGTCAAAACTCTTTTACTGAGTGATTACTAATGCATGTTACCTGGGACTGAATTAAAATCAAAAGAAAAATGCACCTGCTTTTACAGGCTTGCTTTCTTCATGGAGAAGGCATATTAACAAATATTTACTATATAGTGTGCAAATCGAAAACTAGGTCTATAGTAAAGTGTTTCCCCCCAAATAAGACAGAGTCTTACATTTATTTTTCCTCAAGAAGACACCCTAGGGCTTATTTTCAGGGGATGTGTTATTTTTTTTAAGTACGGTACAACAATCTACATTTATTCAAATATAGTTAAGTCGTCTTTTTCTGGAACATCATCATAACTCTCCAAACCCCGAATTCCATACTGAATTTCTTGTGACTGTATTTCCTTTAGAACTATTGGCCCCAATCTCTCATGTCGAGCAACAGAGCTCTCATGGGGCAGATGAGAAGGGCTGCTCCTCTTCTTTACCGCTCCGCGACGAAATGCATGGGTTGTGCAGATACCCTGCGTAGCCACGCCCATCACTAGGTCTTATTTTCCGGGTAGGGCTTATATTGCGCAAATGCTTAGAAATGCTGCTAGGGCTTATTTTATGGGAAGGTCTTATTTTAGGGGAAACACGGTAGTAACACATAAGAGGGAATGACAGGCAATGCCTAGAAAGTGATAGGAAAGTCCTCTTGAGATGATACCTTTGAGCTGGTTCTCAGGTTTTACTCATCTGGAAACTAATTAGAGATCAAGAGCACCTCCTAGTACTCTGTGTTCTGCAGCTTCCTGAGCTTCACTTTGAAGCCTGTTCATCATGCAGGCTGCTGAGGCTGCCAGTGTTTCCCAGAAACTGCCTCACAGGACACAAGGCATAGAGAAGCCAAACACCTGAGTCCCCTACTGCCTACAGGGGAGGGGACATAATCTCAATAAGATTTAAATTTTAAATACATCAAGCAGCACTACCTTAATTCATTTGGTTCTCCATTTAGTAATAGAATGCTCACTTTTCATGGCTGATCAAAATGTAACCAAGTCAAATTTCCACTAACTTGTAAGCTTCTCTAAAAATTTTTTATCAATGGTTAGCTCTGATTTGCAAGACTCCCATGCTAATTACTGTCTATGTTTTTTTATTTGTTAGTCAATCATATATGTTTTGTGGAATCAATTGCAGTCATATATTAAAGTTTAATTTTTAAAATATTACTTATAATCTTAAACATTAATATCAGGTTTTCCAAAATTTATCTTAAGCTCAAGTCAGTAAAGGTGGTAGTTTGAATTTTTCTTTCCCACATAATCCTAGAAATTATGTTTTTTAGTTGATGTTTAATAAATGCTTATTGATTGGTTGCTTTAAATTAATTGTCCAAGTAAAAGCGGCAAGGGTCTATACTAAATAGGTGCCCATGTGAAAATAAAGTAGCTGTTCTATTTAAGAGAAATATAGAAAGTAGAATTGTCAGACTTGATGACTGACTACTTAATGAAGGACTTTGAGATATCAGACGGTTGATAAGAATTCAGTGTTCACAGCTTGAGTAACTGAATTGAGAGGGCCATATTTAACATAGATATGGAATATAAAAGGAAGATGTCTTGGCTTTGGTAGGAGGTACATGTTTTCTCAGTGCATCTTAAAGCCAGGCATTATCAAGCAATTTACATCCTTATAATAAACCTAATATCATTATTCACTCTTGAAACATAACAAAAATGAGACTCAGAATTCAATATCACTGAATAAATGACTAATTCAAATCAAGACAGTTTGACTACAGAATCACTGCTCTTAACTCTTACCTTCCCTCAGGTGCTGCATCTGTGAATTGCAAATTAAAGATGGTACAAAACATCTATGTGATCTGATCTACATATTAAATTAATGTATTTTCCATACATTCATTTTCATAATGCTTGTGAATAAATGAGAATTTAAAAAAATTAAAAAAGAAACCCCTACTTAGAAAATTTTTGAAGACTACTTAATGCAGTATAATACCAAGGACCTTCTTTTAATTTATCAAACACATTCAGTTTTCCACCTCAGGAGGAAGATCTGCATGATTCAGCCTTAATGCATTGCACTTAGCATAATCGTTGGGACACAGTTTTTTTTGAACAAACAATGAATAAATGAATGAAAAAGAGACATAGAAGGAGTGAATAGAAATGATGTTTAGTTAACTACCTTATGCTTCAGTTCTCCCCTTAAAAATAGAAATAATAACACTTATAACTTATATTTGTCATAAGAACTAAATGAATTGGTTAGATATGATTAATGATCTGTCACATAATAATTTGTACTTATATGCCTTAGTATTATTGTTATTATAATAATCGAGGGTAAAGCTAGTGAGATGCGTTTTATAGGTATATTAGACTACAGACCAGGAGATATAAAAGCACATTGGATTAAGGATGATTGATTCCCCCATGAATTTTTTTCTTCTTTCGATTTCATCGTAACTACAGGAGAGCTATGAATCAAAAGACATGATGCAATTATTAGAAGCTAATTTTAACCAGAGCACTTGTGACTGTATGAATGTGTATTTACATGACTGCAGGGTTTTACAATAAATTGCTTTTGCCTACTATACAATCCCAAAAGAAAATTCTGAATATTATTTAGTATAGTAAAAATAACATTTTATATTTCAATTTTTAGAGAAGAATGCATCACAAAAAATTAAATTAATTTCTTATCAAATAGTACGGGTAATAGTATTTTTTACCAAACAGTAGAGATTTGTTATGGTCTCCAAAGACTTAAAAAAAATGAACAAATGCATAAGCAAATAAAAAATAAATTGATAAAATTCAGAATAACTTTGAAGTTAAATGAATACACAACAGCAAATTTAATTTCCCACAAACTAAGAGAGTCATCACAGAGGCAGGATTGCTGAGACCTGTTGCATTTATTAACTCCTATTTTTTTCTGAAAGCTGAAACATCAGCAAAACCCACTTATGTAATGAAGATGAGAGAGAGAAGCCTAATATATCACTTTTAACAGGCTTAAGCTCTTTAGTGTGGATGTGGTTAGGAGATTACCATTATAACAAACTAAGTGGAATGTGCTTATTTTGAAAGGAAGAATGTTTATTTTGCTTATGGAATTGACATTTGCTTTAAGATACTGAAAGTCTTAAAGGATAATAATTTTTGCTGCTTTTTTCTTTTGCTTCAATTGGTGAATACTAATCTACAAATATTTGTTTTTTAAAATATACTGATTTTAAAAACTCATAAATTTCTACATTAAACTTTTTTATATTCCTCTTTAAAATTGTAAAGGGAAGTTCAAAATTCAATTGCTTTACCAGTCCCCAAAGTAGGTTATTTTTATGCTCATGGCAGTAGAAGTCTAATTGAGTCATTTTCTGCATTTTTTTAAGACACAGCCTCTGTATTTGCATGTTGAGTGATGACACTTGATCTCTGACCTAAGAGAATACATTTGCATCACTTACAGAAGATGCAGATTACAGATCATGTCTGTTACATTTGACCCTCTCTTCCAATTTTTAAGCCTATGCCAAACTTTCATAAGAAGAATACGTGATAGAGAGTTTAGAATAAGAAAATTTTGCTGGATTTGGAAAGTACAATATAAAACTCATTCACAAACTGGAATAATTTGGACCAAAATTCACATGCCTTTTGAATAAACATACTTCAGGTTATGACAGATCCTGGAAATTTTTCAAAACTACTTTGTGGTTAAGTGTCAAAATCAACTGAATATTTTTGGTTTGGGTAGAAATCATAATAAGACCAAAATACTGCACAATAAGATCGATGCTTGGATTTCATTTGGTTTCAAACACGAAAATTTTATTATGCAAACGGACAGATAAATTTTTAGAGATTATCTTTTATCATAATGTTTAATATTATAGCTAAGAAGTTTTCCTTCTTGTTAAATATTACTCCCTTATACAAATAAACTCTACACATTTATTTTTGATATTTCCAGGTACATAGCTAACTGTTTTTATTACTTCTTACCTCTAATCGATCTACCAATATATTTAATCAATTCTTCATTAAATATAGATGCTGTTATCTATCTTCTATTTATTTCACTAATTTAAGTAGTAATGCCTTTATATTCACATTTGAGGATGGCATCATCCTTCCAAATTCAATGGATGTGATAATTATGATAACATAAGTTGATTTATTATTTTGTCATGTCATCAGCGTTTTGGCATGACCAAATACATCTGATATTAAATGTGAAATTTAGAATATTTCAATTTATAGTACTTTATATAAACTCCATGAAATCCTACATTTACTGTACACTTGCCTGCCTTCAGTTAGTTCCCAATGCCTGAAATAGAAATTATTTTCACTTTCTTGCTAAGCTATATTATTTGTCCTCCTCCCGAACTGTGTCCAAAAGTCTTCTCCTAAAGTTTCAGAAGATTCCCATTCATTTTATTAAGTAGAATACATTCATTCATAATTTGCTTTCAGCTTTTCTAGTGATGTTTATATCTTAGTGTACAAATAAGAACAATTACAAAATGTATAAAGACCAATCATTAGTGCTCTGAATTGATCTATGGTGAGTGTCAATATGTGATTTTAAATTCACATGCTGCAATATTTTATAGTATATTCAGTACTTTGTATATTGAAAAATACAAATGTTAAAAATGATTTTATTTTAATAAACTACTTTAATATTATGAATAAGTAAATTTTTTTTTGCTGTTTGGACAAAAATCTGGTGTTAATTTAAGCCATGAATAGTTGATAAACTACAAAGATATAAATATTTCATATTTCACATTACTTGGTGCATTAGTTTGCTGAGGATGTCATACAAAATACCAGAAACTGAGTGGCTTAAACAATAAAAATTTGTTGTTTCAGAGTTCTGGAGGCTAGGCATTCAAAATCAAGGTATTGGCAGAGTTATTTCCCTCTGAAGACTGAAGAAGAACATGTCCCATGCCTCTGTCCTAGCTTCTGGTGGTTTGCTGGCAATCTTTGGTGTTGCTTAGCTTATAGGTAGATCACTCTGATCTCTGCCTTCATCTTCCTGTGGTGTTCTTCCTGTTTGCATATCTCTCTCTGTGTCCAAATTTTCCCTTTTTTATAAAGACAAAGCCATATAAAATTAGGGCTTATACGAATGCCCTCATTTTAACTTAACTACATCTGCAAAATCCTATTTTCTAAATAAATCACATTTTCAGGTACTGGTGGTTAGGACTTCAACATAGCTTTTGGGAGGAACATAAAATAATAATTAATAACATTTGGTAAGCTTCCTTAATGTGTTTGTCTGCCAATTTTATATATAAATGTATTAATAACCATTATTGACGTCATATAATAAACTCCTATGAATTGATGGGAGC
The DNA here is from genome assembly GCA_008086735.1 of Cheirogaleus medius. Taxonomy (NCBI): domain Eukaryota; kingdom Metazoa; phylum Chordata; class Mammalia; order Primates; family Cheirogaleidae; genus Cheirogaleus; species Cheirogaleus medius. The sequence goes on from VBSM01002608.1 coordinate 44,742,142, forward strand.
AGTATAGATTGCAGATGCTAAAGAGGTAGTTTAACAGAAGCTTAAAAACCTACAACTATGAAACAAGCATTTGTTAACACAATTCCAGAGGTTATTGTTAAGGATACCACTAAAAATAAGGTTAAGAATCCAATATTTGTATTTATTAATTCAAAATATTTTTGTGCTAATATTTATTATGATAGTCCATGATGATATACTATGTAGTATTCCAAACTTGTTTGATTCTGGAACACTTTTGTTTTTACTACATAAAGCTATCAAACTTGGCAGAGCATACTGCCGAATATAAAATAGAAATGCTTGTATAGATGACATGTGCTAAGAGCAATCATTAACATTACATGGAAAAAATAACTTTGATCAAAATATAATTTCACATGGGCCTAGAGAAGCTAATAGCATTTGGATAGGTAGAGATGGCCTCAAAACCATCTGCCTTCTCCTAAGTCCACTCTAGTTAACCCTATCTTGCTTGGTAACAGTTCTGCAAATTATTGTAGAAACTACTTGGAAAATGAGAATTGGCTCCAAACATACTTCTTATTTTATTATTACATTTTTTAGCCATTAGGGAGCACTAGTTCCTTACTCTTTTTAGGGAAAACTAATTCCTTCCTCTTTGTATCATTTTTCATGAAGTACCTCATACATCACATAGCAAGAAACTGATCAATTAAATTATGTCATTCATTTGGGAAGCAGCACATTATTATCAAAAACAAAAAGTAGGACAAATAAAAACAATGAAATTTAGATTTCACAGGGTGTTTCAGTACTATAAATTTTTGAAAAAAATATTGAATGTAGAGAATATAGCATGCCCTCAACTTCAGGTTAATTTTTCAGAGTACTTAGGTTTCTGGGTAAGAAAGAATGTAAGAAACCCACATGTCATAACTGAAACCATATTTAATGTTTTAAGAAAAATATTTAAAGGCATTTATAGCTGCATTTATTATTATATCATAAAAAATTCTATATCAACTTGATATGCCAAATCTGTGTATATAAAAATGTAAAGGACCGCATGTAATATATTCCTTACTAATTACTTTAAAAGAATTTTTTGTGATTATAAAAGTAATTTTTTTCTTGGGAAAAATTTGGCAAATAGGAAAAAATTGGAAAAAAAAGAAAAAGAAAAAAAGAGAGTCTTCCTGATTACTCTCTTATTTTTAAGTGTTTTACCAATTTTTTCTTTCAAATATTGTTCTTTGATATGGAGAATTTTATGTAAGAATTATTAGTATGTTAAAAGATCCTAGAAATGTTAAAAATAGTTCTTTTGTTCATAATATATCTTTGAAATATAGTGTTAGAAAGTTAGTTTGTAATACTTCCCTTTCTACATAATTTTCCTTAAAAAATATTTTAAAATATGTATAGTGTGTCATATTGAAAAGTAATAATATCTAATTTGTCTCTGCTATTTATAATTTAAATAATTTATGTTGGGATATTGTCAATTAAGTGTAAATAAGATTTTCTACTCAGTTTTTTTTCATCACACAATCAATAAAATTTTAATTATAATCAACTACTTAACAAATAAGAAATACAACAGGCCATGTATGAAATATGAAGAAATCAGTTTCTGGGCAAGCACACACAGCGACTTAGAGTATGTCATAAATATTTTCTAGATAGAAAATATATAAATTAAACTTAATGATGTAAAAACATTTCTGATTAGTATTTAAGTATGGTTTCTCTGTTAACATGGGAACTACATCAGTACTTGAAAAATGACACATCTGAAAAGCCACTGTGATTTTTTAACACTTCTTTGAATAATATTTGACAAATTTCCAGTTATTTAATGGCAGTAGATAATATAATACCATCTCTACTTTTCAGTATTAGAGTCTAGGTGATCCCTTCTTTATTCCTCCATAGGGAAGGATTGGACTGACTGGTTGATTTTGAAGGATTTAAGTAAAATCACATGGTCTTATAATCAATTTATTGTTGGGAAATTGATATGCCAGAGAACAAATAATCTCGGACCATGTTTCTTCCTCAGGGCATTTTCTTATAGTTCCTGACAATAGCTTCTTATAGCAGACAGAATTCTATTCATTGAGTTACAATGACATGTCTCCAAGAAAATAACTTGAGAGAGAAAATTTTAAGATATAGATGCCAACAATTTGCTTAGATAGCCCCCCAAAGAAATTTGAAAAGCTATATTCTCTTTCACACATTTTATGTTAAAATCTAAAAATTGTAACAACTTGAAATAACTTCAGATAATATAATTTCGATATTTTATGAATGTTGACATTTCAAAATAAAGATTATATAACCTTTTAAAATACATGGTATAAAATTTATATGATAGAGTTATTTGGCACCCATAATTTTTAATAAGTATATATATGTACACACACACGCACACACATGTTACAGCTCAAGACATTTCAAAATAAAAGTATTATATAACCTTTTAAAATGCATGGTATAAAATTTATATGATAGAGTTATTTGGCACCCATAATTTTTAATAAGTATTTATATGTACACACACACACACACACACATGTTACAGCTCAACCAGGTTCATTGCCTGCTGCTCAAGAGGAAGCCAATACACTGAGACACGAGGGTTCACAGCGAAGAAAGAGTTTAATATCATAGGCACCATGGGAGGAGATGGGACTGTTAGGTTGGGACAAGGAGGAAGGGGAACAGATGCTTTGTCTAGGGGGTGTCCATTGAGAAATAGACGGCACTAAGAGATGCTTTGTCTACTAGGAGCAACAAATTGACCAGAGGGGGATTCTAAGAAAGAACAAATGACATGTCAAGAGGGCTTCCAAGGACTGAACAGATGTTTGGTCAATGATAGGAGGTGTCCAAGGACTGAACAATCAGAAAGAAGTAGAAAGGCCACAAAGTAGAGATATGAACAAGGTCACAAATGAGGGTCTCCAGAGCATGCATACAAGTAAGGTGACAGTATCCTAAAGTGACCTACCCTCATTAACAGTAAATATCACACCCACCAGCACCATGACAGTTTACAAATACCATGGCAACCCCCGGAAATTGCCTTATAAGGTTAAAAATGGGGAGGGTTCCCAGTTCTGGGAATTCTCCTCCCCTTTCCAAGACAAACCATGAATATTCCACCCCGTACTTAATATAAACTTAGGGAATCAGCATAAAAGGGAAAATCTTGTCAAACTAAGGGTCTCCTCCACTCACAAGGCTTGACCCATTCCTTCTCTGAAATGTGCTATGCTTTAATAAACTTTCACACTTTGCTTGTTTGCATCTGTTTGGTCTGCTCATTTGGTCCATCGACTCAGTACCAGTAACCAGTAACCACCAGCATCTGGTCCCCTCACCTGACAGGAAGAAGTTCTCAAATCCATCTCTCTGAAAATTTGGAAGAAAGGGTTTTTAAAGCTAGATTGGCAGACAAAAGACTAGCCAATTGAGCCTGCTAATTAACTGGATTCACGGTAGAACCATAGAGGTATAGAAATTGTCTTCTTTGCTGAGCCGATTCTTGAGTAGGGGTCCCAATACCTGTTGAGTCAGTTCTCCGGTATGGGCCACTGGTCTGGGTGGGTCAGTCATTCCACCAGAATGCAGGTCCTGGAAGGTATCTCAAAAACTAGCCTTAGGATTCACGAGGGTAATGTTATCTATGGAAGCAATGAAGAAAGCTAAGACTCTTTATGACCATCAGCTATATGTCTTGAGTAATAAGTGAGTAATAAGAAATTATTGGAAGGCAAGCCAGGGAATAATGGCTGGAGATATATATATATATATATATATATATATATATTTTCCCCCTACCACAGTTCCTACCTTGTAGCCCTTTATTATTTTTATAAAGGAAAGTTTCTCATATATATATTACCCTATCATATTTTTTTGAAATGGAAATATTTTTATTAATTAAAGTATAATTTTTAAATTCCCCGTGACTCAAATGTGAAAAATTTCTCTATCATTGGTTATATTTAGTATTAAAATGTGATAATCAAAATAAACACATTACATACTTTTTAAATGAAGATTATTCATGATATATAACTTCTTATTTGGGAAAAAAAATGAGATGAAAGTGGCTATTTTTCTAATCTATTTATATATCCATGGGTAAAAATTATTTATTAATATTTTTAGAATGAAACAGAGTGTGACAGTTAGGATCCAACCAGAGAAAGAGACACAATAGAAAATATATATTAGGAAATTAAATGCAAAGAATTCGTTTACATGATCATGGGGGCTAGCATGGCAAGTTTGAATTCCACTGGGCAGGCTGTCAGAAAAGCCAGGCTGGGACTCTTGGGTAGAACCTGAAGCTGCTCTCCATGAACAAAATATCTTCTTCAGGAAGCCTCAATTTGTCCATATGGCCTCCCTTACTTAAAATCTAATAGTATGGACTTGATTTACATTTACAAAATACCTTCTCAGAAACATGTAATTTACTATCTGAATAACTGGGGACTGTAACCTAGCCAAGTTGACATAAAACTGGCTATCAAACAGGGTTTGATATCACCATTTGAGAATATGATTTTTGATCCTCAATTTTTCATGTAATACATTTAAATACTGAGAATTCTTGTTTTAAAAAGTAACTGATTAGGACATGGAGGTTGTGTATGTATATGTTTAAAGCTTTATCATTAAATTACTTCACCAGACACCCCAAAGTAAGGCAAGCACAAAAATGAGGTTTATTGAGAGAAACATAAGATTATAGAGCAAGAGCACCACATATGTTTACAGAGCATGATACATATGCCACAGATGAGGACCAGACCCATTATGACAGCAAAGGGAGAGCAAAAGAAAGGCCAAAAAAGGGATTGTTATGGTCTACATCTTGTTTCATAGTGCCCAGATTGGGACCTCCCTAGTGGCTCAGATGTCACCATGGATCCACTTTGATTAGACAATTGGGAGTTGCATTACTACACATGTGAGTTGTTCTAGGTCACTTTCCAGATTCTAGGTACCTATACTGCTTGGCCCATGGGCTAGAGTCCTCTGCATTCTTTTGTACTTAGTATGCTAAGTTCTGATTGGCAGATTCATAGGGTGTTCCCTCCTTTCCCAGGTGTGGCAATTGCTCAGGACAGGATTAGGGTGGGGCAGGATCAAGATGGGGACCTGAGGCCCACCCTTGTCCTTCCCAGATGAGGCAATTGCACCAAGGCAGACAGCCACTTTTGTCCCTAGGAGAACCAGAATCCCTCGCTAACTACTTAACATTAATAGGAAAAAAGAACATACGAGAATTTATTTAACATGTAAATACAGGACCCTTCAGAGTGAAGACTCAAACCTCCAATTAGAAACAGATAGTTATAAAGAATAGGGATTTGGATTGTGGCAAAACAGATTTTACTGGCAAGATAAGTTATGGGAGGAGGAAAGGAAGAGACTTGGCTAGGAAAGTTGGTCTTGTTATGTAAATGAAACCTCACAGGTAGGTAGCAGCTCTCAGAAAGAACAGATGCAAATATTTCTTTTCAGAACTTTAAAGATGTCAGACTCTCAATTACTCTTCTTAGATTGGATAAGGGAAGACCTGGCTGCATTAATGGAGATTCTCTACAGATATAAATCCCCCACCCCACCACCAAAAAGATAGCGTTGCAGCCTTACTTCTGTCTGCTGGACCTATGGCAGCCATCTCAAAATATATGTCAAAGAAATATATTTGGGGTAAAATATTCTGGTTTCCTTCAGTACCCATTTTGAAACTTTAAAAAAGTTAAAAAATATTAAAAATTTTAATATTGAAAAATATTAAAATCCAAACTGATAGCTTTGGATAAATTTTGGTTAGAGGCTATTAGATAGAGAAACAGGAATAAAAAGAATAATTTGGATAAATGAAAAAGAAAAAAATTAAATATATTGTCCAATATCTTCTTAATCAGTCTCTTAGTCATGTAAATGATTAGTTCCTTTAAACAGGTGTGTCCCATTCCAGGAAGTGTCATTGCAGTGGAACTTTCAAACAAAAGAAAAACAAAGGTTAATGTTTGGAACAATCTATAAACCAGTTTTCTTAGAGTTTGGAGGGCATCCAGTTGAGGTGTCTAGATGTTAGACTTGAAACATCTTCAGTTAAAGTGTATTAACTAAAAAAAATTAAAACAAGGTTTATACTTTGGTAAAAGGAGAGCTTTATTTCTTATAAAGGGTAACGGCCCGTTGGGCAGCCATTCCAACAAATTGGGAGGCCAAGCCTAGGCCAGAAGCCAGACATACGTGCTTCAAAGAAGAAACAAAAGGGAACAGGATTTTATACTGAGCAAGGTAATCAACTATACATATTCAACAAAGTATAGGAGAAATCATGAATATTTATGAAATGAAATACTATATGCGCCTGTAACTGTGTTTTATCTCTCCCATCTCCTTATGGCTGGGAACTCAGTTTTAAGATATTTCTGGGGCTCCTTGGCCAAGACTGGTCCATTCAGTTAGCAGAGGGTTTAGGATTTTATTTTTAGTTCAAACCGCCCCCCCCCCTTTTAGCCAAGATATGGCCAGAGGCAGTAGTGATGACCAAACTATTTTGTTCCATCATTGATACCTGGAATGGCTATGTCTGTCTAGGTCTGTCTAGGGCCTCAGTGGAACACTTATGGCTAAGGAGTGGTTTAGAGTCATAAAAGCTTACAGCCAATTAAACCTTTTGGGTCAGATGGGAATAGGGTAGGCAGGCACTTACTAATCCCTTAAAACCTTTTAGTTGAAAAACAAAAGCCAAAAACAAGGTTATAAAATTAACGTTATCTATAAATCAAGCTACTGTAGTCTATGTTTTTGTTACAAACTTGTAGCAATTAGTTACATAAACATAAGCATTTTGTTAAGATCATCCTATCCCTTAAATTGACCTTTACAATCTCATATGCTTCCTTTTCCGAAATAGTCCCTGGGCCTAGAGGGAGGAAGGTCTGTCTGTATAGTGACAGGGCATTGGCAATGGGAACAAACCAGGCCCAGTGGGATTTTAGATGAGGAAGATTTGTAGGCTTCATCGAATCATCTCTAGTCTTCAGGATACTATGACTGTGGTTTTCTCAGTATTAAAATAAGAGATGAATAATATTAATAACTTGACAATTATAGAAGAAGAATTTGGGTATCAAAATGGAAAAAGGAACCTATACCGTTAGGGAGTCAAATTAAAACATCATGAAGAAAATTATAACCTGTTTTTATTTTCTTTTGTAGTCAAGAAATAACCAGTATTTAGTCCAAACTTTGGACAAATACTGAAAAAAAAACTTAAAAACAAAAGGACAGGCTAGGATTTAATAATAGGCCTTTTTTGAGACATAATTTTCTCTCTCTAGTTTGTCATTTTTATTAAAGACAAATCACAGTAGGACCAACTTATTTATAAAATACATTTTAGTCTTATTATACTTGGTTTGATTATTTGCATAAAGTACATTAAAAATAGTCATTGGGGATAGCCTTTCCTTTTTAAAATTGGCTTTGCCAGAGCCCCCCCTCCCACCTGTTTATTTTTAAAGGAATTTCAGGTTACTTAAAGGTCTCTTAGGACAAGCTAAAGATTTAATTGCGTATAGATACTTGCATGAATTGGGAAATTTCTCCTTTTTGAGGTCCCAAGGTAACTTGAGATTCCTGGTCCTGCCAGAAAGTGACATTCTTTACTTACCACAAATCAGGAAATGTTACAGATGAGGTATCAAGTCAGTATGTTCTTTCCAGAGGGTTTTTATTGGCTTTATAAAGTCAACTGGATTCCTTAAAGCAGTATGGGCATATTTGAAAATATGCCATTCCAGTCAAAGCTTTGGTAAAATAAACAGTATCTCTAATTCTGTCCTATTATAAGAGAAAAACAGATTCTTACTGAACTTACGCATTTTTGTTTTTTTTTGCCGTTTGTGGAAAGATGAACAAAAATTTCTTATTAGTTCTACTAATATTACACAAAAATCTTGTTCAAAAGAGAAACCCAAATTTTACTTTTGCATTAGTGTATTATTAATGCTAAAATTAATTTTAATAAAACCTTATAAATAAATCCATTCAATTTTTATTAGTTTGACCACAAGTAAAGATTTCCATAATACTTTTATAGCCTTTTACAATTTTTACTATTTTTTCTTTCTCAACTTTCTATATCCATTTAATTTTATGCATTATTATTTTTATTTCTTTAATTTAAAACAATCATTAAAGCTTCTAAATTAGGCGAACTTACTTTCTCTTTAATAAAAACCACATTCCTATGCCTTCTTTTTGTCTTTTTATTAACAAAACACAACCTATTTTTCTTATACTCTTTGCATATAGAATTATCTCTCTTATATTTAGTAGTTTCCATTGCACATATTAATTACTATGTTAACTCTTAGTAACATTTATGTTTAGTGAAAAACCCAAGAAGTAAGTAATTTGGTCCAGCTGTGCTAGGGAGGAGGGGGCATTGGATGTTGATCCATGGCCTCACCATGGTCACTCATTTGGACCTCAAAATCGAAATGTCCAAAAATAAAAACAAGCTCACAGGACGGTGTGCATGAGGCTATGAAGGAGCCCAGCAATTAGTCCATACAGTTTTAACTCACAGACAAATTAAGCAAGTATTAAAAGTACTACAGAAGCAACAATTTTATGACTTTAAATCATTTAGTTGAGATACTTGCCTGAACAGTATATTAAGGAAAAAAATTCTAAATTAAATTTTAAAGTTTTTATTTTATTAATCCCTATAGATGCTCCTTCAATACTGTTAAAATGGAACAATTAAAAATCAATTCACTTTCATAACAATTTATTATCTAATTATTGAATTCATTCATTTTCTGTTTATGAGAAATGGTGAAAAAGGCTTTAACAAATGTGTTAATATGTTAAGTCTATCTGTTAGTCTTTCACTTACAGGCATTCTTTTAGCCTAATATATTTAGAAAAGTTTGTAAAATAGATATACTTACATGATATTCTTTCAAAATAACATTTTGATAGAGTGCTTTATACATAGAATATATTACAACTATAAATGTATTTTAATAAAAGCTTTACTGGTGCAGATTTAATTCACTCAATTTATAGAAAATATCTGCTATATAAGTTAATTGGTGAGAAGTAAATATTGTCATACTAATCAGCCAAATCATATTGAAATTTATAAGAAAAATGTCTGATTTTATTTTCAATTCATATAAATATATTAATATATGTATTGCTTACAATTTCAGTTTTAATAGATGTACAGATGTTTACATATAGACATACATATAGACTTAGACATTGCATAGAACCTTGCTCTGAATTTCAGATTTGGATGATAAAAATATACTTCCATTTTCAATCATTCTTACTGACACTATGCTAGTTAACAAGCTATTTTCTCAGAGCTCCAAACCCACTCTTCTCTAGTCAGCTTTGTGATATTTGACTAGAACTCTGTAAATCATATTTCTAATTTGCCAATTACATTCCTTATTATATTCTACTAATGGGAGCATTATAGAGAAATTGAACAGGAGAAAGCAGGGATTTTCTCTTTTCTCTTTGCTTCCTCTCAACATTACTTTAACCTTGCTTTTTAAATACCACAGCAGTAGTTTTTTCCCAGGACAGTGGGTGGAGACATTGAGCAGTCTCATTGAGACTCTCAGAGATGACAGAATCAACTAAGCAGCATGACCTGAGAAGTCTGAATTTCAATTCTTCAAGATTATTCCATTAAGCTTTAAATTTTCATCATTTCAAATAATCCCCTTTATTCCCTCACTCATAGGGGAGATAGGTACTTCCTGTGGATTGATATCTACATGATCATGGTTTTGCTTTTTTATTATTATTATTTGTTTTTTTGGTGAGATGACCAGGTTAATAAGTAGTTACATCTAGTTCATAAATTCATTTTATTTAATATATCTATTGAAATATGTGTTGCAGTTTCTATTTTATGACCAAAGCCTGATTAAAGTAGATTCATTTTTCCTTGCACATTGAAAAGCAACAATAGAACTCTGCAGTCACCTCACTGGTTAAGATCAAATCATATGTTCACACTTAGCTACAAGGAAAATAGATCAAACACATTTTCAAATTGTCCAGATTCTAGTAAAATCATGTGAAACATAAGATGGGCAGAAATTAAAATTACTCTAAGCCACCTAAAGTTATCTGCTAACCAAAGAAAATTAACTACAATAGAAAGAAGTTGGATAAGCTTTTTAAAAAATTAAGGAAAGTAAGTTACAATAACAAAATTTTAAAAAGGTTATATAAACAGTAACATTGACACTCTGGACACCAGTCATGTGGACCTCAGCCCAACCGCCGAACCCCCCCCTTTAAAAAGCCCTGTTTTTCAGCTTAAAGGCAGGATGGTGGCCTTTTAGGGTGATAGTCTTCTGCCTTCCTCATTTGTCAGAATATTAATAAACTTCTCATTCCCTTCCCTCAAACTACTTGTCTTCATTGTTCATTCTCATTGATTCGGCCTCAGTCATTTGGCCTCAGGGACAAGTACTAAACTTTCAGCAACAAAATTTGGTGGGCTTTGTGGCACCCTGGTGGAACGGCACCCCACGATCAACTGCTGCCATGACTAGAAGATGTGGGGAGCATCCCTGGGTCAAGCCGGGGGTCTTCGCCAGTAGGAACGTTGTCTTTTCAGGGTAAGAGAGTGAGGGACCACCCTTGCAGCTGCCAAAGCCTGCTTAGCTCTGGAGAACTCCCATCTCTCCCTCTCCAAATTAGGTACAACTCCTTGCAGCCCAAACCTTGTTGAGGAAAAGGAAACGGATTTGGCAGGAGTCACAGCACCTGGCCCTTTAGGTGCATCCCTCTGTATGCATACCGACACCCTTGGTTCTTCTCATTTGGGGAAGGTCGTGAACCTTCAGCCCCATGGTAGAGCATTTGTGGCTCTGCTGGTGTGGAAGTCAAGGTTGAGTGGAACTCCCGAACCTGGGGGGTTCATTGCATTTTGGGTCAGGAGAACTCGTTCTCTTTTGCGTGGTTCCCACATGTTTGATAGGCCTTGGCACTGAGATTGTTTGCCTTGGGAATTCCCGGTACTGTCTACTGCTCAACTTGTGTCTGCTGTTGTTTGTGAGTTTTATTTCAACATGGGAGGTTCCATTTCTATTACATCTGAAAGTCCCTTGGGAGAATCTTGGCTGAATGGCCAACTTATAGCTATAAGCCTATGTCTAAAATGAGAATGATATTTTATTATAATATTATTTGGCCAATGTATGTGCTGGGATGTGAGGAGAAATAGCTATTGAATGCAACCTTAAATTATTATTTGTCAAAAGTCAGATAAATGGGACATGATTCCACATGTACAATCTTTTATGTAATTGTATTATAAAGAGGCTAAAGGCCTGGGACAAAATTGATGGTATAAAGGAAACCACTACCAGTGTGTGAGAATCATTTACAAGTCAATCTGTTTTCTGCTCATCCATTCATTCTTCCAATTATCTATCCATCCTTTCAAGTAACCATTTATTGCCCCTAAACAGAATTACCTGTACTCCTCATCTCACCCTCCCTTCTAAAATATATAAATTTCAGGACACCACTGGGATATCGAGTAATCACTGTTATTCTCTCCATGTGCACAGTAATTGAATCTCTTCCTCTTATTAATCTGCCTTATTGTGAATTGATCTTTCAGCAAACCTTACAGGGTGAAGAGGCAGTTTCTCCTCAGCCCCACAAAATATATTCATATATATTTTTTAAATTATATATTATTATACATGTTATTTATATGTATAGGCTTGGACAAATAAAAAGACATTTCATACTCTAGGAGAGGATAACTCAACACTATAAAGATGTCATTCTCCCTAAGTTAATTTATAAATTTAATGTCATCTCAATAAAGATACCACAAAGCTTTTTTTATAGAGTTAGAAAAATTGATTCTAAAGTTCATATGGTAGACAAATGTGAGAATAGCCAGTCAAGGAATCATTGAGAACTAAAGGGAAACTAAACTATTATAAAGGGAAAAGGGAACACTAAACTATTATAAAGTGAGACCAGCCCTGCCAGACTTTAAAACTTACTAGGCTTCTATAATTAAAACAATGAAGTTTTGGCATATGAGTAGACAAGAGACCAGTGGAAGTAAAATAGATAACCCAGAAATGGATTCAAGTACATAATGTTGGAAAATATGCAAGCCAAAAGATGATGGAGAGATATCTTTAAAATGGATATTAAAATATCTGGTACTAGAAAAGCACTTGAAAAGCAAAAGAATAAAATGAAAATATGGTATGCAAACACTAATCCAAAGAAGCTGCAGTGATATTTTGAAATAAGACCATGTAAAGAAATATTAACAGGATAAAGAAGAACTTTTGTAACAGTAATTATTTCAATTCACAGGGACATAAGAATCTTAAATATTTTGGGAGATATGAGTTTCAAAATTCATAAAGCAAAATCTGATAAAAATGAAAGGAGAGATAGACAAATCTACAGTTATCTTGGATTTTGCTGCACTGCAATTTTAGTTTATTAGAACCAATGGAAAGACGTAAATATATAAAAGATTTGGGGAGCATTATCAAATTGGACCTGAGGTTTATAGAACACTCATATGAAAATAACAGAACATACATTATTTTTAATGGTACATAGATAATTCTCCAAGACAGTATTTTATGCCATTAAAAAGCCCCATCAAATTTCAAAAAGCCTGAGTAAGTTAGAAAATAACACTTTTATACTCTGGTCACAATGAAATTAAACTGAAAATAAAAGTAAAAAACATATGTGAAAATTTCTCTTATATTTGGTAAATGCATTTACGTCTATGTCTCTGAAGAATATTGGTCTATATTTTCTTGTAATGTCTTCGAAAGGTTTTATTGTCAGGCTATTGCTGGCATCATCAAATTAGTTAGTGTTTTTCCTCTTTTGTTGTGTAGTGGATTTGCATAGGATTGGAATTGTTTCTTTCTTAAATGCTTGCTAAATTTCTACTGTGAAGGTAACTTGACATAGAAATAGGTTTTATTTTGTAGCAAAGTTTTCATTTCTTTAATAGATAAAGGCCTATTCTGGCTGTCTATTACTTCTTTAATGAGCTTTGGCAGTTTGGGTCATTCTTCTACCAAAGTTTCTTCTACCAAAATTTTATCAAATAGAATTCAACAATACATTAAGAAGATAATACTCAACTACCAAGTAGAGTTCATCTTAGGAATGAAAGTTGTTTTAATGTTTAAAAATAATGTATTCAGCATATAAATGGATTAAATAAGAGGATCCATATAATTTTTAAAACATCAGAAAAAAACATTGAACAAAATTGCCATTTATGATTGTTTTACAATCTCTGTAATTCAGAAGAAAACATCTTCAACCTGATAAGACCATCTTTCTGAAACCTACATTCAACATTGTGCTTAATAGTGAAAGTCTGAATGCTTTCCTTTAAGATCAGGAACAAGATGAGGAAGTGTGCTATCACTACTTACTTACATTCACCTTGTAAGGAAGGTACTAGCAAGTTCAGTAGGCAAGAAATAAACAAAATATACACACTGTATGGATGAAGTAAAAATTGTCTTTATTTTCCAACAGTATTATCATCTATGTAGAAGGCCCTAAAGATTTAAAACACTAAAATAATGTATAAGTGAGTTTCAGAATGTATAAGGTTTCAGAATTCATGGTCAATATGCAAATATTAGTCATATTTCCATTTCTACAAGTGAGTACTTGGAAATTGAAATTTTAAGAACATTTATAAGAGCATTAAAAATACTATGCATTTAGGGATACATATAATGAGAAATGAATGTGACCTCTACACAGCAGACTATCAAATATTGCTTACAGAAATTATAGAAAACACAAATTAACAAAGAAAAATATCATGCTCATGGATGAGAAGGCTCAATATTGTTAAGATTTCCAAAGTTATTCTATAGTTACAATACAATCTCAATCAAAACCCCAACAGGCTGTTTTATTTGCTATAAAATTGAAAAACTGCTTCCAAAATTTTTATGAAAATGCAAAGGATCCCTGAAAGCCAAAACAACTTTGAAAAAAGAGATGGATGATTCATACTATCTGATTTCAAGACATAGAATAACACTACAATAATTCAGAGCATTTTATTGTGGAAGGATAGACAAATAGATCATTGGAATGGATTACAGTCCAGAAATAGATTAACACATATATGGGCAATTGATTTTTTTAAAGAGGTAACAAGATAATTCAATGGGTAAATGATAGTTTTTTTCAACAAAGTGTACTGGAACAATTAAATATCTATATTCAAACAAACAAAAATGTGATCCTCTACCCTTACTTCTCACTGAAATCAAAAACTAACTTGAAGTGGATCATAAACTCAAATGCAAGCACTAGAAGTATAGAACTAAAAAAGGAAACAAAACAAATAGAAATTCTTTGTGATCTTAGGGATAGATTTTTTTAAAAAGTCACAATGAGTATAAACCATAAAATAAAAAATATAAAAATTCTAAATTGACTTCATTAAAATAAAAAAAGATGCTTTTCAAAATATACTATTAGGAAAATAAAAAGGCAGACCACTGGAAAAATATTTGTGATTTATATATCTGATAAGGAACATGTATACAGTATATATAAACAATGCTTATGACTCAATCATAAGAGCAACCAGATAAGATATGAGAAAAAGATTTTCATAAACATGTCACCAAATAAAATATAAGTAAGGGAATGGAAAATAAACCCAAAATATGCTCAACTTCACTAGACTTTAGGAAAGCAGAGGCTAGAAGAGCAAGTCCCAGGCCTCCTGAGGCACAACTGCAGATGCTTTTCATGGACTGTCTCCAGTCTCCACCTTAAGATGCTAAAGTCAGCTTAAATTTGCCTTCTTTTAATAAACATATGAAACAATAAAAGTTGAAAAGAGGAATGTAAAAAATTTCTTAAAGTCCAGTTTTAATTACATGTTAAATTTAAATAATTTCATCTCTAGGGTTTATCCAGTACATTCAAAAGTTTTTGAAAGGAAAACTAAATTTAAAATCTTATAGATCTGTGAATACCATTCTGGTTTCTAGATTACTCACCTGCCACATCTCCTCTGAATAAAATAAGCTTTGATTTCATTAATAAAATTATTGTACACTGTGACAAATTAATTTAGACCAAAAAAAAAGTATATAGGTAGTTTAGTTAGTTCATGCTCATTAACTAATAATGACCAGATTCCAAACTATCTATTGTATGCTCTTTTTGTAGTAAAATAAATATACCTTTGTATTCTAACTTCATATCTGTCTGGGAAACTTTCCCAAAATGATGAAAAAGTTATCTGGTTCCCTACAGTGTTTAGTATTCACATGTGGTACTATGTCCTTTCTCTTGGAGGTCACCACTAAATACAGAATCTTTGAAAATTCAGCATCTAATCTACTTATTTCATGGTCCATGTGGTATTTTAAGGTGTCTGTAATATATGGTTGTCCCTCAGTATCTCCAGGGGACTGGTTTGAGGACCCCTCCTCCAACCCGAGGATACCAAAATATCAGAAAGCTCAGGTCCCTTACATAAAATGACACAGTATTTGCATATAATTTATGCATATCCTCCCCTATACTTTAAATCATTTCTAGATTACTAATAACACCTGAAACAATTTAAATGCTATGTAAATAGTTGTTATACTGTGTTTTTTATTCATATTATTTTTAATTGCCTTTAGTTGTTTTATTATTTTTATTTTATTTTTTAATACGTTTGATCTGCAGTTCGTTGAATCTACAGATGTGGAAATCACAATATAGAACCTGTGGATACAGATAGCCAACTGTTAACTGTCTAGGAAAACAATTTTCTTTTTCTTTAGGAACTACAGTTGCTTGATTTAGTGATAACCAGCACCTTTTTAAAAAAGATATGTTTTAACACAGCAGTAATTTCATGAATGCGCTGGTGATATGAAGAACTTAAAATATGCTGTTAAAATATAGCTAAATTTACTATTTTTCAAGAGAACAGACCACAAAGATGTATAAATGATTACTTATATCTGTGAAGTTTTATGCATTTTGCTAAATTTCCTAAAGTTCTTGTAATGGCTGAAATGTGTTTATTCTCAAACATCTCAGTTATTCAACATGATTAACAAAAATGAACTATTTTAGAATTGTACCAGTTAAGCACATTCCTAAACTCAAAAGGGCACATAACATTTATATCCTAATATTCTACTAAAAATTAGTTTCTAAAATTTTAAATACAAACTGTTTTAATTGGCTCATAAATCCAAGGTACACAAATATATGTAACCATATTCTCTTTTAAGCATCTGTTTTAAAAATGTTAATAAGGGCATATAAAGATAAACAGTTTCATGCAATGTTTTATACAAAGTAGTATTATTAGAATCTTTCTTTGTCCTTATTTTATTTTATTTTTTTAATAAAAGGATAAGAAGGTAACAAGAAAGGCCTTTACTTGGAGCCAGTTTCAATTAGGCGCCTTAGCTGCTTAGAGTCTGGTGCTAATGAGGTCAAGACAAAGGTCTAATCCCCACATGGGCCAATTAGCATCATTATGCTTCCAGATCTCAGACTATGTATCTTGCAAAGTGTCCCACTTACAAAAAGGAAGCCAGGTGATAAAGTGTTGATGGATCAGTAAAATCCAGAAAATCTCAGTTGGCTAACAATTAGGCGATATCACTGTTCCACTATACCTCTGTTATGTTTCAGCTAAACGGTCACTCTTAGTTCCAAAATTACACTCTTTGTAATTTCCAGCCTTTGTGGACTTTTTTCCTTTAATCCTCTGTGTCATTCATATCTTGGGGAATTAACATTTTTCTTATCCCTTAAATCCTAGGACATTTGGCACCTTTTCCATGATCCCTCGCCACTTTAAGCTCTCAAATTACAAGACTCATATTAATAGTAATCATGTGATATTGGTTTTATATTTTATATATATGTATATGGTGCAAATCCACTAGGAAAATAAAACCTTGAATTAGATATACTGTGTTACTATTTATCTTTATATTTTAGCCTGTCTCGAAAATAATCTGTTTCCATACATATCTGCTGAAAGAATGAATAAATTAAAAAGTAAATAAATGAAAGAATGAAGGTAGTTCAAAAGTTGCCATTAACCTGGCCATTAATTGAGAGCATGCACTGCACTTCACAGCTGATATTTTTATTACCAAAGAAGAACATTCTCTATATACAATAAATCTATAGCTAATATTTTGAAATAAAGTTCAAATTTGAGCATGGTTAGTATTTTCATATTTATTCAAAATGTTTATTACATATTAATTAACAATACTTTAAAGTAACTATCTGATTTCGTACTTATCCTAAAAAGTAATTGTAGTATTGTTTGGAAGGATATCAGGCTCAGAGAAGCAATGGAAAAGGAAAAAGCAGATTTAGAAAATAGGCTTTAATTGGCCAGGCGTGGTGGCTCACGCCTGTACTCTTAGCACTCTGGGAGGCTGACGTGAAAGGATCACTTGAGCTCAGGAGTTTGAGACCAGCTTGAGCAAGAGTAAGACTCCATCTCTATCAAAAATAGAAAATTGGCCTGGCATTGTGGTGCACACCTATAGTCCCAACTACTTGAGAGGCTGAGGTAGGAGGATTGCTGGAGCCCAGAAGTTTAAGGTTGCTGTGAGCTAGGCTGACACCTTGGCGCTGTACCCAGGGAGATAGAGACTCTGTCCTCAATAAATAAATAAATAAATAAATAAATAAATAGGCTTTAATTAAATAAGGCAACTTCAGAGGCAAAAAGTCACAAAACCATCTTTTATCTGGAAAAGTATAGCCAGAAAGCAGGCATATTGTAGAAGCCACCACAGCCTTTGCTTTAATACAGTTCAATACCTATGAGATATTCATTCAAGATTTCAAGTCCCAAGTATCAGGGTCTTACTGAAGAGGCTTTAGCTGCCGGAGGATACAGAGAGGAAAAATCTAGGTCTGTACTTTCAATGTGGTAGCCAGTAACCAGGAATGTCTATTGAGCACTTTAAATGTGACTGGTCCTACATGAGATAGGCTGTAAACAAAAATACACGGGGTTTTAAAGACTTATTAAAAATTAAAGAAACTATCTCTTTTATAGTTTCCATTAAAATTAGTTAGACAAACTATATTATTAAATTTAATTAGACCTATTTTTAAAATTTTTCCATTGTGTCCACTAGAAGACATAAAATTATATATAAGGCTCACTTTTGATTTCAAATTGCTATTGGACAGCACTGCTCATCTAGAGCTGTTAGGCATTTTTACTAAGAGGAGGAATGGGCCCTACCACTCCCTTGGCCACATGAGGCCCCAACCAAGCCTATATAATGGCATGTGGAGAGATGGGAGCAAATAGGGTAGACTTGTGTCTCTCATGATTTGTGAAAAAGCATGCAATTTGTAGGAGACAATCAAATAGTGAAGCTTTAATATCATTAGGATCCGTCGTGGTCTGGGTGACGCAATCACAAAGAACTTTAAATTTGAGCTTTTGATTTTTTTCCAAGTGAGGTTACATAAAGCAACACAGAGATATTTTGTTAAGACGGAAACAAGAAGATGCTCATTATCCTTTAATGTTTATCTCATTGTCAGATTTATCGACTATATTTAAAAATCTTGTGAATGCAAAAATTATATTGTATCTGTATTGTGTTAGTATTAATTTGCTTAATGTATGTAATTTAATTTTCTAAAGATATGTATTTAAAATAAAAGATGCATACATATTTACTTTTCTGAAGTCCTACCTATATCTGTCAGAATTTCATGTGAAAAAAGTTAGTACTGGGAAAGCTCAATATCTCATATTAAAAATCAGATGGATCCAAGTCCTATTTGTGTACCTATCTTCCCTGTTTTTCCTTTAATATTTATTAGTATTTCAAATAATTCTTTAATTGTTTCTTTACTGCATAATAGCACCTGATAATAATGTCATGAATATAAATATTTTCTTTTAAATATTTTATGATTTTTTTTTTTAGTCACTAACAAAAGTATATGTCTTAGTTTTATCACCCATCTCTCTGCTGGGTGCATATAATATTCCAAGTTAACTGGACAACCCCTAAAAAGGAAAAAGTGCAAACCACTAGTAAAAAAGAAAGAAAAGAAAGTCTAAGAATTTTATTCCAAACCACTTTTAGGAATGAAAGCTAATTCCATGTTTAGGATTTGAAAGTAGAACAAAGAGCTGTATTTTGTTGTAACATACATGCTTTAAATTTAGATTACACCATCAAGGTGAAATGATTGTGTGAGATTTGTATGAATGCTAATATTTCACTGTTTAATAAAATGTTACTATTTACTCTCAAATACACTGAAATCTCTTCATAAAGCTTATTTTTAGAAATAGGATTAACATATACTTCGGGTTAGATGTGAGATGACAAAAGATGTCTATATGTGGTTTTATTATAAATATAAAGAATATTTTGAAATTTGGTTAGTTTGTAGTTTGAACAGTTATATGCTAATCTCTATTAACTATTATTAAACCATTAAGGTGGTTTTTTGTTTAAATTAAACATAATATAATTACTCTTTGCATTTTGCTTGATTTTCTTTTTTATTTGTAGGTTATTTTGGCATTATAGTTGTATAGTAATGTGATTTCAGTTTATAAGTAAAATAATTCCATAGTGCAATTCTTTTAAAATGGTAATTTTTATTTTTTAGATTTAGAGATGGGGTTTTGCTTTGTCACCAAGGCTGGAGTGTAGTGGCACACTCATAGCTCAATGCAGCCTTGAATTCCTGGACTCCGGGGATCCTCCTTCCTGTCTCAGCCTCCTGAATAGTTGAGACTGCAGTCATGCACCACCACACCAGGCTAATTTTTTAAAAATTTTTTTAGAGATGGAGGTCTTGCTATGTTGCTCAGGCTTATCTCAAACTATTGGCATCAAACAATCCTCCTACCTCAGCCTGCTGTGTAGCTGGGATTATAGGCATAAACTACCGTACCTGGCCATTGAACAATTTGTAGGGAAAACAGTGAGTGTATCTTTGATATTATTAAATATATACGATGTGTCTGTCTGGGAAATCTCTAGCCATTGTTAATATAAAGAGAATGGTTTGCGCGACATTGGTGTAACCTGGCAGCCAAGGAGAGTAGACTGTAATGCGCACGTGTGAACAATGACGACTTCACTGTACTAGTCAGTGTGGTACTAGATGTCATTGAGTGAGCGTGTGTACTGTGTGGCCATCACATTCAAAATGACTGAGGGAGTAGAGCAACAAATCTGCATCAAATTTTGCATTAAGCTTGAACATTTCTCCGCAGAAATATTTGGATGATTCAGAGGCTTTCAGGGACAATGCAATGAGTGCAGCACAAATAAAAATGTGTTACAAATGCTTGAAAGATGGTCAAGAATCTGTTGAAAGTGATCCATGTTCTGGAAGGCCTGCAACAAACAGAACACCTGAGAATGTTCAAAGTGTATGGGCTGCAATCAACAAAAATCAGCAACTGACAGTGGGAGAACAAGAAGCTGGGGATTCCAAAAACTACTGTGTCTGAGATTTTGATGCAGGATCTTGGCATGAAACGTGTCATGGTAAAATGCATTACATGGCTTCTACTACGAGAGCAGAAGGAACATGGTGCTGCATTTGCTAATGACTTGCTTCAAACCGCTACCATGAACCAGATTTCCTCCAGAAGGTTATAACTGGAGATGAATGGTGGGTCTGTGGCTATGAACTGGAAACAAAGGCCCAGTCATCCCAATGGAAGTCACTTGGTTCTCTACTCCCAAAAAAGGTGCGGCAAAGTTGCAGCAAGATCAAGAACATGTTAACTGTGTTTTTTGATTGGGAAGGTGTTGTCCATCATGAGTATGCTCCTCCATGAATAAGGAGTACTGCCTCAATGTTCTTCATTGATTGAGAGATCTAATGCCATGAAAACTGCCCCAGTTATGGGCAACTGGTGGTTGGCAGCTTCATCATAACAACATGCCCACCCATGTATCACCTCTCGTGCAGTTTTTTTGGCAAAACATCGGATCGCCCAGGTGACTCAGCCCCTCTACAGCCCAGATTTGATGCCCTGCGACTTCTATCTTTTCCTCAAACTAAAGTCACCTTTGAAAGGGAACAGATTTCAGACCATCCATAAGATTCAGGAAAATACACTGAGGTAGCTGATGGCGATTTCAACAAAGGATTTTGCAGAGTGTTTTAAACAGTGGAAGAGAGGCTGGGAGAACTGTGTAAAGTCCCAATGTGCCTACTTTGAAGGGGACTGAGATGTTATTATCTATGTACAATGTTTCTTGTATCTTGTGTCTTTCTCAATGGATGTCTCAATTTTTCATATTAATATTACAGGGTGGGGTACTTTCTAGACAGATCTCATATAAAGACCATTGAAGGAAGTGGAGCTATTTATTCATAATGTGCTCCAGATTTCTTTCTAAGATAAAAAATATAGTTAAAAGGAGATAACTGGAAATAGAAGACCTTGAAATTTCTCATATTGAGGAAAGAAGTAGACATCCCAATAAACGATGGTATTTCACTGAAAAGATAAATTTAGAGTTCATTTTTCTGTCATTGCAAGCTAGGAAACCTAATAAAAATTAAAAATTTGATCAAATGATAGAAAAGAAGTATAGAAGCACTTCCCTGATTTAAAATTCTATTTTTATATCTTTAATAAACTAAAAAACAGCTGTATTTTTATTAGAAAGAAAGTATTTTTATTTTAAAAATCCAAAAGATACATAAATTTTTAAAAAATAGAATGAAATTCTATTACAAATATGTAATGGCCAATATTACTTTTTTTTTCCATATTTCTAACTTTTCTATGCATATTTATACAAGTATACCATATTTATATAAAGAGATATATTAAGCATGCTATTTCTGCCGATTATTATTATATGCACATTACTATCATGCTATATATTATAAAGTATGTTATATAAAACTATATATAAATATAATATATAAATACATATACTTCAAAACATATTTCATATATTAAATATATTTATATTTATAAATATTAATATTACTACTCATATGTAAAATGAATATATTAGTATTAACAATCATATATTTGTAAACATAAAGTCTATCTTATCTATCATATATTATAAAATACATGTAATATAATTCCATATGATTTTTCTCTCATCATCAATAATTTTATATCAATATATCTGATATGTCCTTTCACAATTTTCTCTATGTTTGTACGAAATAAACAAATACTTTGTGTATACTTCTGTTTATAAAATAATTTTATCAAAATAGTTTATACACTCAAATTTATTCTTTGGTTAGCATCCTACTAGACCTTTGAGTATAGATGTAAGAGGTCTTTTCTAATAACTAAAAATATTACATGAACTTAATATTTTATTCAATTATTTATTTACCTTCAGGATTTTTTCATTTGTTTTTGTACTCACAACTTTTCTCCATTAGCATTTTTATTATTGTGGGCAAGGCTCTCCAAAGGTGAATTTGTTAGTCAAAAATGTATGACTATTGTTAATTTGAATATGTATAAGAAGATAGAATTTTTTCTCAGTAGGTTTTACAAATTCAAACTTCCATGTCAATGAAAGAATCTCTTTTTTTTTAATTCTTATAACCTATATTATGGTTTATTTCTATAATTTTTAAGAAGTTAATGAGTCTAAAATGTATCTCTTTATTTTTCAATTATAGTGCCCTAACTTCTAGAGAAATTGAGCATTTAAGATATTTGAAATAAACATCCATTTGTTTAGCTGACATTGTTAAAAACTGCTTATATTAGTAACTCCAAGGGAGTGTTTGCATGAGGCTAACGTCATACACAGCTACTCCTCCAGCTAATAAAACAGTGAAAACAACAATATTAAAAAAATGTTAAATTTATATTGTTGTTACCATATAAATTTGGCATTTTTGTTGGCATTTTTTCTTACCTTTTTATTGCATTACATTGTCATTGCAGTAAGATTTGTTTCTGAAAAGATCTTATTTCAAAAATAAAATAAAGATTGTATATTTATTCTATCTTCAACATGTAAAAATTTAATTATTTCAGATTATAATAACTAAACATTGATCCTATCCATACAAGTAAGGATTTTATTTTATTTTTATTTTTATTTTATATCAGCAGTATAATAAGAAGTAGAAAATTGAAGTTCTGTTTAATAATAAGTTTATGTGCTTTTCACTGTTTTGTATTTTGAAACATAATGCATAATCAGAATATTAATAATATATTAAATTTATAAACTATAGCACAATTTATTTACAACTGACAACCTCTTTCTTCTCAGATATAACACAGTAAAAGGTTAAACTTTTAAGAAAGCAATTTCAGATTTTCATGACTAGTGCATTTTGGTAATGAATAAAGATTTTGTCAAAAGTTTGTCACTTTATCAGGGTGAAAAGCATAAGCAAATCTTAAAAATGCTTATGAACTTTATTAAATGGAAGAGAGGTGGCAGATTTTTGAGGTTATACTTTGTGAAAATTCTAATATTGTTTTCAAAAAGGTTTAATAAATAAATTGCCAGAAACATATTGCTCATATGGTTATCAACTTCCTATAATGTACAATTATCAGTATCAAAATATTTTCATGGATTTTCAACTGACCTTTGCTGTCTGGCTATAGTTGTCAAATGAATACTTGTCCAACTGAAATGTGAAGGGACATATTTCTAGGTGATATATATGTAAAAAGGATATGGTGTCTTTTAATTTTTGGTCTGGTCTCATCCCCCCTTTGGCTTGCACTGTGGGTTACTAGAGTTTACAACATAAGGGGTTTATGGTGCTTGGAGTGATGATGTGATTACAGTGGTTGGTTTGTGGATACTAAACAGTCAGTATGGGATTCTCAGTATACATAGAAGGTATAGTGAGATTACTTCAGACTGTGTATAGGAAGAAATTTGTACCTCTCACCTTGCCCAGCAAATAGAGATTCTAATTATCCAGTGGGGGCAATGCATCCTATATGGTCAGACTTTTGGTGACATCACTATGTCTGAAAAGTTAATGGTTCTAGTCTAGTCAGGCTATCTGGGCTTGCAAATGAATCTAGGTGTATCTCTGTCTTCTAACTGATCAGCATCTCTGAGTCACTCCAGTAACTGGAGTAGTCAGGCCATCTGGTCACTCTACCAGAGCCAATCAGATTATAACTTAGATGAAATGGCAAGGAGGAAAGAAAGTGAATGAACATAGAGAACAACACTAATTCAGTAGATGACATTGAATTTTTGCTCTACTCAAGAAAAAGCCATAACTCACAAGAAATTATCCTCCAGCTTTATGAATGCATGGCCACGACTAAGCATATATAGTAGAACAGAGAGTACTGTGGAAATATGCCATTGTATTCATGTATTTTAATATGTTACTACATTATCTATGTTAGAAACACACATGTGTACTATATCCTTTACCATGTTTATTTCAATCAAACCTTTAATGAAAGAAATGAAGGAATAGATGGCTTTCTAAACACAGCGGCATTGTGATAGTTCTCCCTTGTTTCTTTGGCTTCTGTATAATCATTTATCTTATGATTCAGCACATGAATATATGTCTTTCACTACTTAATTAAAATTACTGGATTTGTGTCTCCTGTATTGAATTTCTTTAAAAAAACAAAATTCTAGTTTGTGGTCATGGATTCCACCATTTCATTTTCTTGATCATTATCCCTACATCATGCTTACATTTTGCCAAATACTTGAACTGTAGTTCAAATAAAACAGATATTAAATAATATTTATTTATTTTAATTTTTTTTGTTTTTCATTTGAGGGTGTTTGAGATAAAGTTATTAAATACACAAACACACACATGTGCAAGAGAAAGAGTTATTTATATAAGCTGTGTGAGGTCTAGAGGTTTTAGAAAAGGACAGGACTTTGTAGGTCATCTAGAGTTGTTTCTTCTCCTTACTCCAAACAATTATTTTCTTTTGTGGATTAGCAAAGATGGAAAACATAATGAGTAGTCCTAAATTCTACTCTCAGCTCCCCAACCAATTTGTAGTACAACACTGAGCTAGGTCTTTGTATGTATAGTGTTTCTCTGTCTTGCCAGTTAAACTTACCAGACACTGCTTTTGAGGAATATGTTAGTATGAAATATAATATTTGTATTCGAAACTGCAAGATTTCTTCTTGGAAATCAGAAAAGGCTAGAAGATCTGTTTGAAAATCCACAGGGATGATAATCAAGACTTGAAGTAAATTTGGAACAAACAAGTAGAAAGAAACATCATTCTAAGGTTAAACTGAACCAATTAGAAGACACTTAAGGAAGATTTTGGTCCTGATGATGTTTCAACAAAAGAAATCTGATGCTGTTTGCAATAAACAAAAATGCATTCAGTAACTGGAGATAAAATGAAGTCCATTAGGGAAATAAGTATGCATTATTTTGGTACAACTGAATAGGAAAAATTTTGTAACAGTAAGTTGCTGTTCATAAAAACAAAACAACCCATTTGCTGAGGAAAATATTATCTATCCAGAAGTGGCAATAAGGTTTTGCTGAGCCATCTACATATTCTTGCCTGATTGTAAAGCTGTTGGCTTTAGCCTGTATGTGTGTTTCCACATTTATAGGCATCTGTAGACAAAAAAAGGAGAACAAAAGTCTAGCTATCACTGAGGGTTCTGCAGTGTAGAAATACTGTAAAATTACCTATTTCTCTATATGTGTATTTATATAACTATAATTAATTAAACAAAGAATTTGAAGCTTAAAAAGAATAAAACCCTAATAACAAAATTATAAAGCTTGAATAAAAATAAAGTATTATAACAGCATCAGGGATAATGCAAAAATAGGTCAAACTTGTAAATCTGAAATATCAAAACTCAGGGGCATACATGATAAATACTTTATAATTACTGTTCATAAACTCAAAATGGGGCTATGAGTTTTTTAAAAGCCAGAAGAAAATGGATCTTACTGCCCCAGATTGGGCTTATGATACTGATGAAGGTAACTTTCTGTATAATGTAAAATGGTCCCAAGGAAATATAGATAAATTTTTGCAACACCCTTAAAAAACTCTCATAGTCCTTATGTTAAAACCAGGTGAAAACTTTAGAAGTATTAATATGGCAATGGAACAGAAAGTGCTCAAGATTAACGTGGAGAGTTTTTTATTCCTAAAAAAAGTCACTGAATATACCAATCATGCTCAAGTCAGCCAAAGAGAGCAAACCTTGTGGCCCCATCCAGAAAAGAATATGATTTATTTAAGGAGTCTTCAAGTCTGAAATAGGTGGTGTCATCCATGAGGATCTCACCATGCAAAACAGCATTGGGAGAGCTGAAACATTGGAGATTTATTTGAGCAACTAGCCATGCTGTCTGAAGTCAGAAGTAAACACAAAGCCATGCTTATTGGTGCTGAGCTACTTTTTCCTTTTATGCCCCTTGATCCCTTCCTCCATTCTACCCTGGCCTCTGCTGTTTTAAAGAGAATAAGGATTACAGGTGCAGCTGAGATCTTGTCTACAGTGGAAACCCAGACACCATACATTCTCATCCAAGTACACTGAGAAACCTTGGGGAAGGGAGGGAATTCAACTATTAATGGTTCTGTTGAACCCAAGTCTCCACTGTACTTGCTCTTGTTGGGCAGGGAGAACTCAAATTTAACTGATGGATTTGGAGTGAGGTTTAAAGCAGGGAAGGGCAAAATATAGGTGGGGCCCTTTGGGATGATTCAATGTATTGTTGTGACTTCTACTGCTGTATGCTTAATTGTGATTGATGTTTTACATGCTTGTAATATGAGGGCTCTTGAGTTCTGAGGGGACCCACCTGATTGGGAAGAGCTGCATGTAGAGAGGAACTAGTAGGACACAGAAATAATTGCCAAAACACATCCCTGTCCCCACTCTGATGGTCCAACAGAAGCAAAGTAAAATGCCAGTAGGAGAAATGGAAAACACAGCCTTGATTAAAGATTTAAAGACAGCGGGAGTAAAAAGAGATGAAGTATTTCAATACAACAGTCATGTATGCTGGTAAAAAATGTTCACACAATCTGGAGAATTATAGTAGATTGTTGCTAACTGTACATTGTTGCTCCCATGGCACTGACTGTTCCAGACACTGTAACTAAAACTGAAACCATTGCTCGAACTGATGCCACTAAGTATACTGACCTAGACGTTGATAACAACCTTTTTTACATCCCACTGGTATCTGATGACCAAGACTAATTAGTGTTCATGTAGCAAGTCCTCCAATATATGTTTGCAGTAGTTTCTGAGGAATAAACTACCCTGTGTTTGCCATCAACAATCACTTCAGAATTTAATGTGTCTTTATTCTCTGAGGTCCAAAGCTTTTGCCATATAGATGATGTCCTGCTCGCTGGCAGGTCAGAAGTCTTAGACTCAGTAGACCTGAGTGTAGTGCTGTCATACCTATGCAAAATTTATTTAGGGACCTGCTTACCAAGAAAAGTTTTTGGACTATGTAATAAGATTCACAATGCTCAACCTTTCCATAGTCTAAAAAAGTCTTTACTTTTTTATCTCTTTGAACCTTTGAATCTTGATTCTTATCTCTTACCTCTTTGGGTTTTAGAGATATGCTTCACTATGTCATTACAGTTGATCCTACATATCAACTAGACCACAAATGAATATACTTACAGTGGGTTCCAAATCAACAGTTTGTGCTGGAAGATATTTAACAAACTGTGGAATGCTCTTTACTTTCAAGACAAATATCCTAATGCCCTTTTGAGCTACAAGTCTTTATGACTGATGGTTTTGTTTATTGGAGACTCTGACAAAGGGAGGCACACCTTGATGTTTTGAATTCATCATCTCCCTGGCATGGAAACATATCCATTCTGAAAAAGAGTTATTAGTTGTCTATGGGCTTTTGTCAAAACTGAATGCCTATACCATGGAAGCCTTGTGACTCTTTGGTTAGATTTTACCATTTTGAGGTGAATCAACTTGGATATAGTGACTAATAAAATGGGAAAGACTTAATAAACATTAGGTCAAATGGATATAGTACATTCAAAGACCATGGCCCCAGCAGCATCTCAACTTTACCTGAAAGAGACTCAGGCATCTGTTTTGGGGAAATATTATCACCCCTCTTTAACACCCAAATCAAAGCTTCTGGATCAAAGGTATTTTGATTTATGGGTTTATGGAAACTCCATCATGTATCCCTCAGATAACTTGGAGATCCCTCCAAAATGAAGCTACTCTTGCTTCTTTGGGAAACTTCCTTTAGGAATAATTGATTTATTATTTATGTGCTACCAGTAAGCAGTTATTCCTATAATTGGAGTCATCCAATTGGAAAAGTTAGTACAACATGAGTTCCAGAATTTAGATGAAGTGATTACTAACACTACCTTATTTCTGGAAGGCATGCAGATGGGTTGCAACTCACTGGCCAGAATGGTCATGAATGATAGAACTGACCCAGATTTCTTCTTTGCAAACCAAGATATAGTCTGTAAAATCACTAATACATCCTTCTCTGCCTTGATTAAAGCATTGGACCAACTAGAAAGATCTTTACAGAAACTTAAGGAAAAAGCCATCTTTTTTTTTTTCTTAGACCCTTAAATTTTATGAGATTGTTCACCTGGCAATATCCAGGTTCCTGGGGGACATGGTTGAGTCCAATACTGATGGTTCGTCTCAAGTGCTGCTTGGAGTATTGTTTGTAGTAGCTTTAATTAAGTGTTGAGTGAGCCAAATTGAAAGGATTTGGCTTTAACCTTTGTCAGTAAGATTGTTTAGAGTAATCTATAAAATAATATACTCTTTGAAAAATTTGCCAGAAACCAAGACAATGTAGAAATGACATGTAGACATTATAAGAGATAATTTTCCATAATACTACTCTCATTACAGCCATTGCTGTGCACATTAAAGTCTTTTATCTTTATCCAAGAGTTTCATGTCTTCTGCTAGCATCTGTGAAACTGACTAACTTGTTGTCTTGCAAGTAGATAAAATCTCAGACTTTTCACAGAACTTCATGTATGTGTGTATGTGTGTGAAAATATTATATATTTATATATCATATTTATAAAATTTAATATCGAATTTTAACCATGTTCAAATCTAGTTTTTCAAAAGAGTATAAGGTTGAATAAACTTACAAATGCAGTCAACATAATTCCATATATTCATAAAGAAAAACAGCCAATGATCATACACAGCCAATAATCATGTGTCCACATGATAACATTCAACATTCTTCATGATAAAATAAATTTATTAAGGTAAGACTGAAAGATAATTTCATCTGATAAAAGTAACTTATCTCAACTGAGGGCATATTGCAATTTATTTGTACAATTTATACAAGCTGTAAAACTTTGATATCAAGCTTTAATGCCAGAGATAAAAAAGTAAACAAAGAATAAATAAATGATTTAATGGATGAATAATACTTAGATAAATAATTTTTGAACAAAATTAAAATTATCATTATTTGCAGATGTGATTGTCTATATAATAACTCTATATGTTTAATATGAGGTCATATTTGTTTTAAAGCCAAATTTAGCGCAATATATTTTAAACCTTCCAAAGGGAAGAATTTCTTAACTAAGATGTAAAACCTTTAACTCATTTAAAAAATGTATTATCTAGGCTACACTTAGATGAATAACTTCACTTTATCTAAAATAACATAAATAAAGTTAAGAAAACAAGCCTAAGAGAATGTAGCAGAAACATATAAAACCAATAAGGAATTAGTTTCTAGAATATAAAAAGAGCATCTAGAAGTCACAAATCCGTAAATATTTAAAGTAAATGAAAGGGATGCAAGTAAACATATGAAAATGCAACACTAGAGTAAATACACATGGACAATACACATATTAAACATGCCTAAATTCACTAATATTTAAAGAAATGCAAACTAAAGATGTAATTACTTATTATTAATACTTAAAATTTGCAAGAATTTAAAAAGTATGGCCATGACAAAGATTAGCAATACTCATTTACTTCTGTTGGAATATAAAACTGGGACCACCAATTTGGAGAAAAAATATTAGCACAATTTAGAAAATACGCAGACTCATTACTCTCCTATTTTCACAACCCTATAGAAACTTGTGCACCTGTAAATAGTCCAATATGAATATAAATTCTATAAGTAGCTTTACTTATATGGTGGGGGAAAGGAAACAATGAAATGAACAGTAACAGGAGGAGATACAAATGGAATAATACACAGCAATAAAAATAAATGAAAGAATGAAGGAAAGCCATCCTCAACGTGGATAAATCTCAGGAAGATAATTATTGAGCTAAAAATGAAGTTTCAGAAGAATACACATAATTTGACATTATTTGAATATATTTTTAAATGCAAAAGAATATCTTATTATTTAAGGATAGGCCCATATATGATAAAACTAAATATAAGTCTACCCTTGAAACTTAGATGAAACACATTTGAATAGAAATCTATAAACTGTAATTCATAAATGCAGTGGAAAGTGAACAGGATATAATGAGAGAAGGGCTCCTAGATTCCTCAACATTAGTAATATTTTCTTTCACAAATACAGTGGAAAGACACAGGTGTTGGTCGTGTCATCCATCATATGTTTTTTAATATAAAATAGCAAAAATTGAGGAATACTAACAAAGTGAGAGTTTCTCACTGAAAGAATGTAAGGAATTAAAATGGGAATAATTTTCTCAGTATGAATCTACTGCTATCTAATGCTGTTTCCATGTTAACAGCTAAAATCACCTTGAGAATTGTAACTCATCCAACACCCCATATCTTAGGAAACAGTAGAGTGCATACAAGACTCATAACTGGGTCCTCTGCCAAATTCTGCCATTTACTAGATGTGTGATTTTGTGGCAAATCCATCTTCTGCTCTGTCTCATTTTTTTTTCCATCTATAAAGCACATTTTTAAAGGCGCTCAATTCTCTAGAACAATAAAACTTTCTGATATTAACTTTAAATCATTTTTATCATTTAGAAGTTACTCTTTCAGAGAGGTCCTTTCATTGGGCAGAAATATATAGATATTTGAGAGAGGGAGAGGACCTGGGGTCTGTGTTCTCAACTCTTTGTCCCTTCTAGTAGGTTTCACTCTGTTCTTCTTGTGTAGAATATGAGAGAGAAAGAGGAGATAAACACAGTGAGATCTGAAGGAAGAAAGCAGAGAGAAATGAAAGGGAATCCAGCAAGGCAGAAATGGGCAACATGGGGATATTTGTGAGTATGGGTTCTTAAATCAGCAAAGCTCAGTCTCAACCCCGGATCCCTAGACACATCCTTGTGTGGATTTATGCAGGCTACTTAATCCTCACAACATAAGATTTCTCATTCAATCACTTGAGATTCTAATACTTAATATACAAGATTGTTGTGAAGATTAAGTGAGATATCTTAAAGTAAGCTTAGTTGAAGAACGCATATTTGGTCCCTGTAGGGAGAATATATATTTAGATGTGCGAAATGGTGGATTTTGACTTCCTTTGTACTGTCAAGCCCTATAATTTGATTCTTACACTTCATTCCTTGTCAGCACCAAGCTTACAGTTGTTTTTATTAAGAGAGAAATTTAAAAATAATACCAATTAATAAAGTTGAGCATAAAAATAAAGCCTAGAGTATGGTTAGTTCTGAGGAAAAAAATAAATGTTAAAGAAAACCACAAAAAGTTAGACTCTCTTATTTAGGCTTTTAAATATGTATTAAAAGTAAAATGACAACAAGTAAAAAATGGGGGAGGTATATTGGCCTGGTGCAGACAAAGGTTATAATATTATTAAGTAATATAAAACTTACAGTGAGGCAATTCAACTCATAGTATGTGCTGGCTGTTATTGAAAAAGATATTAGTACACAGTAAATTGTGGAATTCATTTTGGAAATGAAAGGTTGATATTCAAATAGTAGAGCTTTTAAGAGAGGATATTACATTTCTCCATGTGACTTCATTTTATATATGCTGTGTTGCGGGGAGAAATTAAAAATAATCAGCTATAAAACAGTATAACACTACCCAAATCATGTGTTTCTTTTGATATTTAAATGAGATAATACATATTAAGTTTTTTGAGAGTTTTAATATTCACATTAGTTGCAATAATAAGAGAGAATCTAAAAATGTTTCATGATTCCCAGAAATCACAAGTGGTTTATTTGTAAAAATATGGATGACTATAGTACTCACTTTATGAGGTTTAGTGAAAATGAATGGTATAATATATGTCAAGTGTTTGAATAGCACCTACATAGTAAGAACTCATTTCATATTATTTATTGGTATTTTTAAACATGTCTGTTGAATCATTATTTATAATTTATGAGGAATCATGAAGAATAATTTGAGTATTTTATGTCAGAATTTGAGTTAACATTGTTATTTTTAAGGGAAAAACACAAATTTTTTAAATATACATCAACAATTCTGATGCTGATATCAAGGCTAAATTATGGAACTGTTTACATAAATGATGTTTTGTGGGCTCTCTCTATAATTGATATTTTAAAAGTTATGTAATTATTCATTTTCATATACCTAAGTTTTCTTTAGCCAGTAGAAGGTATGACACATTGCTCTTTTAAGTACCCAGTAGTGGTTAAAGTGCAACTTCTGAAATTAGAATATGTGTATTCAAATCTTTGTTCCATTGCTTTCTAAAAACATCACCTCTGGTAAACAATGAAACTTAGTCCCTCAGTTTCACCATCTACAATGTGAAAATAATAAAAGTACTGGCTGCATTTTGGGGGTAAGATTTAGAACAGTGCCTGACATATAAATACTCAACAGGTGTTTCTTTTTATTGTTATTGTCCAGAGTTGTTATAACATATTTTGATAAAATTCCTCTAGATTTCTGTGGATGCATTGGATATGGTACTCACTCATTTTTTAAATTTCCATATTCTTATTTGTAGTCTTTAGCTTTCAATTAATTGCACAATACTCTGAAGCAGATTTCTTGCTTTTCTTCTCATTTTTCTTACATTCCATAATTAGTCCTCTCTTAGATGGTAGATAGATTGGTAGATAGATGGATGAGTTATTTTCTAAAGCCTAGTTTTAAACAGGGATGAGAAGAAAGGGTGACTTGAAAGATTTAATGTTGAAGACAAATTTCATTTCTTTCATTTCAATTCCCTTTTAAATTTAAGATTAGAACAAACATTTAATTATTCTGTTAGAATCACAAGACATAAGGATACTAAATACCATTCAGTAACCTATTTTTTTATGAAATCCAAATACGATTTCAAATGACTTACATTTGATGATGTTTCACCTCACTACACTGCAGGAAAAACTTACCTTTGGATAAAGGGGAAATAGCCCAGCCTCAAGTTGTTGAATCTGTTGTTAACAGTTTCCAATGTGAAAGATGACGATATAAATTACCATCCAACCTGTGTAATTTGGAGACTGGGGAAATTACACTGGGACAGCAGATATAAAATGGTGTTATCACAGGAAAAGTAGGAGGCACATTAATCCTCCCATTGTGGATTAAACAGTAATAACAACATCAGTGACGAGTAGTTTATGATATAATTGTTTAAGAAGCCCAGAGGTAGATATTGCTTTCAGTTTTATGCATACTATTATGATAACCTCCCAAAAAGAATATTTTTATATTTTCCACACTTTTATATTTACCTACTGGCAGCCTGCTGGGTATCTAAATCAAGAAACTTCTCTCAGAAGCAAATCAAAATTGCTACGTGTGAATTTTTAATTTTCCAGTTCCAAAGCTTAGAAGAACCAATAAGCATGCAATCAATTTTAATTTAAATTGAAACCCACAGCTGTATTTACTGTAGATGGTCTTTCAGGGAACTGAATCTAATATAATTTCTTCACTTATCTAATCATATTGAAGGAATGTTTGGGCCAACCTGTTACAAGGAGAATATATAATGAAATAGGAAGAGATGATATTATGTTTTACGATGTTTCATATTGTTCTGTTACTCTTCAGTTGTGAGAAGTAGTGAGTCATTTAGATTAAACATGTCAGAATGTGTAATGACTGCTGATACAAGAAGCAAAACTGAAATTGTGGCTATGAATGCAGTAACAGAGAATTCAGGACAGGACTGTTAACATAGATCCACACTTGTAGTATATTGCTCAATTCTTGGTGGTATCTGCACATAAATTATAATGTTATAATAACGGATTTTGAGGGGAAACCAGAAGAAATGGTATCCTTTAGGACTTTCTGATTTGTTTTTCATTGAGTGTTTCAGGAATAAAGTCTTATACCTGGGGATAAAAGAGGGAATTTATTCCAAAACTTTACAAACTTTGAAACTTTCTACTGGCATAAATAGGTAGCCTATTTTAGAAAATATGGTAGAGATGACATACAGATGATAGATAGATAGATGATAAAGAGATAGAGACAGATAGACAGACCAACCCGAATAAAAGATGGTGGTTCTTAGTGCCAATCATCAGTGTTTACTGGACATGTATAGTAGGATTGAAAGTGCTGCTCAATAAGCTAAATAGAAAATCACAAAGCTGTAATTTTGTGTCCTTGTTTGATTTGCTATGTAATTGTCCACAAATAACCCATAAATGTAATCGTTTTCTCACCGTGTTTAACTTCTGAAACATATAAAATGGTTTCCTAAAAACAAAGTCATATTCAGAAAATATTTCAAACGTTTATTTGAACATTTGCCCTATTTCTGCAAGCCTGCACTTTTCTTTTACATAAAGGTAAAGTTTTCTGTAAGCCTTTACCTTCTTTGAAAATTAATTCTTTCTTTAATTTTAATAATAGGGACATTGGATTCCCATTTCAGGAGGTAGAATTCATTGGATTCCCATTTCAGGAGGTAGAATTCTTTAGCTACATATTGATCTAGATATTATACTCACTTGCCCAACCTTGATCCAGATTGTGTTTAGAATCATCTCAGGAGTTTCTACTCTATCTCTGAAACTCATCCAGAAATTTCCTGGTATTCCCACTCAACTCTGCCATAGTGTTAATACTCCTTATCAGAGCTCTGCATTAACAAAAACCTAAGCAAAACTCAGTTTGGGGGAGTTAAGCTCCATGGGGTCTGGAGGCCAGAGCTAGAGAAGGCACTAAGGGATAAGAAGGTTTGGAAAAGGAAAGAACATCAGGAAAGGCTGGGATGGACAAGGAGTTTACATGTGTTTTGAATAGTTTGTCTATAAATATATTGTGTCATGGAAGCATTTTCTCTTGTTTTGGAAAGATTGCTCAGAATGTTTTACTTTGGGGCAGGGCTTGTTTTAGGACAAGTATTTTTAGAACCTCTCACTCAATTTCCTTCTCCAAGTCGCATTAGGGAATTGGGTTTCTAGGAGGGGTGGAGTTAAGAAGTGGAAACTAGGGAATTTTCTTTTTTAGAAAGGGTGTGAAGTGAGAGAAAACAGATCTTATAATTCACCTTCTGTTTTATTGCTTTTGTAGACACTCCTGAAAAATGGCTTTGTAGCAGACAACACTACTTCTTTTTTTTTTTTTTTAAATCTCTCTATGCTCTGTAGTAGAGAGTGAGAATAGGAAGATACACTAAAAAGTTTCTGAATAAACGAGACAGCACGGATGAAGTTCCAAATAATTAAGCTGAATTTAAAAAGCTAGACAAGAAAGTGGACATCCTGTATGATTCCATTTACATGTAATTCTAGGAAATGCAATCTAACGTATATGTCAGAAAGCAGATCTATTGTTTCCTGGGGATAGAGAGAAAAGTTAGGAAAGGTGAAAGAGAAAGGAATTATAAAGAGGCAGAGTAAAATCTTTAGGATGATAAGTATGTTTATTTTATTGATTGTTTTGCCAATTTCACAAGAATAGACACTTTATCGCAAGTTGTACGCTTTAAATATGTGCAGTTTATTGTATGCTAGTTTATCTCTTAGATTATTAAAAGAATAGTTTTTACATAATAAAGAATTGAAAGCAATTAAAATGAAAACTAGAAATAGTTATAACAAATACTTTGTGTGCCTGACTTTTGAGATGTATGAAAAAACTCCAACCAGGAAAAAAAAAATAGATGTTCTTCCATTATTCATTGTTTCTAGACCTTTTAGGCCATTTTTCTAACACCTCTAATATTTTACTTTTCATATTATAATCAAAATATAGGTTATTTAAGACCAAAATAATATTGAAGGTAAGGTTATGAGTATGGTGGTTATAACCATGTTTTTGAAACAGTTTCTATATTTCGTCTTAATATTTTAATGACTGGTTTTAACCAGTTTGAATTTCTTAGATAAAATAAATAATTGTGGATCTCTTATTATTCTAAGAATTTGCCTTTGCTTCTTTAACTTTTTAGCCTCCAAAATATTCTACTATAGAAAACTTTTATTTTTCTTATCCTTTTAGAGTAGAGTTTGTTCTGTCTTTCTCTAATCAAATCTTAAAAATATTCATAACTGAATTATCAGCCAGTTTTTGGTAACTTGAAAAGTAACAGTGACTTCAGTAGCAAATCAAACTTGCCTCAGTGTCATTTCAAATTATTAGTTTTGAGTTTCCTTTCATTGTTGTGCATTTGCTTTCTTTTGCATGTTTTTTGAACTAAAGGTTTAGAACATTGCAGATAAATCTTTATTCATCTCAATCTATGATATATCAGAAATAAATTTTTAAGCCAAATCAACAACTCATCTAGATTTATAAAATTTTTAAAGAAGTGTGCATGTGTGTGTGTATGTGTGAGTGATTAAAAATTCTAGACTCTTGAATTTTAAATTTATAATGGTGGCTGGTGTTGTCCTTCTCATAGTTGCTATTATGCCTAAAAGAGCATTCAGATACCTTCCAAAAACTGTGAGAGGTATTAATTTAGAAGCTAAGACCCATTAATTTAAAATGCCTCATTGCTTAGAGCAGTAGATGTCCCCTTGCCTGCAACTTCAGCAGTATCTGGAAACTTACTAGAAATGAAATTTCCTGGGCCCCACCCCAGAAGTGTTGATTCCAAATCTCAGTTCTTTAACCAGCCATCCAGATGATTCTGATGCACGAAGTTTGATAATCACTCTACTAGATAAACATCTTCACTGCCGACAGAATATTTTTGAAAAAAAAATAAGAAAACAGCACTAATTTGTGGAAATGGTTAAAGACTTTATCTCAATGAGAACACATACCTATATGTATATGCACACACACACAAAGATCCTCATAATTACCAAGTAATAAGTAAGAATCTTTTTAATGTTGCCATATGTAGGGTCAATTAATCTCTCATTCAAGATTTGAACTTAATTTTTTTTTTGTCTTTGACACTTTTATAGATTAAATTTGAATCAGAATCTCTAGACAGTAATTCCAAGAGCTTAGCCTAAAAGTAGCCTCCATCTAACTGGGATACCTGAGCAATACAAAGTGTCTCAGGTGAATTACACAAAAAAGAAATTTCTACCCTCTCAAATTTCGACAGTTCTGTTTCAAGAAAGCATAGTAAAAATGCAGAGCACGGAGGTGAAACAATTGGAACTCATATCAGAATAGATCAGCATGTTGCAGAGACTGAGAAAATGCTACAAGCTCCCAGCTGGGAAAACTTGTAATTGCAACCAGCCAGAACATTGATATAGAGATAGCAAAATTACTAACAAGGGAAAAAGAAAATTTAGGAGACAAATAGAGGAAGCGTTTTCCTATGTATGACAAGAACCCTAGTAAATATGACAAAGTGCTCGTCAAGAGCAGAATGTTGAACTGGCGTGAAGAAAATATAAAATTGATTACTACAATGACAAGCCACATAAAATGCCATAATAACAGCACAAGAACTCATTTCAAATAAAAGTGAAATAAAAAACACTCTCCCAAATTAAGGGGGAAAATGTGAATAAAACTAAACTTCTTGCTTTGGGCAATTTTGTAACCAGAAACTATTGTCAAAAGCAATCAAGACTAATGGTAACATTATCATAACAGAAGAATACATATGGCTCTAGGGATTTCTTCAATATATACATCTATAACCTCAGCTTGTGTAACATCAGGAAAGCAGCAATCTAGTAGCTAATACCCCATTACAGTAGAATTCGAACAAAGCTATACCATAAATTCATTTCTAAGCCAAAAAGTATCTCTTCCTTGATTCAAGCATACCAAAATGCAGGGAGGCAGAAATATGCTTCAGTTATGTATTCAGGATTGCAACACTATACATATTGATATCAACTCAAAAATTTATCATTACAGCTGGTTATTATTAATGAAGTCTTATTCTAAAGTCTGGGAATTAAAGGGATCAGGAAGACTCTAGATCTCATTTGCAATGGTTATCCCTGAAAAGTTATTCAGATGCAACTGAATGACAAGCACTTTATAAGTGATTGCTAAATAAATAAGTGTCTGGTGAGCACAAAGATTCATGTTGTCGTGTAAACTGTCAGATTCTGTTGGACAAGAATTCCCATGTTAGAAGGTAACCAGAGTACAGTTTATTAGAATTAGACATACAAATCCCTTACAGAGTTACTAACAATAGATGCATAGACTGATACTCTCCTGTATCACATGAGATTGTCCTGGTTATTATAGGTGCTCCTGGGTTTCAAAGTTTCCTATATTTTCCAAACCAATGAACTGGGCAGTAGTCAGGAAATTAATGACCATGATTATGTGGGATCTTGGGAGGTTTGTAGAGAGATGTCTCTGTAATTTAAAAGATGCTCCATGCTCTTTTCCCTTTTACATTGTTGCTGATTTTTACATTCACCCACATTTCTATCTTACATGTAGTGCTTGGCTTTTGTTTTCTTTCATTTTAATTTGTTGAAGCTATTTTGTCTACTTTCCACAAGCGTAAGAAAACAGTACAATACAACACATAGGCAAGAATAGCTTGTTCATGGGTACAAAAATAGAGTTAGATAGAAGAAATACAATCTACTGTTTGGTAGCACAATAGGTCAAGTATAGTTATCAATCATTTATTGTATATTTCAAAATAACTAGAAAAGTAGATTTGGAATGTTCTGAAAACAAAGAAATGATAAATGTTGAAGGTCATGAATTTCCCAATTACCTTGATTTGATCATTCCGTTGTATGCATGTATCAAAATATTCTATGCATACCATAAATATGTAGAAATTATGTATCCACAAAAATTAAAAATTAAAAACTTGATATTTAACAATGAAATAGGGTGCATAAAAATGATCCCATTATTGCTCCCAATATATCATTTTGTATCATTTAATTATTTTTACCATGCTCATGTGTTCATTATTTAAATAAATTATGTTAAGCATTCAAAATTTCTTGTCAACCTCATGAATCCATGTGATCTAAAAATCCCTGTGGCATAGAAAACTCAAATAACTTAAACCTTTTTTTTATCCCAAAAGTCACAAGAGAAGAATAAAAGAAGCAAGTGCAAAGTGAAATTTCTTATCAAAATTTTATTAAAACAAAATAATTATATTTATAATATAATGCTCTGTATGATTAAATACATTTTCATTTCTTTCTGCTACTTTTGACTCTCCATCTCTAGTTCTAAAATGAATACTTTTAGGGATTTGTGGAAGACAATATGGATGTGACTTTTTCCCTCCCAGTGTTCAATGCCTTTTGTTTTTTCTGTATTGTCATCCACTTTTACATATCACCATTTTTCCAAACACACAGGAAATAAGGTGTATATGAACAGCCAGGGTTATAGCATGTTGTCCCTCTCTCTTAAAATTTTATGTCTCCAAAAGAGCTCAGTTATTTTCTTCTTGACACTTTCATATATACAGTGCCAGTGTTTTGGTTTACTTCTTTAGTTTCTTTTATGTATCCTGATACTTTATTGCAACGGTAATTTCTTCCCTCTTGTATCCACTTTAACTGTTTTGTGTATTGTCAACTCCTGGGTCCCACAGGAAGACCCTACATAATAGCAAGGAAGGGGATCTGGAACAATTATGTCAAACATGAGCTTTGTTCACTTCAGAAAGTTTAAACTATATCACTCTCAGTTGCCCATCCATAGACCAAATTGTTATAATTTGAGATGCTTCATTCTATACAGAGAAAAGAGAAAAATGCATTATAATGCCTGTGAAATATAACAACAAACTGGTTGTGATGTTTCAATATATTAAAAAGTTATACTATATATAGACATTATTAGCCATAATGCAATTATGTTACATATTAATATAAAGGCATAAACAAACAAAGGGAAATCTTTGAAAACATCTCATTTGATGGCCTGGATCAAGGAACAAATCAACTGGTAGTTAAAAACTATTTAGAAAATGAGGAAAGAATAGTAAGTGTAAATATTCATAAAATAGGGACATTTATAACTGTATTAGGTGATACCTATAACTAAGTTGCTTTCATGAACAATCCAACTTAAAAAGATAAAGTAGTCTATTACACAAAAAGCTAGAAAAATAAAAATAAAATCAACCTAAAATGAATAAAATGGAGGAAATAATTAGGATGTATTTAATAATTGCTGTATCAAAATTCAATAAAATAGTATATAGTATTCACATGACAATAGACAAACAGATTTATAAAACAACTCACCTAACACTCACAGAGACTCTCAAAGGGTACAGACTTTTAAATACTAACTTATGGGGGCACAATATCCTTTCTTAAGGCCCAGCCTCATAGATAAATTTGAAGAAGTCCTGAACTTAGTATAGCTTGGATATATGGTAAAGGACAACTTATTTAGATGTAAGCGTAGACAACCAAAATACAGAGTAGACAACCCAAAATAAGACTTCAAGGAATCATCCATTCATGAGACAACAATGTTCTGATCTATCAGCTTTATACTCTTGGGGAAATAAGCCTGATCCAAGAACATTCCTGAGGTCACCTCTGTAAAACCAGAACAACAATTACTTCTGACATATCTCCAGTAGAATGCCAACAAGTCCTACCAGCAAGCTATAGAGTTTATCCCACAAAATACATAGCTTTTGTGTTAAAAATACATTTTAAAAGTTTTTTGGCAGACTCAAATAAGAAGAAAGAGAAGATAGAAATAAAGAATTTGAAAATATGTCCAAAAACAGAAAAAATACTTTGTTCAAAACTGTAATTTAAAAAATTACAGAAGATATACTATATTGAAATCATAAAATCAAATTAGAAAAAGATATATAGTACAAAAACAATGAACATATGCCCCTTGGTCCTCCCAAGTCCAGATCCCTACTCCAAATTAGGTATTTACTCCAATGAAATAATTATGGGAATGTGCAAAAATAGATCAAAAGAACCACAGTGCCATATATAATTGGGAGAACACACATATAAAATTTTATTCTCTCTCTCTCTATATATATATATATAACATCAAGACAATGTACAAAGCAGGAGACTCAACAGCATTGTTCTCCATGGAATGAAGAAAACTTTCATGTCCTTCAAATTGCCACAAAGACGTCCTGCCAAGGCTGACTTCGTTCAGATTCTTTCAAGAAGCCCATGTGCTGTGTAGGGAACAAGGGTATAGTGAGAAGAGGTTTGTATTGATCAAAATAATCTGGAGTCTCTGAATATCTTTCTGCCAGCCCGGTGCATTGCCTCAAGTAAGTGGTAAGGAGTCAATACATTTCTTAGTGCTTCTGTGAGGTTAAAGAGAAGGTCTGTCTCTCAGGGCAAGTCTTCTTGGTGCTCCAACCCTTAAGAAACCTGAACTTCAGGGCTAACTGAAGTAGATTTCTGCACATACTAAATGTCCACTTTTTAGAGATATGTAATAAATGATGAATAATTTATACAATGAAACCTCTTGTGGGTATAAATGTTGTATTAAAAAGTATTTTATAAAGCAAACAAATTAGAAAAATATGTAATCGTAATTACCACGTATTTTTGAAAGTCAAGAGGCATCACCTCCTCTAAGTCTATAGAAATAGTATTCTTGTTCCCTGTTATACAAATTGGATCTATCAGCTCTAACTCCAGCCACCTTCCAAAGAGTGATTCCCAACTATGCTAATAATTTATGAATGAGTCCTCGATTTGGTAATCGGGTCATATTTTAGATTAGTGGTTGTTTTTATCCATTTACTTTTCAATTTATTATCAGAAAGCATGATAGAGATTAAA
The DNA here is from genome assembly GCA_008086735.1 of Cheirogaleus medius. Classification (NCBI taxonomy): domain Eukaryota; kingdom Metazoa; phylum Chordata; class Mammalia; order Primates; family Cheirogaleidae; genus Cheirogaleus; species Cheirogaleus medius. Next base: position 44,784,318 of record VBSM01002608.1, read on the forward strand.
TGTTAATCTTTGTGATTTAATTTATGATATTATAATTTTTCTTGTATCAATAAAGGCTGTGTATTTTGTACTATTTGATACTACATACTTGATATGTACATACTATCGTTCATCTGATCAGACAGATTTTTGAGGAAGAAGTTCTGCAATTTTAATGTTTCCCCATTTGCTTTGGCCACTAATAAAACTTTTCCTAAATTTTGTGTTTTCTGAAAAAAGTTTTCTTAAATATATAAACTAAAGTGAATGAGAGCTTTTTGATATAGTATTTAATGCATTATCAACCTAGTTAATTAGTACAAAATTACATTAAGCACCTACTAAATGTAAGGTCCTTGTGTTTAATACTATGAGTGATACAGTGTGATCTTTATCCTCAAGGAGCTTAGAACCTAGTAGAATTGAGGAGAGGTACAAATATATTTATAATACAAAGCAGTGTGTGCTAAGTATTTTGAGAGCTTTGCAAATTGCAATTACAACATACAGGATGCCCTTTGCCAATTACTTCCAGCTGGGAAAATTAGGGACTACTTTAAGGAAAAAGGAGTACTGAGGCTTGAAAGCCAAGCATGCCTTGAGCAAGTGAAAATATGGGGAAAGTACTGTATACTGGGACAGAAGAAAGCCCCCAGGTCAAGAAAGTTTCAAGTGTTCAAGTTCAGGAGCAGAAATTATTTTATAAGATTAAAGAGTAGGGACTAGAAGGATTTCTAGCACTGTTGAAAATGTAAGTTGAGACATGGTTTAAAGGAAACTATCTCATATTTAGTCTTGCAAAATTGTTTCAGAGAACACTTAGTATCTCCCTCTTTTCTATTACTTGAAGTGAGTTGCATTTTGGAGAAACATTTCCAAGAATAGGTTTCATTGGTATCTTTAGGGTTGCACTGTCTTATTTATCTACTGAGGAATATACCCCAACTAAGGAACACTAAAACAGGATTCTCAGCTACATACTAAAGACTTCTGATTAGAATATTAACTCCTAGCAGCTATTTTTAAAATTTCTTCCTACTTACCAACTTTCTTCAAACTGGCTCTGATAAAAGTTTTTCTGGGGTGAACTTCAGAACTTGGTGTCACCCAGTATTTTATTTACTAATTCCTTTTCTGAAAACAAACTTGCAGAAATGAAATACTAATTTGGTTGTTGCCCCATTACCATTGGCTCAGGTGTTTCCCACTATTTTGTTAATATGGCAGAACACTAGAACAAGGAACTTCTTCTAGGCTTTCAGAGCCATAGACCAAGATTTCCAACTTAGTAACTCTTCAGTAATTCTTCTGATCCAACTGACTTTTACTCTATTTTCTCTTAGAAGTATTGGAAATGCTTCAGGTCTCATTACCTCATTCAACTGTCCTCCTAACCCCATAAAATAATGAAAAGTAAAACAGCTTTTCATAGTCCTTCATCGTAATTGATTCTCCAGGGTATCTTTGCACTGCTCCATTAAAATGGTGTTGTTGTTATGATGGTATTTCTCAGCAGGGGTGTTCTAAATAACTGATTAATATGCAAAGCAATAAAAATGTAACTTTTGCAGTTAAATTGGCCAATGCCTAGGATCTCCAGGCTGCTGAAACAAAACAAAACAAAATAAAATGTTCAATCCATTCTTTCTACAGAGGTATCTAAAATGCTAAGAAGCCAGGTAGCTAAAATATATTCATAGCATTGTATGGTATAATCAATACATTTATCACTTTTGAATTCTTTGTGCCACTTTTTTTTTTGTGATATGCCAATGTGCTTTACAATTTAAAGCAAATCCCTGAAACTTCTGTTACTTCTTTAATGTGAAGATTAAAACATTTATATAATGAATCTTATTTTATTTAATAATTTTATTTATAGAACCATTTTTTATCTTGCTAGGCATATTAAGTATTATTACAGTCTGTTTTCAAATTTCTTAAGGTCCTGTTTAGACTTAAAAAAGAAAAGAAAAACAGAAACCAGATGGTTTTGTTATTGTCCTGCCTCACAAAACACAATCAAACAAAACTATTGAGACAAACAGAATTAAAGAAAAAAGCACACAATATCAACCTTCCCAACCCATATGTTCCAGATACCCTAGTTTTGCCAGAGGTTTGAACAATATAGTAAACCCTGAGAAAATGCTTTCAGGAGGAAAGCCAACAAGATTGTCCCCCCCCCACCTCCACTGGGGCTGTGGCACATGCACACAAGCTCTTTCATGAATTCTTCACATATGTTTTCTGGTTTGCTCAGTGAACAATCACCAAATCACAGGAGATTTTATGCCCAGTGACTTCTCACCATGCAGATTCTAATTTGGCAATGATTCTAGGGTCCTCCTGGTGAGAAAGCTGCTTCTGGCAGGAGCTCCCTCTCTGATGGAGGGAGGTGTTTCCGCCCATGGCTCCGTTTTCTTTAAACCAGACCTGAGATCACATCTGTTGCTAGGGCTCCAAGCCTGAGGGACCTCTGAGTGAAGAATCACCACAGAGAACTCTAATTTCTCTTCCCTATGTCAGAAGGAATACTACTCCTCATTGCCTAATGACCCTGACAATTTTTTTTCTACCATGAAATTTTACCTGAGATGTATAAAATGACGTTGTGTGTAGAAGAAGGCAGTGTAAATTAGAATGTGGCACTTCATGCCATGTAGAAGTGACAAAAAGGTACAAAGGCCCGCTTTTCCTGAGGTAACGTGACCACAAAACCACCAACTAGATGAGGTGTTTAAGAAATAAAGATAATATTGACAAAAAGAAAATTAGGCATGAATAAAAATTGTTGCTCTGACTGTGGGGGGAAATTTTTTGTGTTTACGAAGAAGTATTTTAATCATAAAATATTCTTGAGCAAACTATGAGATATAGAATGTGTGATGTTGTTTCTACTGAGTACTGCCAGCCCCTCTGATACTGACCCCTACCAAAGCACCCTCTACACCTATATATGTTGAACGCTCAATAGCAATTTCTGGCTTATTTGAATGAAAATATTTAAAAAGTAACATGTTTTTTATAAGTCAAATCAACCTATAATTTTTAGGAATGTTCTAAAAGGGGAAATGAAAAAGAAGAGGTCTATTTCTTTGCAAACTATTAGGACAGGTATCTCCAGCAGCTGGTAATGGACAGCATTCCTAATCAAGCAAATCCAAATACTGCCAATTCTCCATTCATAGTGTTATTTGAGATAAGTAAGTATTCCTTCCATTTTGCTCCATTAAAAACGCTTTGAATTTCTACGACAGCAGGTCCTGAAGCTAAGCTTTTCCATGGAGACCTCTCCATGAATTAGTAACCACTTGAAACATATTCTTTTCAAAGAAGGAGACAATCATTTTATGTCCTCTCTTTGTATGCTTCATTTAAATAGTTTTGTATGTGTGTGAAAGAGAGATAGAAATATTTCTGAGAGAAATGGCAGACAAAGAATCTTCTGCGTAGTATGTGTGTGCTGCCTATGGCTATTTTACAAGGAAATCTACCAGCTCTCAATAATGTGAAAATCTTCTTGAGAGGCACCGTGGCACAGCAAGTCACTGAACCAGAGAAATTCAATTTGCCTAGTGTAAAGTATGTTTTGTCTCTCTCAGAAAGCTCTAATTCAATCCAAAATTACTTTCTAGAAGCAGTCATTCTGGCCCAGGAAGGGTGTCCAGGGTCTGGAATAGGACAGAGTACACTGGGCTAAAACTGTCAAAAAGCATTCAATGTTGCTTCTCAATCCTTAGATGGGAACCACAGGCCAACCCGGAGGTCACCTACCTCTTTGTGTTTGAAATCCATGTATATTTGTGATTGAATAACCTTTAGGTAACTTTTATCTTTGATATACATTTACTTTAATAATGCCAAGGGAGAAATGGGAAACAAAGAATAGATGGTTAGATTTATAATATGGGGATGTGTAACGATATATATTTCTGCTTGAATTCTGTGAATCATGAATTATTTGCAGATAGCTTTGTACACACCTAGAGAGTTTTTAAATACCATCCTAATACATATCTTTGCAGTTATTCATTGGGTATATAAACTAATGGTTCATATAAACTAACTCAAAATTTATCTTTTCCTCTAAATTAAGTAGTTAAATTTATATTATCAAAATTTGAGAGATTTTGTCAAACATAATTTTTTACCTCTGCTTTATCTAGAAATCATGATACAAACTTGCCTATAACACTATCATTAATTTAATCATGTTTTCTATTATATTAATTATGGAATCTTCATAATAATTTTTTAATAATCATTATTAAATAAATATCTGATAAAATAAAGTCAGTTTAATGTGATCATTGGGTTCTATATCCAAATCCATAAGTGATAAGGATCTTAAAATTATTTAAGGAGCACATAAGAATATAAAAATAGGGATTTGGCAAGTAACTTTAGCACTTTGGCATAATTTTTTGTTTGTTTCTTAAACTAAGATGGCTTTCAAAAATTTCAATATTTGTATTCAAATGTAAGAAATAGTTAAATAAATTACTCTTAAGTGTTTACTAGTCAAATGCAATAAGATTATAGTTTTTTTTTATAGTGGTTCATAAACTAAAGTGTATAAAAGAATTCCCTGGAAACACATCCAATTATATATGTCAATTTAAAAAATAAATAAATCATTAAATTTTAAAAAGTGAAAAAAAATGAAAGAATCCCCTGTATATCTTGTTTAAAAATATATAGCTATGTAAGAGATACCCTCGGAGGTTCTAGTGCACTGGGTAGAAGCCAACTGTGACCCCACCATTTTAACAGGCTATCCAATAATTATGATGGACGTGATTATTTTAGTGCAAATGGAAGGGAACAAAACCCTGCCATACAAATATCTTCTAAAACACATTTGAGAACTAATTTTTAGGCCTGAAAGATATGTGCTATGATAATATTTTAATAATCTTGATATCTTTTAAATTGATTTGAAATATTTTATAATTTACTTTGGGAGATGTAAGAATAGTCAACTAAGAAGAAGGCTATAGTTTTAAAAAAATCTCTGTATCTGTAAAACATAGGATTTATTTTTCCAACAGTGGCGAATTCATTTGCCTTCCTAGTGGGGAAATTTTGGATTGTAGTAATCCAGAATATTTACAGAGACTTGATTGCATGATTCATTGCTCTACAACCCAAATCTCAAAGTAATCAATAATTTTGATTCATCAATGGTATGAAATATATTTCAGCAATCAGGGGGAAATATATGATCATATTCCCAAATTTGTGCAGCTTGACACTGGAAAGTATTCCAGCATTTTTTGAAACATAAGTAATCATCCTTTATTTTGCTCAGCTAACAGCTGTGAGATAAGCCTACATATCTAACAAAAACATTTTTTAAATTTCTAATTATTCTAAAAATGAAAAAGAAGAATATATGTTGGAAAAGCATCACCTTTATTGTGTGTACTTTCTTGACCAAAATCTGACAAAATAAGTCCATTAGTACTTCCTTATTTTTTGTTTAAATTAATTACTACTTTAAGTATTTTCCACATGGAAAACATGTGAAAATTAATAAAGCTATTTAGGTTTACTGGTATTTCATAGGGCATTATACAATGAATAAGTTTGAGAACACTAATATCTTACAAGATTTTTAAAAAAGTACTTTAGTTAAATAAGAGTTTCAGAACTATGAAACAAGATGATTAAATATACCTTGGTTTTTGGCAGAGGGACCAAATAATCAGCCAAATAGAGGTGTGTTTACTATGAAGCTCACGAAAGTTAAATTTCTCAACCTCTTCCCTTCATGAGTCCCTTCTAACTCCCCCTTTCCCATGCTAAATAAATATTGCTTCCTATTTAGTTCCATACCCTTAATTTTGTTTTCTTTTTCTTAAAGACAGCTGCCAGAGTGTATGAATTTCAGGCCTGCAAAACTTGGATCTACACTTGTGTATAAAGACAAATCTTTGTAGTTGAAAGAAAAGAAGAAACAAAGCACATGACCTCTTCTGTCTTCATTTAGATAGCTCTTATTCTACAGAAGCCGTTAAAACTTTTCTTTTGTCAAAATAGAAAACAGAACTATGCATATGCATTCAATCAAACCAGAAGAAGAGGGGGAAAGTGTTCTTTTAGGAGGGTGCTTTGAATTGGTTGTTATATTAATCATTTGCCGTCTTTACAGTATGTAAAGCTGAAGTTACAATGGCTGATACCAGTGACACTGAAACAAGAAAGGTATTGTCTAGGTGGGCTGTGGTCATGTTAACCAACCTGCCATGGGATGCTCATTCTCTGTGAATATTCTGCCTGTGTGCTTCCTCAAGATCTACTAGAGCCAGTCTGAGATGTCATGTTGTGTACACTTTTTTTAGCTGTAGGAGACCAGAATATGCCACTTTAGCATACAGACTATTTTGAGCTGAAGGCATTTGAGATTTAACAGATGCAGAAAGAAGCCTTCCTGGAGCTTCCCTTATCTGACTAAAAGCAGAAACTTCTGAGAAATGAGGACTGCCACAAATTCCTCTCTTTCAGAGAAGTTTTATGGCCATGAAGAAGATGGAAAGTAAGCACTGAGATGGCCTTGCACAAACAAACCTTACTCCTTTATTTTTCTCTATATATTTACCTTCCCACAGTTTGCCACCCTCAGGAGCCAAAACTCTTTCCTTTGTGTTGTCATGTCTCTACACATTTATAGTTCTTTCATTAAGACATTAGATTAGTTGAGTTCCAACTGCCCCTTTGAGTTAATTATCACTGAATTTCTTGCATGTGTATGCACCAAAAGTGTTATAAACTCTGTTTTTCTATTGTGAATCTGTCCTTTGGCAGTCTAATTCCTAGGGTTCCAGCCACAGAACCAACCAAGGAGGGTAAAAGAAAAAGGTATCTTTTCCTCTCCTTCATCATCCATTTTTAAAGGCTGGGTTAACAATGATGAAAACATACAACTTTTCTTTAAGGTTCTATGGTAGCAATAGGATTTGAGACTGGAGATTTCTGTGATGTCCCTATTAAGTCACACTGAAGCTCACGCTAGCAAATTTCTCTTCTGTCCTTATCATTTAACTTACATGTAGTCCTGGAAAAACACCCAAATTAAAATAATAGTCAAACTTTACCTTATGAAGAAGAGACTGGCAAAGAAACTAAGTGAAATAGAGGTAAGCAACTTGTAGGTTTAAAAAACAATTACTACTGAAAATAAAATAAAAATAGGTAAATGGTCTTGGTGGCTTTGTGTGTGTATGTGTGTGTGATGTTTTGTGTTTTCTTTTTGTTCTTTGGGATTATTTTGGACAGAAAAGCAGCAACCATAAAAAATTTCACTAGAAGGAAAGTATAAAGGAAAAAGAAAAGTTTTGGAATACAATTATTTTATTATTATTTTTTTCAGCATATTATGGGAGTACAAATGTTAAGGTTACCTATATTGCAAGGGCAATATAGAAATACAATTTTTAAATTGTCTACGACATGAAGTTGATCAAGTTCAAAAAATGTATTCATCTCACTTCATGTTTATCATATATCAGATTATTTGAAAGAGAAGTGCTGATAGCACAAAGAGAAAGTGAAAATTTACCTAGTCACATGAATGTTTTCTTTTCATAATTCCATATGCTTTAAATGTGATTTCAACTACTTAGCTATTTGATTTTCTCATGCATGGTCATATAGCCAAATAAATAACTGAATATTTAAAAAACATTCAACAGAAATTATCTATACTGATAGCCCTTTCTGGACTTGTCATATGCCACTTGCTTCCTTGCTTCCTACAGCCGTCTTAGTAAAGAGGTGTAACTTTGTAGGTGAACCTTTGGAGCACTCGGCTTGCTTCGAGGCTGAGAAAATCAAGTATAATTTTGGAGCTTCTTTGTTTTCTCATTTGTAAAGTGAAGAATTTATATTGATTTCTAACACTCAACCTAGGACTCAAACACTCAACCCCCTTTAAAATATGTACAAAATATGAAATATCAGTGGTAGAGAAATATTTGAACGCTAGCCAGCATAGAAAAGTAACTATTTAATATTTGGAAAAAAATATTATCCGTATAGCAGTAATATTATGTCATTCTACCTCTTCCAAATACATTTACTCTCCATTTTTTTCATCGTTTTGTCCTTTTTGTATTTACTTTGCCTTTCTGGGGTGAAAAGAAAGAAAAGACAAAGAAAATGAGAGGAAGGAAAAATAAAGTATAGGTAGGGTTGATGGAAAGATTAAGAACAGGGGAAAAAATGAAGAAAAATTTTTCATTTTTAGTATTTTAAAATAATCTGCAGCTTAAAAGGTTGATACCGTATTACTGTTCAATTCCAACTGGAATATAAGCCTAGAATTGGCAAGAAAGTCCCTGAATTGAGAAACCAAACAGCAACAAAATTTGATCAGGACCTAAAAAGGTCATTGAAAAAAATATACAAAATTATCCAATTATGATGTAACTTTGGTTTCTGGAGAAAGTTTCTACAGTGGATTTTAGTAATAGATGATCTTATCTGAAACTATTTTTCTCCTTTTCACCTTGCTCAAACTCTAGTTTGGATTTAAAACATGTCTTTTTAATCAAATTGATTAAAAGTAATTCTTTTAATTTTAAACAATAATACAAAGAGAAACTCAGAGAGTTGTCAGTGTTTATTCTCACATGATCCCTCTTTCTTGTACTTATGTGATTATAATCATTATAGTAATTATCAACTTGAAATATAGTTCACTGTATTTTCCATTATGTGATAATTATTTTAAAGTAAAAGCTATATTTTAATCCAGTGCTTGGGCTAGTAAATAGAATTTGTTTTCAATAATTGTTAAATAAATGAAATATTAATAGTAGATTAATAACCATTTTGCTATATCAGTACATTATGCTAGAATTCAGTTTATATTATTAGGAAAGTAAGATTACCAAAGTTATTTGTTTGACAATATGCCATCTCTATTTAAATTCTATTCCTCTACTCACTTGCTGGTAAACGTAAAAATATATTTGAGGTTGTACACATTTGGTTAGGGTAATATTTAAAGTGAAATTATGTATATTCAGTTCTGACTAACCATTTTTAAGAACTTTTTAGTATTTTTAGATTTTTTGAAAATACAGTAAAGCATATATAATCCATGCTACAGTGAGTGGCATCTCATAAATATTGTGAATAAATGAATAAATCATCAAATAAACACTCTACCATATTTCCACATTAGAATAATTTTAAAAATTGTTTCTTGCTATTTAAAATATAATTCAATGTAAAGTCATCAAAGAAGAGACTTTTAAAAAATATTTCTTTCACTATAGCTGGAACTGTTGGCTTTTACTTATTTTACCTATTTTACCCTTTACCTATTTAGAGCACATACTTTAAATTTGGAATTCTCTATTCATAAGGGATATTGGTCTGTAGTTTTCTTTTTTTGTTGTGTCCTTTCCTGGTTTTGGTATCAGGGTGATATTGGCTTCATAAAACATGTTGGGGGAGGATTCCTTCCTTCTCGATGTTGTGGAATAATTTCTGCAGGATAGGCACCAGTTCTTCTTTGTAGGTCTAGTAAAATTTGGGTGTGAAACCATTTGGCCCAGGACTTTTCTTTTTAGGAAGGGTTTTTATTGCTGCTTCTACTTCGGTACTTGATATTGGTCGGTTCAGGAATTCTGTTTCTTCCTGATTGAGCCTAGAGGGGGGCTGTGTGTTTCTAAGAATTTGTCTATTTCCTCCACCTTTTCAAGTTTATGTGCATGGAGGTTTTTATAGAATTCAAAGATGATATTTTATATTTCCATGGTATCAGTTGTAATTTCTCCTTTTTCATTCCTGATGGAGCTTACTCAAGTCTTTTCTGTTCTGCTTCTCATTAATCCAGCTGGATGTGTGTCAACTTTCTTAAGGAACCAACTTTTTGTTTTATTAATCTTCTGTATAGTTTTTTTGTTATTGATTTTATTTAGTTCTGCTCTGATCTTTGTTATTTCTTTTCTTCTGCTGGGTTTAGGGTTGGTTTGCTCATCCTTTTCCAGTTCTTTGAAATAATTCATTAGATTGTTGATCTGTGATCTTTCTGTCTTTTGCATGTAGACATTTATGGATATAAATTTTCCTCTCAGGACTGCTTTAGCTATGTCCCTCAGGTATCTGCTGTTTTCAAGAAACACACCTAACCCACAAGGATGCATTCAGACTCAAGGTGAAGGGATGAAAAGCAATATTTCAAGCAAGTGGAAGCCAAAAGAAAGCTGACGTGGCAGTTCTGATTTCAGAGAACCTAGTCTTCAAATCAACAAAAGTAATGAAAGGCAAAGGTTGTCACTATATAATGGTAAAAGGTACAGTTCAACAAGAAGACATAACAATTCTAAATATTTATGCACCTAAGTCAGTTGCACCCAGATTTATAAAGCAAATCCTACTTGATCTAAACAAAATGATAGACAGCAACACTATAATAGCTGGGGACTTCAACACCCCTCTGACAGAACAGGACAGATCCTCCAAATAGAAAATAAACAAAGAAACAATGGACTTAAACAGAACTCTAGAACAAATGGGCCTGACTGACATGTATAGAACATTCTACACCCAAACCAGTAAATATACATTTTTCTCATCAGTTCATGGGACATTCTCTAAGATTAACTATATCCTAGGCCACAAAACATGTCTCAACAAATTAAAAAAAAATAGAAATTATACCATGCATCTTCTCAGACCACAATGGAATAAAATTAGAAACCGACTTCAACAGAAACTCTCATCTCTACACAAAGTCATGGAAACTAAACAACCTTCTGCTGAATGATTATTGCATTAAGGAGGAAATTAAGATGTAAATCAAAAGATTCTTTGAACTAAATATTCTTGATTATATTGTTTCGCATCAGCTGTGAATCAGAAACTGTTATTTTGCTAAAAGTGATGTGACTTGCACAAGGTCACATAGGCATTAAGAAATGAAGAAGGACTTTTGCTTCCATAAATGGAAAAAATGGACTGAATTTACCTTCTTGTACCCCTCTCTGATCCCCCCCAAAACAACAAAAAGTGCAGATTAAATATATGAATAAAGGTTTTCAAGATAGAATATTAGGCACAGACCATGATCCCTAGAAACAGAAATCAAATGGTGCAAGCCTTCCTTAAAATTGCCCCATATTAACGCCTTGAGAGAGAATATCAACTATGATGCCAAGAGGGGAGCCAATGCACAGAGCACACCGGGGTTCCTGAGAGAAGGAGATGAAGCTTAGAGTCTGGGGAGACCAGGGCATCTACTGCTTGAAAGACAGCAATCTGGAGAAAAGAGTGTTGCACATAGAAATAACTCTAAAAAGCTGCAAAAGATGTCCTTGAGTATCCAGTAGCATCTTGATCAGTGCATTTGTATGAAGTACTATTCAAGGCTAGGGAAAAAACCATCAAAGGGTTGGTTGGAACTACATCTAATGCTATTTTCCGGCCAGAGTGGAATACTCATAATTCAAGGTAGATTACTCAGAAGCTTCTTGCATCAGTTGGGAGAATAAATGCTGCTCTGATTTCATTAAACAAATCTTAAAAACAAGACCCAACAGTATCAATTCTTTCCACATAAAAATTGTTTTCCTTAAGGAAGCTCAAGAATTTTTGTAGAATTAAAAGAAATCCAGGGCCCAGCAAAGTAAAATTAATAATGTCTCATTGTCAGTAAAATAATGATCAAGTATGTGAAGCAAAAGGAAAATATGACCCATTACAGGGAGAAAAATCAACTGATTATAATGGATACAGAATAAGCATAGATGTTAGCATTAGAAAACAAGAACATAAAACAGTTATTATAACTGTATTACATATGTTTACATATATACATAGCAGGATAAACTATCCAGTGTGAAAGTCAGAGAGAGTGAACAGAGCACAAATGAATAGTCTAAATATGTATAACTGGAATCTCCAACAGATAAGAAAGATAAGAAAGAAAAATATGGGAAGAAATAATGATCAAAATTTGCCAAATTTGCTGAAGATAACCTTTCAGATCTATATGGTATATGTATACCATAGAATACTACTCAACTACAAAAAACAATGGTGAACTAGCACCTCTTATATTATCCTGGATAAAACTTGAGCCCATCCTTTGAAGTATTACAAGAATGGAAAACAAGCACCACATGTAATCGCCATCAAATTGGTACTTATGATCAACACTAAGGTGCTCACATGGAAGTAATATTCACTGGGTGCTGGTCAAATGGGAGGGGGTTAGTGAAGGTGGGTAAACTCACAACTAATGGGTGTGGAGTGCATTGTATGGGGGAAGGGCAAGCTTGTGGCTCTGGCTTGGGTGAGGCAAAGGCATTATATGTAACCAAAATGTTTGTACCCCCATAATATTCTGAAATTAAAAAAAAAAAGAACCTGGTAATAGACCCACACAAATATCCTGAACTGATTCTTGACAAATGTGCAGAAGCAATTCAATGGAGGAAGAATAGCCCTTTTTTTTAATTTCCCAGATGGGGTCTCATTCTGTTACCCAGGCTGGAATGCAGTGGCACAATCATGGCTCAATGCAGTCTTGAACTCCTAGGATCCAGTGATCCTCCTGCTTTGGCTTCCCAGAGTATTGGGATTATAGGCATGAGCCATCATGCACAGCAAGAATAGCCTTTTAAACAAATAATGCTGAAGTAATTTGGCTTTCATAGGCCAAAATTGAATTTAGACTTAAACCTCAAATTTCATAAAAAATTAACTGAAAATAGATCATGGACTTAAATTAAAATGTAAAACAATAGAAGGTTTGGAAGAAACATGAAGAATATTTTGAGACCTACATTTACATGAACAGTGTTCATATCTAACACCTTAATTACTATTCATAAAAGGAAAATTGGTAATTTGCACCTCATCAAAATTTTAAAAATTGTTTTGTGAGGTATCCTATAAAGGAGATGAGATGACAAGTTGTAAATAGAAGAAAAAATTATATATGTACATAAACATTTATACACAATAAAAGACTTAATTTGCTTATATAAAGATCTATCAAAACACAACAGTACAAAAAAAACTAGTTAGACAATGGGCAAAAGATATTAACAGACATTTCACCACAAGCACATGAAGAGATATCACCAGCTATCAGAGAAATACAAATTAAGATCAAAATGAGTTTTCTTTACCTATCAGTATGCTTAACATAAAAAATAATGATGACATCAAATATTGATGAGAATGCAGAGTAAATGGATTACTTCTACATTGCTGGTGGAATGAAAATGCTACAGTCACTTTGGGAAAGAGTATGGCAGTTTCTCACAAAACTAATTATGTGCTTCCAATACAACATAGCAATTACACTTTGGCATTCACTTTGAGAAATGAAAATTTCTCATACAAAATCTTTACATGAATCTGTGTAGCAGCTTTGTTCATAATAGTTAAAAATTGGCAACAATCTAAATGTCCTTTAATGGATGAATAGCTAAACCAACTGTGATACATCTATCACATGAAATATTTCTCAGCAATAAAAAGGAACAAAGAATTGATGAATGCAACAACTTGAATGGACCTCAAGTATTGTCCTTAGTGAAAATAGCCAATCTCAACAGGTTGTATATTTTATAATCCTTGTTTGTATACAGTACTATTGAAGTGACAAAATTATTAAAGTAGAGAATAGATTGAGTGTCCCATGTTATTGTGCAGTGGAAAAGAGGAAGGGTAACATGAGGTATACTTGTGCAGAAACCATTGTGCATCTTGACTGTATGTAGTGATGAAAACAGCAATCTAGTCGTGATAAATTGCATAAAAGTAAACACACACAGAGTGCATGTAAAACTGGTGAAATATGAATAAGGTTCTTCAGATAGTATTAATGTTAATTTCCTGGTTTTAATAATGTGCTATGCAAGATGTTATCATTGGGGAAGCTGGGGTGAAGAGTACATGGGATTTCTCTGTTTTATTTCTTACAAACGCATGTGAATCTACAACTATTTCAATTTTTTAAAAAGAAGGCAGAATAAAGACATTTTCAGGCCTGGAAAACCTGAAGGCAGCTCTGGGACTAGGGTAAGGAAAACTAGTCACCCAAAACATAAAATTTAAAGAGGCAGCCACTCTTAGGTGCTGACCCTGCCCTTGCATTCGCCTGATTGAATGCCTCCTAAATTTTATACCTTGGGAATCATGTTTTCCTCAGACTAGTCCTGGACCTGCCTAAAGGTATTCTTTACAAGCAGACCTGCACTATAAGTAAATTCAAAGAAAAATCTCCTCAGCCAGAAGGGAAATCATACCAGACAGAAATGAGGGTACACACAAAGCCATGAAGAGCACCAGAATGAAAACCACATTGGTAAATGTACGATATTTTTAAAAAGATTACTTAAATATCTTTAAAAAATAACTGAACATTTAAACAAAAATATGAACATTGTATTGTAAGAGTTTAAAACACATATAAATAAAATATATGAAAGCAATATTTGAAAGATAATGAAAAATAGAAATATAATATTTTAAGATTACTATACATGATTTGCATTTCCCTAATGAGTAGAGATGTTGAATACTTTTTTATATGTTTGCTGGTGTTATTCTGTCTTCTTTTGAAAAGTTTTGGTTATGTCCTTTGTCCACTTTTTGATGGAGTTGTTTAAACCACAATGAGATATCACCTAACTCCAGTGAGAATGGCCCTTATCAAAAAGTCCCAAAACAACAAATGCTGGTGTGAATGTGGAGAGATAGGAACATTCTTACACTGCTGGTGGGACTTCAAACTAGTACAACCCTTGTGGAAAGTAATTTGGAGATATTTCAAAGAGCTAAAAATAGAATTACTATTTGATCCAGCAATTCTACTACTAGGCATCTACACAGAGGAAAAAAAGACATTCTGTAATAAAGACACCTGTGCTTGAATGTTTATGGCAACATACTTCACAATTGCAAAGATGTGGAAACAACCCAGGTGCCCATCAATACATAAGTGAATTAATAAAATGTGGTATATGTATACCATGTAATACTACTCAACTACAGAAAACAATGGTGAACTAGTACCTCTTATATTCTACTGGATAGAGCTTGAGCCCATCTTTCGAAGTGAAGTATTACAAAAATTGAAAAAAAAAGCACCACATGTACTTGTCATCAAATTGGTACTAACTGATCAAGACTAAGGTGCTCCCATGGAAGTAATATTCATCTGGTTCCGGTCAGGTGGGAGGGGGCTAGTGGGAGCAGGTAAACTCACAACTAATGGATGTCGTGTGCACTACATGGAGGAAGGGCTACCTTATAGCTCTGGCTTGGGTGAGGCAAAGGCACTTTATGTAACTAAATGTTTGTGCCCTCATTGTCTTCTGAAACAAATAAATAAATACATTTTTTGAAAAAGATTACTATACATGAAGCTGTATAATATCACATGAAGGTAAAAGTGATATTACAAATGTATAATGTATGTCCTGAAGCAACAACTAAAATAACAAAACAAACAGTTATAGTGAGTAATCCAAAAAAGAGAAAACAGGATTATAAAAAATACTGAATGTATAAGAAGGCAGAAGAAGAGAAAATAGGGAACAATCCTGTGGTGCAAATAAAAAACATATAGCAAAATGGTATATCAAAGAAACACAGATTAATAATCACATTAAAAATAAGTGGTCAAAACACTTCTATTAAAAGGTAGAATGTGTCAGAATGGATAAAAAGATCACTGCTTAAGTATATGCAGCTTACTACAAATCCACTTAGTTTTTAAATTTTTTAAATTTTTATTTTTCATTTCAGAGTATTGCAGGGATACAAATGCTTTGGTAACATAAATTGCCTTTGCACAGACTGACAAGTGTACCCATCTCCCAGACAGCGTGCACCACATCCCTTAAGTGTGGATTTACCCATCCCCTTCTCCCCCCTTCCACCTGCCTGACAATGGATGAATGTTACTTCCCATAATGGCACATTAGTGTTGACCAATTAGTAGTAATTTAATGGTAAGTACATGTGGTGTTTGTTTTTCCATTCTTGTGATACTTCACTTAGAAGAATAGGTTCCAGCTCCATCCAGGGTAATACAACAGGCAGTTCATCATTTTTTTCTATGGCTGAGTAGTACTCCATGGTATACATATACCACATTTTATTAATCCACTCATGTATTGATAGACACTTGGGTTGTTTCCACATCTTTGCAATTGTGAATTGTGCTGCTATAAACATTCGAGTGCAGATGTCTTTTTTATACAATGTCTTTTTTTCTTTGGGGTAGATACCCAGTAGTATGATTGAAATCAACTTTAAATATATAAGAACACAAATAAGTTAAAAATAAAATGATATATATTGCTAATTAAAAGAAAGTTGGAAAAGGTATGTTAATATCATATAAAGCAGATTTCATATAAAGAATACTACCATGGATAAAGAGGGTCATGTCATAATCATAAAAGGATCAACTCATCAAAGGGCACACAATCCAAAATATTAATACATGTAATAACAGGATTTCAAAATACATTAAATGTAAACTGATAGAACTTCAAGGAGTAATAGACAAATCTATAATTATAGCTCAATAATTCAAAATGCCTTTTTCATCAACTTATAGGACACATAGTCAAAAAGTCAGTAAGGTTATAGGAGACTTGAGCAATACTGTCAACCAACATGACCTAATTGGCATTTACAAAACACTCCACACAACAAAGGCAGAATATACATTCTCTCAAGTCATATCACACATTAACAAAGATAATCCATATTCTGGTCCATAAAATAAGTATGAAACTTAAAAGGATTGAAGTCCTACAAAATAAGTTTTATGACAAAATGGACTTAAATCATTGATCAATAACAGATCCCTAGAAAATTCTTTAATGTTTGAATGTTAGATAACAAGCATCTAAAAAACACATGGGTCAAAAAATAACAAAAACTGTATTAGAAACTACTTCTTAACTAAAAGAAAATTAAAACACAGCATATCAAATTTTTGGAATGCTGCTAAAGATATACTAGGGGGAATTTTATATAAATAAATAACTTTATTAGAAATAAACTCAGCTTCTACATTAAAAAAAACAGCAAAAGGCAGAAAAAATTTAATAAAAATGATTGAAAGGAGGAAATAATATCAGAGTTGGTATAAATGGTCTAGAAAGGAGAGAAATTACAGAGAAAATCAGTGAACTCAAAGGTGGTTGTTTGAGAAAATCAATAGATTTCTAAACTTCTAGCCCAGGAATTGGATATATTATTGCCTGTGGGAAAAATTTGGCATTGGCTTGTTTTTATATGGCCTGTGTGCTCTGAATGTGTATGTGTGTGTATGTATATGTATGTGCATGCACACAGTTATATATTTTAAAGGGCTGTTAAAAATATAAAAACAAAAAACAAAGAGGGGTAAACAGTAGAGATCTGATGTAGACCACATCCTGAAATATTTACTATCTGATTCTCTACAAAAAAATGTTTGTCAACCCATGCTCTAGTCAGACTCATCAGGAAAAATTAAGAAAGAACAAGTGTTCGCAAAACCAGGAATGGGAAGGCCGACATCACTATACAGACACAAATATTATTTAAAAAAGAATAATAAGAAAACATGAACAACTTTATGCTAATAAATTTTACAATTTAGATAAAATGGGTAAATTCTTCGAAATAAACTACCAAAGGTCATTCAATAAGACATAAATATTATGAATGGTACTATGTATTTTAAAGAAATTGAATTTATAGTTAAAAAACATCCCGTAAATATAACCACAGTCTCAAATAGATTCAGCAGTAAGTTCTAACAAATAATTAAGAAAAACATAATACCAATTCTGTCCAAACTCTCTTAGGCAGTTAAAGAAGTCTAGGAAGCCATTATGTTGATGTAAAAATCATGTAAAGACATTATAAAAATAATATAAACCAATATTCCTTCATAAAATTAGATGCAAAAATCCCAAACAAATGTTATCACCTCAAATCCAACAATATATGATAAGGGTAAAACCTCATGATCTAGTGGAGTTTATCTTAGGATTTTAAGATATATTTAACATTAACGCATAACATAATTAAAAATATTAATAGAGTAAAAGTATCCACAAAAACATATAACCAGCTCAATAGAAACACAGAAAGCAATTGATAAAATCCAATGATTACTCCTGATAAAACTCTCAGCAAACTAGGAATAGAAAAGAAGTTTGTCAATCTGATGAAGGTATCTACCAAAAAACTACAGCTAATACCCAAATATGGAATATTAAATACATTCCCCCTAAAATCAGGTATCAGATATGGGTAGAGAATCTCACCACTGTATTTAACATTGTCCTAGTGGTTCTAGACAGTGCCAAACAAGCAAACAAAAAACAAGAGAAACAAATAAAATGCATGCAGATAGGAAAGGAAAAAGTGAAATTGTCTGTATGTACAGATCATCTGTACAGGAAATCTGTTAGAGTCTACAAAGGGTCTTTCAGAAGTAATAAGCAAGTTTAGCAAGGCTGCAGAATATAAAATCAGCATAATTTTTAAAATTTTATATACTAGTAAAGAATAACCAGATGTAAAAATGTCAATCGGATATTAACAATAAGATTGTCGGAAGCTGTCCCGGACACGGGGAGAGTTGGAGTACGGCTGCTGCCCAGAACACTGGGGTCCTCATGATGTAGCACTGGCCCTAGC
>VBSM01002608.1:44803080-44841938 GCA_008086735.1 Cheirogaleus medius
TCTAATCCTCACCCCCAAACTCTAGGTGCCACACGTCGCCGGCTGGCTCCGGCATAAGATAATCAATACAAGTTGTAGTGGCAGCAAAGGCATGAAATACTTAGAGGTAGATCTCACAAAAGATATACAAGACTTCTTCACAGATGATGATGCTAAATTACTGACAGAAATTAAAGAACTAAATAAATGGAGTCCCTGGTTTGTTGGACTTAAGACTCAATAGGTTAAGATATCTATTCTCTTATAATTGATCTATAGATACTATAGACACTATATATACTCTCAGTCAAAATCTCAGAAATATTTTTTTAAAGAAATTTCCAGGTGAAAATTTATGTTGAAATACAAAAGACCAAGAAACCCCCCAAAATTTTTTTAAAAAATCAAAATGAAAGGACTAATAATATATGACTTTAAGACTTATAATAAAGGTATATCATAGGGCTTTATTTATTACACAACTTATTCTAAAGTAATATATTGTCATAAAGGTAGTGGGTTTATTTCTGGAGTCTCCATTCCAGTGTTTTGATATGATTTGACTACCTTTGGCATATGTGGACAATTGTCAGAATAGGACTTTCAATAAAGTTGCAAAGGTAATTTAGTGGAGAGTGGATATTATTTTTCTCAAATTGTGCTGGAAAATGGAATATCCATATTTAAATGATCCACTTTTATCCCTTCTGATACCATATACAAACATTTACTCAAAATAAAAACAAAATCTAAATGTAAAGCTAAATCTACACAATTCTAGACAAAGTCTGGATTAGACAAAGCCTTCTTAGGTATGTTTCTAAAACCAGGATTCATTAAAAAAAGGTGAATTGTAATTTATCAAAATTAAAAACTCTTTGAAAGACACAGTTAAATTGAAAGTAAAGGTACACAGTGGGAAAAAAATACTTCCTAAATATACCTGATACTGGATCTAGAATATATAAAGTAATGTTAAAGCTTAATGATATAATAATTAACAAACTGCTACAGTTTGAATGTGTCCCTCAAAAACATGTGTTGGAAACTTAAGTCCCAGTGGAAACAATGTTGGAAGGTAAGGCCTAATGGAATGTATGGTCATAAGGGCTCCGTCCTCATTAATGAATTAATGTTGATTATATTATAAAAGGGCTTGAAGCTTCAACTTCCATTTCTTGCACTTTCTCACCCACATGATGACTTCCACCATGTTATGATATAGCAAGGAGGCTCTCGTTAGAGACGGCCCCTTGATCTTGGACTACCCAGCCTCCAGAATAATGAGCCAAATAAATTTCTGTTCACTATAAATTAATCAGTCTGTATTTTTCTGTTATAGTAACATAAAATGGAATGAGACATAACCTAATAAAAAAGGGCAAAAGAATGGAAGAGACACTTTACCAAAAGAAGACATATGAATGAAACCAAAACACATGAAAAGAGGTTCAATTTCAATAGACTCCAGGAAAATGCACATTTAAACTACAATGAGATACTACCATGTATGTTAGTTAGTATGAGCAACATACTAACTAGCTGATAATACAAGTGTTGGCAAGGATATAGAGAAACTGGAACTCTCATACTCTTCCTGTGGAAATGTAAAATGTTATAATAAAACAGTTTGGCAGCTTGTAAAAAAGTGAAGAATGCACCAACCATATAACCCAGGCATTCTAATCTCCAGTATTCAACCAACATTTAAAAAAAAAAGTTGGAAACACTTATGCAAGAATATTCATACTAGCTTTGTTGCGATAGCAAAAACTTGGAACAATCTAAATATCTGTCAAGAGGGAAATGAATAAATAAATTGTAGCATACCCATATAATGAAATCCTTTTTAGCAATTAAAAAAAAGCAAACATAAAACGTGTGTGTGTGTGTTTGTGCATGTGTGTGTGTATATGTTTGAGCCTATATACAATCCTCCTACCTCAGCCTCCCAAGTAGCTGGGATTATAGGAGCATGCTAACACACTGGGTGAATTTTCCTTATCTTTTATAGAGATGAGGTCTTACTATGTTGCCCAGGCTGGTCTTGAACTCCTGGTCTCAAGTGATCTTCAGAGCTCAGCCTCTCAAAGTGTTGGGATTCTAGGTCTGAGCTACCATGCTTGGCAACATCTTCACCTCTTAACCACTGACCTGGATCATTATACTCCATTACAGTCTTAAAAAAAAAAAAAACCAATAAATCCAATAAGTAATTTTTGGCACTCTCTAAGCCATGGGTTCCTAGCAAATCATTCTTGAAGGAAAGAAATCTCAGATCTAAGTGAGCACTTGCTTCTCACAGCCCTTATCATTTATCATTGTCCACTTGCACAGGGCAGGGCAGGGTATGGGCATAGCATTATATTGATGACAACAAGTATTTTCTTCTCAAAACACATCCCTATGGTTCTGTGATGGGAGTAAATAAAGGAAATTACTGTAACATGTATTTTTCTCTCTCAGGATATCAGACAAGAAAACATGTTTCGTCCATCGTGGAAATTGTCTAGACATTCTTGTACTACGGTTCATTCTCAATATTTTTAAAAAATAGAAGTTTCATGTTTGTCATTATTTCTACTGTTTCCAAGTTTCATTAAGTCAATCAGGCAGCCTGTAAGCTTTTGAGATTTATTTGAGTGAGGAGTATATGGCATTATCTGTCCTTTTAACTTCTAATGAGGAGATTTTAGCAGATGGAATCTAATTTATAAGAAGGTCCTGCACCCTGGATAATGAAACATAGCCTATTAAAAACTTAAATAAACAAGGGCTACAATGCAAAGTCAAAACAAATCATTCTGAGATGTTTTAAAAACGTAAGAGGCTTCTTCAAATATCATCAGGAATAAGTCATTTAGTGTTTCAGGTTCATACATCAATGCAGTTGCTGTCACTATGAAAAATTGGACTTTTTCTTTACTTAAAATTTGAAATGCCATGATTTGGTAATTGAAAAATGAGGCGGGAAGAATGAATGTCCTCCTGTTTGTGAAAAATGGAGATTTTATTAGAGCAAAGTAGGGAGGAGGAGAGAGTGCTCATCTGCTCCAGGAGAACAGTGTTTACACAGGAAGAAATATAACAATGAGCAGGCCACTGGGGACAAGGGGAACAGAATCACTTCGGGAGCTGCTGACAACAGGAGCCAAAAATACAGCCTGGGCCCAGAGCTGACCCACCTCTTGGTCCCTATACGCACATAATGCATAAATGCATCTTGAAGTAAGACTCATATTTCATGGCAGCGTGAGACTCCCCAGTTAGACTGCATCTGTTAATAATAAAAATTTCCCTTCTGGAATGAGAGTTTGTTCATGCTTTAAATAGAAGATCACAGCAATAAATCAGCATTATGATTTTAGTAGGTAGTAGCATATGAAATATAATATGTTATTTCTGGCATTTAATTTGGTCAAAATTAAGTTAAAAGATTCACCCAAAGGGACGGATTGAAAAAATAATAATTATAAGCATACAATCCTAGAAAATTTTATGCATGGTGCATTCTGGAAGTACCATTAAATTTAACATACATATTATTTTTATTGTCATAATGAGAAAATATTAAATTATTTTATTCAACTTCAGAAGCCAAGTGTCTGTTTCAAATATGATTTATTATCACAATAAAGTTTACACACTCACTGTGTTTTACAACATGTTTTCATATATTCCCTTAATGACTTTCATTAGTTATGAACATATGAGATTAATTATTAGTAAATTCTTTTATTAGATAAACACCTACATTTATAGTTTTATTAATAGAGACATCATTAATTTTGACATTTGTATATCAATTCAATTAAGTTATTTCCTTGCCCTCCTCTGTCTCTACACACTCATACATAGACACACACATACACAAATGCATAAAAGTATCAAAATTATGATAGACAATTCACCTGATATAACTATATATGAATACATATAATATAGACTTAAATATGTACTTATGAAATCCAAATATATAAATAAAATAATTTTAAAATCTATATGAATGCTGGTTCTATATCTGATTTGTATTTTATCTGCACCTATATGTAATGCAACATTTTGTAAAAAGTTGGTTCTCAGTAAGTATTCATTGAAATAACAAATGAATGGAAGAATGAATATAGTAATGGAAACTGTTAAAGGTAATGTAGAAAGACAGTCTAACATGGCCATGTACATGATTCTCATTGATTCTTCTAGGTCAGTCAGCATGTATAGAACATTCTCCTTCCAAAGAGAAATATACAGTTTATACTCCCAGGTGCAGATTATGAACACCTCATTCCATGCATCCTTGCTAACTCTAATCTTCTGAGAAATACTCTTTACTAGGTTGAGAAATTGTATTTTTATTCCTATACTATTAGGTTTCTTTTTTTTAACATTAAAGGTTATTAAATTTTACCAAATTCTTTGTAGAACATATCCTGATGGTTTCTTGACATGTTCCACTATTCAACTTAACTGTTGAATGGCATTAATAATTTATTTGATGAAGAACCATTACACTTCCTCATGAATATTCCTTTTTTATATGTTTAACATATATGTTAACTGTGTTGATAATTCATTTTGCAGATTTTGATATATGATTATTTTGTTTCCTAAGGAGAATATCTGATGGAGTAAAATGTGTGTAGTATTCCGAAACTGTCCAAAGAATAATAATTAAAACAGTTAAAGCATTCCCCTAAATTAAATATTTTCTCATTTGTTAGAAACAAATTACATAAACATTTTGGAAAAAGTAAGTGATATCAATGGCTTTAATGTTTTCTACCAGTAAAATTAATATGATAGGTATTACCTATAGAATATTGACTTAATTCCATTTGGTTAGATAAATTAAATAAATGCCACACTGCTCTAATTACTATAGTTTTATAATATATCTTACCATGTAGTATTGTAAGTCTCCCAGCTTGTTCTTTTTCTTAAAGATGCACTTGACTATTGTTGAGTCTTTAGATGAGTATGTAAAAGTTATAATCTAATGAATAATGCTAATGAAAAAGATAATTTAGGATTTTGAATCAGATTATGCTGAATCTACATATTATATATTAAGGTACTAATTATGAGTCTGACAATCATGAATATGGTATATTCCTCCATTAATTTAGGTCTTCTTTAATACTCCTGAGTGATTTTTTAAAAAGAATTTTCAATGTGGAGGTCTTATAACTTTTAAGTTAGATTTTTTTTTTATTTCAAGGAAATATGAGAGTACAAACATTTTGGTTGCATTTTATATCTTTGCCTCTACCTAGCAAGAGTTAGAGGTATGCCCTTCCCCTCCACAATGTTTACCACATCCCTCAGATGTGGGGCTACCCCCCCCCAAGCCCTGAATCCCTGGTGAACACCACCACCCTTTGAGCACCATAGTGTTAATCAGTGAGTACCAATTTGATGGCGAGTGCATGTGGAGCCCATTTTTCTGACCTTGTGTCACCTCACTTTGGATAATGGGCTTAAGCTTAATCCAGGATAATATAAGCAGTGCTAGCTCACTGTTGTTTCTTAGACTTGAGTAATATTCCATTGTAAACATATATCAAATTTTAATAATCCACTCATGAATTGACAGACACTTGGGTTGTTTCCACATCCTTGCAATAGTGAATCGTGCTGCCATAAACATTCAGGTGTAGATGTCTTTATAACAGAATGTCTTCTGCTCTTTTGGGTAGATGGCTAATAATGCTATTGCTGGATCGAATGGTAGATTTTTTATTCCAAGATATTTGATGTTTGTTAATATAATTTTAAATGATTTTGTCTACTATGCAAACACCAAACAAAGAAGAGTTGGTATAGCTGTACTGATATCAGACAAAGCAGAATTTGAGACAAGAGATAATTTAAGACAAATTAAAAGGCAGGATATTTGATGATGATATGAATATAAATCCAAAGTACAATATAATAATGCTAAAATTATCAGGACTCTACATGTGCAAAAATAATTTAAAAAATGAGAAATCTTCAAGTCTAACATCCTATTAGAGTTAACTATATCTCTTTCAATAGCTGATGGAATAAGCACACATCCTTTTTATAAAGATAAATAAGACTTGAACAATAATATTGACAAATTTTACCTAATTTGGAAGTATAGAACAACTTCACTTACAAGTGAAAAAATTTACTTTATTTTCAAGTGCACAGATAACATTTAACAAAATTGACTGTATTTTTTAAAAAGCCTTTAAATGGCAATAATTCAGAGTATAACCTATGACAGAGATGAAATTAATCAAGAAATCAGCAATACAACTAGAAAAAAGACTACTGTATTGAAATTGAATAAAATTTTTAATAATGCATGGGTACTAAAAGACACAAAAATAGACATTATATATTGATTTATCTAAATGACAATAAAGATATTATACACACACACTCAGAGATTTTTTTAATGTCTCTGAAAATAGTTTGAGATTAATGGGAAAAATTAATGGCACTTCGGTTGAAAAAAAATGGAACTCTCCAGTTATTTTTTAAGATCTAGTTATTTTTAAGATCACTTAAAAAGTTATTTTAAGATAACTTTTTACAAAAGAAATAGTTAATTTTAAAAATCACTTAAAATGTCACCTTAAGATATTGTGTGACTATTTTTATTGTTTAGGTCTTGGTTAACATTATTCATTAAAAGCTACAAGATAAGTTTGTAGTAACTCCTCAAGCTTCTCATAGCATGACTGAGTATAGACCTCTAATATAGAACTTACATATATATAAGTAAATATTTTACATGATTTTCTGCTCTATTAATCAAGTGATGTTGTCATACCATATTAGTCTTTCCAATCCTATAATAAACAGAACACCATATAAGATAGAGACTTAATAAATGTTAGTTGAGGAGATGTATTAAAATACTCACGTCTGTAGTCTAGAAGGAAACCAGAGACAATGAAAAAAAAGCACCGTATCAAAGGTGGGTACAGGAGATTTGCCATTCTGGGGAGCTAGGTGTTCTTGAATTCAGCATAAAATTTCCGTAGATTTTTCAGGATTCTAATATACTTATTCATAATGTAATTCAAGTAGGTAACTGTGTTTGCTACACAGGAATCTAATACCGCTGAGTTACCTTAATAGAAACATCCGAGGAAGACCAATTTTAAAACTGGGAGGAAGTACACATACAAAAGATTTAAGCTAGGAAAGGTATCTAGAGTAAGAACAACAGTTCTCCTTTTGGCAACACTGCTTGGGGGATTTTGAGCCAAATTTGCAAGGCTGAGAAATCCCTTATCACAGAAATTGGCCTTCATTAGTGTACCCAAGGCAATCAGTCAGTGGCTGGAAAGTGTGACCTCAACACAAATGCAGTGGTTGATGCAGAAGGATGGCAACTGGGGCTATCAGTCAATTATACTGCTCAAACAAATGTGAATGGTGCATTCTCAAGTCCCCTAGACTTTTTGAGTGCATACTAGAAGAAGAAACATAAAAGAAACAAATACAAATGAAACACCTCTAAGCTCTGTTCAACTTTGTGTCACATCACTGGAATAATGAGTGCATTGTAGACTCTTGCTTGGGATTGTATTGCAAACAGATGATAAAATACCACATACCTATACAACTGCTAATTTATTTCAATCTTTCCTATCATGAAGAATGGTCTACAAACAAGAAATGATAACACAAATCTTAAGAGAGAAATAAAGAGATATAGAGATGAATCAATGAGAATATACATCTTTATAAAAGCTGTTTCCTCCAAATATTCAGCTGGGCAAGGTTTTTGCTACATTTATCCCAAATCCAATTGCATATAATATGGTTATCACATAATTATTTCTGCAAGTAAATTCACAATTATCCACTGATCATGTGAATATCAAGCCTATAAAATACAGAAAAGGCTAAGATTAGTAGTATACTCTGGGAGGCCGAGGCAGGCGGATCGCTCAAGGTCAGGAGTTCGAAACCAGCCTGAGCGAAACCTCGTCTCTACTAAAAATAGAAAGAAATTAATTGGCCAACTAAAAATATATACAGAAAAAATTAGCCGGGCATGGTGGTGCATGCCTGTAGTCCCAGCTACTTGGGAGGCTGAGGCAGTAGGATCGCTTGAGCCCAGGAGATTGAGGTTGCTGTGAGCTAGGCTGATGCCACAGCACTCACTCTAGCCTGGGCAACAAAGTGAGACTCTGTCTCAAAAAAAAAAAAAAAAAGGTTAGTAGTAGTAGTAATTCTGCTATGCTTATTATTTATAAGAAAAGCAAGGCTCAGACAAATGAAGAAAGCTATTATAATTCATTCTTTCATTCATTAAGTAATTTTAACATAGGCATTTATTGATCACTTTGTATAAGATACTTTCTAGCTTGAGACGTGATTTTGAATAATTTTTATGTTTATAATCTTTGTATCATAAATAAGAAAGCAAGTAAATACATAATTTCAATATACAGTGAGTATACAGGAAGAAATATGTGAAAAGATGAAGAATAACTGAGCCACAATTTATATCAGGTTTTCATTAAAGTGACATCCTTAAAAAAAAAAAAGAAAAGAAAAGGCAGGCAGACCATTGTACCAAGGATCTGGAGTAGAATTACTGGGCCAGGAAGTATGCATTTATTCAAATTTTATAGATGATGCAAATTTGATATTTAAAATGGTTTGCTAATTTGTACTTTCACAGGCAGGTCCAATGGCTCTAAACCCAAGGACAACTGTTATTGTCAGATTTCTATTATGCAAAATGGTCAGAATAAATATATATCATTTTATGGCTTTAATTAGTATTTTCATCATTACTAAAGACATTGAGGTATTTTTCTATGTTTTTGGTCTTTTATATTTCCTTTTCTGTGAAATATGTAGTCAAATCTTTGTCTATTTATCATTTGGAGGATATGGGCCTTTTAAAAAAATTGTATGTTAAATTTATTTATACTCATGCATAGTTTTCCTTTATCAGGTATACTAAAACAGCAAATTATGTTTTCTTAGGAAGTAAAAACTTTTAAAGAAATTCTTCTATTATGATCATACAGCAGAAATAGGATCAACCCTGACCCAAAATTTGGTTCAGATGCTGAGACTCCTGACACCACACAGAAACCATTAGGGTATAAAAAGTTTTATTGTTTACATAATGAGACTTTCAGGGATAACAGGGCAGGCTTCCCAAGATATTTCAAAAATAGCTTGAGTGTACAGGAAAAGGAAACTGTCTGGAGTATTTGTGGTGGTTAGGGGGTAGAGCCATGGTGACAGCAGAGGCTACGGGGTTTGAAACTCTTTCCATACCAAAGGAGTGAGCACCAGGGTTTCTTATCAACATGCCTAGATTTGGGGTATAAGAGGTAGAAGAAGGAATGAGGCTTAAAAGCTATCATCACTTAAAAGTTAGACTCTTTGTTAAATTTTCCCTGCCCAGCATCATAAAGATATTTTCCAACATAGTCATTTTAAGCTTTTCATATTTTTACTTTTATATTTATTATATCATCTACTTGAAATAAACTTTTACATATGTTTTGAGGAATTAATCTGCTGTTTTTAACCATATAGATAGCAAATTATCTAAGCTTTATTTATAACATAATCAATTTTTTCAGATATAAAATGCCATATCTGTTAATAGTGAATTTCTATTTAAAATGGGTGTCTCTCTTGGATTCCTATTCTGTTGGATTTATGCATTTTTTTCCTTGGTCTAGAAACTGACAAATACTCCCAGGAACAACAAAAACAACAACAACAACAAGCCACACACACACACACACACACACACAAAACTAGAGAATATATGTTGTCTCTCTGGGGTCTCCTTCTCTCTTGAAGTCTCAATTTTCATGTCCCTTCCTTCTATAGCTCTCTGATTCAATTAAACAGATAACTAACTTTTGGATTTTATATAGCTCTTCTGATTATTCTCAGCAGAAATATTGATCTGGCCACAAACTATTTCCTTCTAACCAGAATATTTCTTGTTCTTTCCTCTCTTTTTTTATTTTGACCATATTCAACGTACTTATTTTGTGCATTATGTCTATCAATTTAAATACAAGAATTCTTTGTAGATCTGATTCAGCTGACTTTTTATTCTGCTGACACTTGCTCATGGTGCCTTTATGCTTGTGTGTTATATTTTTTTTTTCCATGTGAATTTAGCCACTCAGAACTTTTTTTGTTATTGGCCCTATTTAAAGAAAGGTATCAAAGGTTTTTCTAGTTTGCTTGTGGTACGTAATTGGAAAACTACTATGCTAGAAACAATTTAAATATATATTTGGCTTGAAAATTTTTTTAGTCACACCACTTTGTGAATTTGAGCTACAAACCTGCTTGAGGCCAAGGTTTGTCATATATTCACATTAGAAATTATTTTCCCTCTGCTTGATCCTGATGTCAAGATAATAAACTTTCTTTTAGTTTCTTTCTAGAACACATCATTTGGTTCAATTTCACCCTTCCCTTGAGGGTGTGTTGCTTTCCGGATTCAGCTATATGCAAGCATTTCTTACTGGACCTAACACCCTGGGTCGACCTTTGGCTTTGTTTCCTGTCCCCTGAGCTTCTCAAAGCTTCAAAATAGAAGCTTATCATGTAATCATCAGAAAAATATCAGACAAACCGAAAGTAGGAGACATTATATGCCACTCCTCCAAAGTTTCAAGGTCATTATAAACAAGAAAACTCAAATAAATGGTTATTATTTATAGATAGACGTACTTTAGATGCATGGTAACTGAGAGTAATGTGGTATCTTGTATTATATCCAGGAACAGAAAAAAAAAAGTGATTAGGTAAAAACTAATGAAAAACAAAGTATGGATTATAGTTAAACATAAGGTACCAATTTTGTTTCATTAATTTTGACAGATGTACTATGGTGACATAAGATGTTAACAAATGAGGAAATTGAGTACAGAGTATAGAATTTACAAGCTTTTTTAAAATTACCTTTGGAACTTTGCAAATTTGTTGGGAGAGAGAATGATTCAGGTTTATTTGACTTTGGCAGTTATGCAAAAAGCTAAAGCTGCTTGCATCTTGCTTTCTCTCTTCCTTTCTTCTTTCACTTCCTCTCTCTCCCTCCTTCCTTATCTCCTTCCATTCCTCCCTCTCTCTCTCTTTCTTTCTAGCTTTGCTTTTAACTATTAATTCATTCTTGGATTTTGAGATTCTCTGATTTTCTTGTCTAATCAACAATTTATTTGAAATTATGTTTTTAATATTTTACCCAACATTTTAGTTAGTTTTAGAAAGAGAGTTTTCTCAGCATATCTAATTGCTCATAATGACAAATCAAAAGTGGTGCTTTCTTTTTCGCTTCAGCAAAATATGACCCTCTATTGGAGGAGTCTAGTCATATGCTCACAGGGTAACTGCAAAGAAAGCTGAGAAAGTAAAGTTTCTTGATTAACCTTATAAATTTGCCATCGATAAGGTGAAACATTTCTGAACTATAGGAATGATAAACAAATAATATTTCTTCCAAGCTAGATATTTGTAGATGGATTACAAATTATCAATTATCAGAAAAATATAGCACAATATTACCATAAAATTTTATTACTTTAGCTTTCAGTGTGTTCATGTTAATAGATAAACTAGATCATGCTCTGCCATTAATAAAAGAAAATTGTTTTTGAGAAGACCAGCTCCAGGCTCAAATCCTACGTGCAATCTTTCAAGGCCAATCATGGGCAATTATGAGGCTTTGCCTGGAGAAGCTGTGCTCTGCTCACCAGTCTTGGAGTATAGTCAGTGTTTGCAATTTTCCAGAAAGAGCTGCAGTCAAGGATATAGCACACCTCGACCAGCCATGTTCATGCGTGTATCTAAATTCTAGCCCAAGCACCTCCTATTGGAGTCCTTCTCATCAGGGACCTTGGCTGAGACTTCCAAGGCACATTTGCAGAAACTTCTTCATAGGGACATCTTGACTGAGGCATTTCCACCCACCCACCCCCATCTGTGCTGGATGCCATCTGATAATTGTCCCTTATTGTTCTGTGGGAAAAATGAAATAATGGAAGGGCTGGCAATCTTCCCTTTTGTATGTTGCTTTCACTGAATCATTAAATAAACCCTTGATTGTCATTTTCAGTTTGGCTCATTGTGCTAATTGACCACCTATACAACAGGCAACTCCACAATTTTACTTATAAATACTTTTATTGAGCTATTGTTAACATTAGTATTTAATGATAACGTTGTTTAATAATGCTAATTTAAGTTTACATGCAGTCAGTATTTTAATATAAATTCTTCAGCAGACAAGACATTATTAAATGTTTTATTTAAATGAGCTAATGAATGCTGTAAATTTAATATTTTACCTATTCAACTAATATTTTGCTGTAGAGTGTTACTAAAAGAATAAATTTAGTCACAGGCATTATTTATAAGAATATTTATATCTAAAATATGTCCTATGATACAAATGTCAATCCTTGATATACATGATATATTGATGTATTACTTTTGAAACCGCTGAACAAGGACACTGAGCAATCACTGGAAAAAAGCAATGGAATAATTTTAATTTTTCCCCTGTTGTTGAGGAAGTGGCAGGCATACAATATATAATTTTTATTCAGGTTTTTATTTTTATGCATCATTTACTAGCTTAGTACTCTATCCTTCAGTACTGAAATACAGTCTTTAATTAATCAAATACACTCCTTAGCAATATATGAAGTTCAAAATAGTTCATTATAACATTAGTGCAAATATAAATTTAAATGGGTATTCAGGAATGGAGTCACGTTTTGAAAACAATTTCAAAAACTTACATTCCTAACAAAGGATTAAATGTCAAATACTGATTTGATAGGATTCATTTCCCAACTAATGAGAAGTGTGATTTTGGTAGAGTTAGTAATTAAGAACAAATGCCCAATGGTTATATTAATATTTTAGGTGTGAGACATCATAGAGCTAGTAGAAAATTCTCAAGTAAATTCAAGCTCTTTTTATTCAAATTGAAGAGCAGTTAAGTCATTTAAATGATGAATATCTTTGTTTTTCATATACTGTTATAATACATGACATATGCCAAATCTGATGAAAAATTTTTTGTGAAGTGGCAACATTAATGAACAGTATCATCATCTTTTAAATGTACTATCTGTATAGACACAGTGTCCTTCCCTGGAATTATTATGTGGTATTCTTTTGTTCCAGCAAGTAACATTACCTTAGGGCTTATGTCATTGGTTTCCTTGTTAACTTATTTTGTATTGCAAATCTCATGTTAGCTATGAATCCAGGTACATTTTTTCCCCTTGAGCACTATAAGCTTTATAAAAATGAGTTATAATTCAGGCTGCTTAAACTATTTTGAATGCTTGCAATTTTAGACTTTCAGCACATCCAGAAATGCGTTTTATTTGTTTACACTCATTTTATGAAAACAAATAAGCCTGTGGCCTTAAAATAATACTTTCAAATTTAGACAATTTGTCATTAGAACTTGTATTATTACATTCAGTGCAATAGGATTGTATTTAAAAAGATGGTTTTCTCAATTGTCAGATGATACCCAAACTGAAATATCCGCCTTGTTCCAGTTTTAGTTATACTGTCAGATTCAACCAATAGTGTGATTCATTTGGGCTATATCAATTATACTTGTTCATTCCGTTAGCATGTTGACAACTTGCTAATACAGTAGCATGAATCTGCTGGATTCGTTGTTGTTGTTTTTCTTAAACAGAGGCAATTTGAAATATTAGTTTAAAATAAAACTGTACCAAATTAGAGTGCAGAATCAAATAAATAATATAATTTCTTTTAATCATTGTTATCTTTGAGGAGCTTAGGTTAGGATCTTTAATTCTATAAAACACAGATTGCTATTTTGTTATTAATTATCTTCGTAGTGCATTAGTCTATTTCATATAAAACTCAGTCAATAAGACACTTCAAGGCATGTCTGGAAGGTTCATTAAAACACGTCTCTGCTGAGGGTAGATTATATAAGATCAAAAGCAATTTAGTAAGTATAATTTTATCAGTTTTGATGAATTATTTTATTTTATTATTTTATTTTATTGATATTAAACATTTTAAGGGTATGTGAATGACTTGAATTTTGAAAGATTCTCACAAAGCAAATAGGAGTTGGGGCTTAAGTAATCTCAAATAGTATAAAATATTATTTGAAATTAAATGTAGTCATATTATTAGATTTAGTATTATTTCTGGAGTTCAAATAAACTTATTTTTATAGAGTTTGCTTACGTAAGCAGGATATTCAAGTACATGTTAGTGCAATTATGATTTATCTTTCTTTGAATATCCTCCAGAAATATAAATGAACTAGTAGCAGCAGTTAATATTTAGAAAGGCATTTATTTGTGTTCTCTTGTAGAAATCTGACCTAAATCTGGCATTCTTGTTTTCCTCTAATATGCTGATTTAAAGAACTCTAAATTATTTAAATTTTTTATTGATGTTGATATTTAACATAGTTAAATTCATTTTTGATTTTTAGAATTTCTTTGCATTAAAAATATCCTACCAAATGAGTGCTTTGCCTCAATACTGTGTTTGAGTCTTTATCATTTGAGCTTTGAAAATATTGATCATGACTAACAGATATTCCTTTTAAGAAAAAAAAAATCAGTCATCTGTATCTGTATCTGTAAATACGACTGGCTAGAAAAATTTGGTGAATACTGAAAGGATTCCAAACACTAGAGAAATATCATGTAATTTTCTCACTTATGTTTGGTCTGTACTCTATGCATTTTAAGTTCTAGCTTTCATGAAGAAGAGGAAGGAAGTCCAATTAGGATCCCTAAATATTTTTCTCCAAACTTATATAATCTATATTCTATACAAAAATATAAATTATATTTATATTGAAATACATATATAAAAATTAAACTGTATATAATCATCATTCAGAAATTTCAAGAGAATCTTAAGAGTTGTAGGAAATAGAAATATTATTATAACGTGAGTGATATGTATAAAATTATTAAGCAATGCCAGTTTTGAAATTTATATGGTTAGTTGGCATAGAAAATGGAAACTAAGAAGTAAATTTATTTGTTTTATTTATTTACTTATTCTCTTTACCTCCTATTTATTTGCTCTCATTTGCCCTGTAAAAAATGACAATTATCTTCAAAAATAAATTTTATTTTAGATTTTATAAATAGCTATTCCTTATCCATTGTGTATAGTTTGAAGATATAAGCACCATTTTGAATAAAAAACTACATTGTTTTAAGTAAATAAAGATAATTTATGTTATAAGAAAAGAAAATTTTCTTCATT
Organism: Cheirogaleus medius; assembly: GCA_008086735.1. Lineage (NCBI taxonomy): Eukaryota > Metazoa > Chordata > Mammalia > Primates > Cheirogaleidae > Cheirogaleus > Cheirogaleus medius. Next base: position 44,818,333 of record VBSM01002608.1, read on the forward strand.
CAAAGATTTCAGAGTAATTTCAAATGTTCTATAACATTAAACGTATTATAAAATCTAATGTTATTTCAATCTTAAAATGTCAAATAGCTTCAGAAATATCTTACTAGTCACATATATAAATACAGGTTAGATCTTATCTTCATTAGTTAAACAAATATTAGCACCATAAAGATAATGAAGTACAACGTGCATAGTTGACTTTAAGGTGTTCACTCAGACTGTGGCTACATGTATAGCTAGTGCTACAGTTTTGAATAGATAAGCCCTAAATTTTAAATTTTAATCCAAGTGTAAATAAAGAAGTCTGCTTTTGTTTCAAATATCTCTTATATGCCACTTCAATTTCTCTTGGCTTTATCTGTCTCCAGGAGCTTTGGCCACTTTTTTGGTTCAGTAACTGCTGTAATGACCAATTCATTATATGGATCTTCCTAACTTCACATAGATACAATGCTACCACACCTTGCCTGGGTACCAGGGTGCAGCCCTCTGCTCAGTTATGTTACAAGGCTTTCTTTTTGCCATAGAGCCTTAAGACTTCTTAGGATCTGTGTCAAAAAATAAATGCTATGGAATTAATATCCTACAGGGGCAGACATTTCCAAATTTAGGTCAGGAAAGTTGGTAGATGAATTCTTTCTCTTTCTTCCTTTTGCGCTTCACCATGAGCTTCCCTGGGACCAGTAATTCTATAGCCTTTCAGGATATAGTCTTTGGAGAACGATGGTTATTTGCACCTTGGTTCCATGTGGTAGCAGCTCAGTACCACACCTATTTATTGACTTTCTTCTTCCTTGCTTCACTCCTCTCTGTTTGACTTCTGCTTCCCTGGGATTGTACTCTCTAACAAAGTAATTGTGTCTAAGTTTATGCCTCAGTTTTGATTTCTAGTGGAGGCAAATTAACTAAGTTTTCAAAATTTCTTTTCCATTCTAACATTCTCTTCCTAGGAACAATATTCCCAAGGTAGGAGATTTAAAGTTCAAAAGTTTGCCATGATGTTATATCTTCTAAACCACATCAATGTTATATAGTCAGTATTTCAGAATCAATTATTGTTGAAAATTCAGACTTCAGTTGTAAATGGTCTGTTTCTAGATATTTAGAAGTCTGATGAGTATTCAGTTTGGCATCACTTTAATGCCATACATTTAATTATGCATTTGGAACAAATAATCATCTGGCTCCATCATATCAAAGAGAAGAATTAAATATTTTTCAAACAATTATTGCTTGAAGTCTTCAACCTAAAAGAACATTATTTGGAAATAATATTTTTGAAATGACAGTGACATGAAACAATTTTAAAGAAGATTCTCAGGATTTAGTAAGTATACATAGCATTATACACTCAGCATAATACATAATGATATTTAATCTTCAAAACTGCTGATACTTGGGCAAATAAACTTTAAAAAATAATGTCAGCCATGATTGGTAAATTTTGTAATAAATCACTTGTATATAAAATATTCAGCATATGTTGGGCTGTGCAAACTGGCAACTGCTCAAAGTAAAAATTGCCAAATGTTTTAGGGTTATTTCCTTTAATTAATACGGAAATTGGTATTTGATGTTTGTGTATGCCTAGAAACCTGCAGAAATAAGTGCAAACTCATTTCGTTTCAAAGAAATGTTGTCCTGTCTCTGTGGAATCTGGAATTTAAATGCAAACCTCTGAGGTTAAACAACTATGTTTCCGATTATAGAGTTTTACCATGTCATGTGTGCACACATTTAAAAAAAATAATCAATAGAAAGCTCTCTTTTTGTTGTCAAATAAGAAACAGTAAATTAATTTTGCTTTGGAATTATGTGGAATTGAATTATACAAGAAAATCTTGGCAATGTTCCTTCTTTTAATTAATGTTTTGTCAGATCATCAATCTCACTTTCTCCCAGTGTGTTAATACTCAATTTGTTTAGTATTTACTTAAGCCCACATCTCTTTCCTAGAGAAGAATTCTTATCTTGTTAGTTAAGATGTCTCTAAGCAGCATAACAAAAGCAGTGGGGATAATTTCCCACCATCTTTAACAAACAAATGAAGTGCACAGTTCTCCATACTGAAATCCAGAGTGCTTTCTTAATGAATTAGGTTAGAAGCCTACACACAATTTTTGCAGGTAACAATATATGCAGCACAATAAAGTCAATCTTTTAAAAAACCAATTATCTTCATATGATAAAAGTGTGTTTAAATAATAGCTTTACACCTCCAAGGCAAATATTTTTTTTTCCTTTAGAAATACACACAGAGATGATTATTTCTAAACTTGGTCATGAAATTAAAAAAAAAAAAAAGTGCTTTTTACCCTCTGGTCACTGGCTTTGCCCATTTCAGAAGCTTTATGCTGAAGACATTAGAAGGTGCAATTACCTCATGGATCAGTGACTGCTAAGCTGATATGCCATTGATTTTCTAAATCATGAAGCGAGGCAGGGCATGGCTGCAGTGGATCAAATGTCTCAGCCCTGTTAGAAGGTCTTTTTTCCCCACATCTTTGCTGCACCTATGCAGAGAAGAACCAATCAGGAAGAAAATATACCTGATAATATTTAATCTACAACAAGTGGAGAAAAAAAATTTGAATGAATTTTTCTGTAAAATTATATTATCTTTATTTTTATAGAATTGCTTGGATCACTAGTAAAAGATATTGACAAAGACTTAGGGATGAGCTTCGCAGCAAATAAAAATGAATGAATTAAGTAGAAAATATATTCTTGGTCTATGTCATTGACATATTTTTATTTCCCCATACTAATATTACTTGCAGAATATCACAAAGATAGTTAAAAGCAAAGTCAAAGCTTATCTGAAGAAAAAAGTACTAAAATAAGGAATGAAGAAATGAAGGAAGACGAAAGAAAGAAAGAAAAAAAGAAATGCTATTATTAATATATATCCACTCTTATCTCATGAAAATGGTTTCTTGGGGAATTTTTTCCTAACAAACAAGGTTTGTTTGAACAAATCCTTTATATAATGTCCAGCAAAGCATGTCACAACTCACCATTTCAGGACTTTTGATAGAAGAAACAGCATTAAGTTAAAGCCATCTCTCCTTAAGTGAAGAATAGGATAACATTTGATTAAATATTTCAGAGTAATAGTGGAAAGGAGAAAAGATTAGAGCCAGGCTACATGGGTTTGAATCCTAGTACCACTTACTAATCATGTGACATTTGCAAGTTACTCAATTCTTTTGTGTATCTCCTCACACCCCTACTCCTTTAAATAGGGTTAATAATCAATAATTTTCTATAGTATTGCTGTGAATGTGATTATAAAGCTCGTAGTATCTGGTTCAAAGTAAGCATTACATAGTATTAGCAATAGATATTTTAAAATTATTTTTAATGTAATAACAACATATAGAAACTCTGTGAGATCAATATTGTTTCCTTGAAAATATTCTTGTGTCCTCAGATTCTGAGTCCAAGCAAACATTCCTCTTTGCTGATAATTGTCCTATGTTCATCTTCACCTTCAGATGCACTGCTTGCTCTTTCCCAACCTCCCTGTAAACCTACCTGGGATCCTTCCCTTGGCTTTGGTCATTTGAGCATCCCTCCCTCTGTTGTAGACACTTAACTTTCACAGGACCTCAGTGCACTGCATGGGATGAGTGGTTTCTGTCTGGTTTTTGCCTATCAACCCCTTTTGTATCGTCTGCTTAAGCTAGCAGCCTCTCATATAATGGCCTTTTCTAAACTCATAGTTTACTACCTGCCTGAACACAGGCAGCACAAACATTCCCTCCAAATGTGGAAGCTTCTTGATAGGCTGTAGTTGCTGAGAACTGCCTTAGAGGTACGTCTCTGGACTCTGCACTGTGGGCTGGAGAAACTTCCCAGCAATCTCTCCAAACCTCCAGAAAAGTGCCTGCCACAGAATAGATGTTTAATTATCATTTTTAAGTAAATTAGGAAAGATAATGTTAATATTAGGTTTTATATTTATCTTTGAGAATTAGTAAAATACTTAGATAGGAATATTTTAGGATGATTTCAATTCAAAATTATAAAAATTAATAGAAGTTTAAGTAACAAACTATATGTCTTAATTATCTAGAAAAAATTGGCATTTCTGAATCATAGTTTCTACAAGTATTTTAAATAACCATATATACTAGGTTAATATCACATTTTATGTTATCTTTTTTTTTTTGGTTTGGAGAAGTAATGATTTTTACATTTCTCCACACATGAATGGAACTACAACTTAATTGGTGGGTTGAATTCTTAACATATTTTTCCCTTGTTTGGGACTTCCAGGAACACTGTTTTTCATCTCAGAGTTGAGTGATCAGTGATTTACCTTCTATTGTCTTATCAATTTTAAGAGGTATATTTGGCAAGATTCTTGAAGCACATTGAAGTACAAAAAATAGAGCAAAAATATTATTAGGCAAAATAACAGTCTTATTTTTTCTATATATTTACTCACTAATTTCTGCTGTCTCATTTTCTACATGTTTGAGAAGCTATGCTTTACTCCCATTACTGTTTTCTTGTTATAAATTTTTATCTGTGAGAGCCCTTCAATTTCAACCAAATATAAATATGGCTGAAGCTAGATTTTCATGTCAGTGTATTATAAGAAGATAAAATAAAAGCGCTTATAAAAGTAACATCAAAATGGGGAGTTTTCACTAATCTATGTCTTGCCCAGAAAGCTAAAATCTTTTTTAGAAACTAGTATAAAATTGAACTTTCATGAGCAACACAAGGAAAACATCAATAAAACATGTCAGCATCTACCTGAATATTAGTATATAATACTTAAATATATGCATGCACTGCATTTTTAATTTAATGTTGCCAGTTTCTTTCATTTTCATTTATTCTGTAAAACTGTAATGGATTATTCACACTCTAAGTTAGCCATTACAGTGTAATGTTAATTCACTAAAGTCATTCAATATGACATCGTAGTGCAATTATAATAATGGCAATGATTTGTGCATCTATACTCCATTGTGCTTGAGAGTATAAAGGTGTATTCATTTGTCCATACTTTTCCATAGACTGAGCATAGCAGTTCACTGAAATTCTTCAAAGACATTTCTGCTGTAGCTTAATAGCTAAGTCAGCATGTGTGGAAGAATCATGTGATGACATACTTGAGGCTCTTTTTCTCTCTCTGCTGGAAAATCTACAGGGAAGAGATGGTACTTATATCGAAATGTGTGACACATGAGAATACAATTAGTTTTACATTAAACTCTAGTCTTGAAAACAGAGTGCATTATTCTAAAGCAGCAAACAAAGAAATAAGAAAAAAAGTTTATTTTCCTACAAATCTAATAAGTGCTTTGAGATTATTTTTAAGCATAATACCAAAAGTAAATTAACTGCAATCACCTGATAAAATATTCTATTAAAAATGGTTTAAGGGTTTGTAAATTTATATCTCACTGGGGTAAGGATTAGAATTCTGAAACTCTATTAAGAATATACTAGAGTTGAATAAATAAGTAAATATATCTTAGATCATTTGAGTCAGGTTTCACATCGTTAGAGATATGTGGCAAATAAGGAAAGAAGAGAGGCTGAATGAGTCCTGTAATGTTGCATTTAATGGAGTTATTAATGTAAACTTGTGGTTTATATATATATGTATAATACATACATACAGGTAGATAGATTCAGAAATAAATGTACATATGTGTATACACATGCATTAATATACATTTGTATATTTCCAAGCTCTATTCACTGAGATGTCCTAGAGGCAAGGATACTCCAGTAGCAATGGGCACACTCAGAACATATATGTTGGTTAATAAATACTATTCCCAAATAAAAACAATCAATATCTTTGAAGAAATGGTTGATTCCAAGGCTAGAACAGGGGAAATATAAAATATCCTGGAGAATTTTGTGATATCAGAAAGCAAGGAGTGCACGAAAAAGGATAGGGATATGCCAAAAGGGCAGAAGAATCAACATGAAAGCTCTCCCAATAGCCAAAGTTAGAAAAACATTATCAACAAAATAACAACGGTACTGGAATATAAACCATAGAATAAAATATAAATGCACTGATCAATAATGATGTAATTTTTAAATAAATAAAGGGAAAAATACTAGCTCTTCCTTCCAAAAAATTCCAACTAGTAAATAGATAAAAAATGAAATAAATATAAAATAATCATTAGATCACAATGATCACAATTGTTGTAGCCAAGACTCACTGCTGGATGCTACAACTAATAAATAAGGGTAAAGTAAGATATTTGCATGGTCTCAAATATCTCTCCTAAGACATTCATTAATGAAAACAAGCAAAAATAATTTTAGAGTGGCATATTTGGCACATAGCATCTTAATCAAATGATCAATGTTAAAATTACCAGTAATATGGTATATTAGAATCATTTACCTGATGATAAAATGCAATGAGAAAGGCATGTTCTTAGCCAAAGAACATGTAACCTTAATCGAACCATGAAAAAACATCAGACAAAAAAATTAAGGGATATTCTACAGAGAACTGATGAGTACTTATCAAAAGTATCAAGGCCATTAAAGAGAAGGAGGAAAGAATGAGAAACTGTCACAGATTGGAAGAGACTAAGAATAGAAACAAAATGTAATGTGAGCTCATGGAATGGATCCTAGAACAACAATATAAGGGTATTGATGGTATACGTGGAGAAATGCCAATTACGCTTTTAGTTTAGATAATAGAATTGTATGAATGTTAATTTGTTAGTTCAGATAATTACAGGCATACCTTGGAGATACTGTAGGTTTGGTTCTAGGAAACCACAATAAAGTAAATATTGCTATAAAGTGAGTCATATGAATTTTTTTTTTTGTATTCCAAGTGCATATAAAAGATATGTTTACATTATATTATTAAGTATGCAAAGCATTATGTTTTAAAAACCAATGTACATACCCTAAACAAAAAAATATTTTTTTGCTAAAAAATGCTAATGATCTTCTGAGTCTTCTGTGAATTGTAATCTTTTGGTTCATGGAGGGCCTCACTTCAATGTTGATGGCTGCTGAATGATCAGAGTGGTGACTGCTGAAGGTTGGAGTACATGTGGCAATTTTACAAAATTAGACATGAAAGAAGTTTGCCAAATTGATTGACTCTTCCTTTCAGGAAATATTTCTCTGTAGCATGTACTGCTTTTTGATAACATTTTACCCCTAGTAGAACTTCCTTCAAAATTGAAGTTAATCCTTTCAAACCCTGATCTGCTTTATCAAATAAGTTTATGTAATCTTCTAAATCCTCTGTTGTCATTTCAACAATGTTCATGGTGTCTTCACCAGGAATAGGCTCCATCTTAAGAAATCAATTTCATTTCTCATCCATAAGAAGCAACTCTTTGTTCATTGAAAAACTACACATGTTATCATGAGATAGCAGCAATTCAGTCATATCTTCAAACTTCACTAATTTTGCTATTTCCACCACATCTACAGTCCCTTCTTCTACTGAAGTCTTGAACTCCTCAAAGTCATCCATGAGGGTTAGAATAAACTTCTTCCAAACTCCTACTAATGTTGATGTTTTGACCTCCTCCAATGAATCATAAATGTTTTAAATGTCATCTATAATGGGGAATACTTTCCAGAAGGTTTTCAATTTATTTTGCCCTGATCAATCAGAATAATCATCATTATAAATGAAAATACTTTAAATCAAAATTATTTCTTGATCCAAGAGCTGTAGAATGGATGTTATATTAGCAGGCACAAAAACAACATGAATCTCCTTGTACATCTCTATCAGTCCTCTTGGGTGGCTAGGTGCATTGCAAGGAGTAGCAATATTTTGAAAGTAATCTTTATTGCTAAGCAGTAGGTCTCAATAGAGGGCCTAAAATATTCAGTCAACCATGCTGTAAACAGATGTGCTGTAATCTAGGCTTTATTGCCCCATTTATAAAGCACAATCAGAGTAGAATTAGAGATTTAGAATAACTCTTAAGGGGCCTAGGATTTTTGGAATGGCCAATGAGCATTGGCTTCAACTTAAAGTCACCAGCTGTGTTAACCCTTAACAAAAGAGTCAGCCTATCTTTTGAAGCTTTGAAACCAGACATTGGCTTCTTTCTTTAAACCTCATGAACCAAATTCTATTAGCTTCCAACTTTTGTTCTGCAGTTTCTTTACCTCTCTTAGCCTTTATAGAATTGAACGGAGTTAGGGCCTTGCTCTGTATTAGGCTTTGGCTTAAGGGAATGTTGTTGTTGGTTTACTCTTGATTGTCTATCCAGACCACTAAAACTTTCTCCATGTCAGCAATAAGGCTGTTTCTTTTCTTATAAATCATGTGCTCAGTGGAGGAGCACTGGTAATTTCCTTTAAGAACATTTTCTTTGCATTCTCAACATGGCTAACTGCAACAGAGGCCTAGTTTTTAGCCTATCTCAGCTTTTAACATTCCCTCCTCACTAAGCTTAATCATTTCCTGCTTTTGATTTAAAGTGAGAGATGTACAACTCTACCATTTATGTGAGCACTTAGAGGCGATTGTCAGCTTACTAATTGGCTTTATTTTAATATTGTTGTGTGTTAGGGAATAGGGAGGCTCAAGGAGAGAGAGAGAAATAAAGAAATGGTCAGTTGCTGGAGCAGTCAGGACACACACAGCATTTATCAATTACATTCACCGTATTATATGGGAACAGTTTGTAGTATCCTCAAAGAATTACTAGAGTAGCATCAAAGATCACTGATCACAGGTCACCATAACAGTGATAATTACAATTAAAAAGGTTGAAATATTGCAAAAATTACCAAAATTCATGAAGTAAGCACATGCTGTTGGAAAAAATGGCATGGATAAACTTGTTTGATGTGTAGTTGCCACAAACCTTCGATTTGTAAAAACACAGTTTCTACAAAGTGCAATAAAATTAGTTATACCTGTGGTTTTGTAACATGCTAACATAAGGGGAGGCTGGTGAAGGAAATATGGGAACGTTGTGCTATTTGTGAAACTTTTCTGTAAGTGTAAAAGTATTTCGAAATTTTAAAAAGAGAGAGAGATTAAAAATGATGGAGGTTGGTTTCAAGTTCAATAAGTGTTACTGAAAAACTTACTGCCTTCTTAATACCACAGTTGACTACAATAACCTAAAGGAAAAATCTGAGACTATTCATTTTCAGAGATTATTTTTCACATAGGCAAGAGCTTGATTTGGGGTTTTCACAAGCTAACCTTATAATAAAAGACAAACTGGATAGTGTAAGAGAGAAAATATTCAAAAAAGGAGGGATTTTTGAAAATTTTACCACAGAAGAGGGGAAATTATGAATATGGTATATCATATATAACCATTTATTATTTGTAGATCTGAGGGTTTAAACAGATCAAATAATGCATAATGTTATTTTTGTTGCTACAAAAAACAATTTAAAAATTTGCTTTCTCTTAAATACATAATTTTAATTTTACTAGTTAAGTGAATTATAAATTATAATTGAGATTTTTATAATAAATCTCAAGCATCCTTGATAACTTTCTTGAAAGTAAGGGCATACTGCTTAGCCTTTATATGTCATTCATCATCTGAGGAGTCCTTTCTAAACATTAAATTATTTATACCTCCCTATAGAGTTAATGTAAAATCTCTAAGACAGAAATCTTGAAGTACCTGTGCAGGTCATAGAAAGGATGTTGTTTTAGTCCTAAAAGAGAATAAAATTTCGTTCTGTCCTTTAGCTTCTTCTACTTTATCCCAACCATGTTATTTTTCAATAGATTTCATTATGGAATAATGAACGTGAAATATTTCAACTCCTCAACTATAACATTCAATTACTGTAGTTCTCTACTAAAAGCCTTTTATCCATAATGAAAGAAAAGTGGGTCCATATAATATATTCAAATAAGATTAATGGATACATGATTATAAAGTACTCTGAAAACATAAATTGCTCTTCAGGTATCAAATATTATACCATTTACTTTTCTCCATGTAGAATTTTGTACCAAAAATATACTAATATTTAGATAGCAGAAATTTGTCTCAATCTCAAGAGATCTTTATAGTGAAGATATTAAAGATAGGGTAAACTAGATAAACAAAATGATGATTTGTACACAAAATAATTCGATTTTACATTAAATTTTATGGTGTTCAAGAAAACTCTGAAAATTGTTTGGTCAAAGTTGGCCATTATAGACCCATTTGCAAGTGTTATAAAATGTTCAGCTTTGCAGAACAGTACATACAAATAGCATGACGTGATACATACTGAATGTAAATTTACTCGTTATCTATTTAAACCTTTGTCCCGTGTGCCTTCTACTAGAAAAGTTGGAACGGTGATACCACTATTTCCCAACCTGCCTTTCGGTTAGGAATGGTTATGTGATACAGATTTCACAGAGAATTATGTGGAAATATCTTTATGTTAAAAGCGATGATCTTATAAACATGAGGACAAAGTCTTTATCTAAGGAGGGTAAAACAGAATGAAGGAATAATTTGAGTGCTTTAAAAGTATCAAGTTGCCCTAGATTGTTATTGATGTTTGAGGAAAACAAACTCCTTGATTGTTTAAGTCAATGGAATATGTTTTTACAATTTTTTCCAACTGATTATAATTCTACCTGCCACACATGACCTTGAGGATATGGGGAATAGACCATTCTGATTCATCTCTGTCTCGCGATCCCTGGCACAGAGAAGATATGCATTCATTATTGCTAAATCATTGCAATGTAGCATGCTGGCAATAGAGAGATAATGGGACTTTATTGCCAATGGGCAGAGGATGAACAGAAAAACAGGGTACATGAAAGAGAACATTATCTTCCAGGCAATAGGTATCAAGAAACAGCTGTGCTCATGTCTCTAATCCCAGCAATTTAGTACACTGAGGCATGAGGATCCCTTGAGCCCAGGGGTTTGAGGCTGCAATGAGCTATGACTGCCCCACTGTGCTCCAGGTTGGGCAACAGAGAGAGACACCTGCCTCTTAAAAGAAAAGAAAAGGCTTATTAGCAAGTCAAAGTACTTCAAATACTTCTCTGAAACTCCAGGACAAGACATCAATGTCTACTGGTACAGAATGTTATGGTACAGGGTCCCTTCCAGAAGGGACAGAGTACTAGGCATTTTACTTATTTAGTATTTAAGCAAAAGAACAAATCAGAAATTCATTTTTTCATTCATTCATCCACAACATTTATTTGATACTACTTGATTAGCTATTTGCTAGAGCAGGAGTCAGCAATCTATGGCCAGGAAGCCAAACAGGGCCTGATGCCCATTGCAGTAAATAATAAAGTTTTATTGGAACATAACCATGGTCATTCATTAATTTATTGCTTCTGGTTGCCTTGATGCTACAACATCAGAATTGAATAGTTGGGATAGAGATCTTCTGGCCCACAAAACCTAAAATATGTACTGTCTGACCTCTTACAAATACCGTTTGTCAATTCCCACCTGGAGGATGGGGTTACAAAAAACTAAGAAGGAATGATTCTAGCCTTCCAGGAGCTTCAGTATAGAACAGAAGGCAGACATACCAATGAACAATGTCTATAGAGTCATTAATACTAAGATAAACAGTGAAAGCACAGGAAAAAAACATACTGTCTTCATCTGGGATTTAACAAAAGATACCTGGAAGAGAATGAGGAGAAAATGATACTTTTTTAAAAGGTGGAAAGCGAGTTTCTGGGGAAGAAAGAACAAGAGCATGAGGCATAACATAGGACAAAGTGATTGGGGAAATGTAAGCATTCTTTTTGTTGTTGTTCTAGCATGAAAACAGAAGTGTAAGATATCAGGAGAAAATGATGGAGACAGAACAGGGCCTCTGCCCTCAAGGGCCCTGGATGTGGATAGCTCTGTCTTGAAATTGAATTTATCCTGGAAACGATTTAACCAGTCAAGAGTTTGACAAAATTCTTGCTGCAGTGTTTTTTGTTTGTTTGTTTTTGTTTTGTTTTGTTTTGAGGGGATGAAAGGAAAAGCCAAGATTAAATAGGGAAAGGAATTGTGGAAATGGGATAGTTTATGGCTGAATTTTGTTTCTTATTTATCTTTTTTATCAAACTTCTTATTCATCTTTGTATACCAAACACCCAACACTGCATTTCACACAATAGGGCCACAATATTTTTCGTTTAATTGAATTAATAAAGAAACAAGATTAGGGACTATGTAAAAAAGGAAGCACAGAAAATAGTGTTAAAGAGCTTTGTTCAGTACAAAGTAGTGTGAATTGAGGGAATAGTATGGGATTACATGTGTCAGAGAGAAAAATAGAAAGTCTAAACTTTAAAACATCATTCTTGGTTAACAGTAAGTATCAGATTACTCATAGGTGATACTATTCTACTATTCCAAAAAAATAATGGAATAATTGTTGTGATACCCCTATAAAAAGTTTATTATTCCTCATATCTATAAGAAGAAATATTGATGCAACCTGGGTGAGTTGGTGACGTTTCCCCCCCGCCAAAGTCACACAGTTAGAAGTGGAAACTAGGAATGTGAACTCTACTTTGCTACTCTAAATATCTGAATCATTATTCTTACTGTTTAGTGAAGCAAATTGGATTGTGAAGAATCAGCTAAAATAACGTCACATGCTTGGAAGATTTATACTTGACATGAAACGGATATAATGAAAATAGAAAAAAAACAAGCAGCTTTTCTGTTTGAAAAAATATACACATTTTCCTTGGAAATTTTAAATGTATTTGCCCCAATTTCTGATTTCATACTACTGAAAAAAATATAAACCTACACTTGAAGTCTTGTTATAAGCTAGCAAAACTGCTTTCAGACAGTAAAGTTTTTCTAAACCATAGATTTTTCAAATAAATGTAAATTTCTTAAGAACCAGACACTAGAGTGATGAAAGAGGAGGTTCCAAAAGGAAAGAGCATCTTTTGCAATCAGAGATATCTGATTACCTATAATATATGGAAGAAAAGAAATTAAACAATGAAAGAGTGTGAAAGAGACAGTTACACATGCAAATAAATGTGTCAAGGTCTAAGAAAAATGACTCTAGAAATCATCTCTAATGCACAAACTAAGAGAAAGATTACTTATTCATATTTCTAAATGACAATTCCCTAGGCAGGAAGGGACAATGACAGCCTATCTATTCTAATGCCTACATATGTCTTTTGATCAAAATAAAATATTCCTTTATGGTTACCTGAGCTGATACATTAAGGTAGAAACTAAGGAAGTTCAAATTAAGTTGGGCTAGACAAAAAAATTGAAAATGTCTGTACAAAACATAGTTCAAAGTTAAGGATTAATTATCAGTATAGGGAGAAAGTGTTTCAGGTAACTGACCCCAAGGCACAATATTTTGGGCGCATGTAATTTCTACATATGTATCCCTTCAAGCCTCTGATGATTTGTTAGGCTTGATAAAATGCATCTGTGCATCAGAAAGACCCCTTTTAAAAATATCATTTTGCATTTACTCTTACAAAACTAGGTACAATGGAGTTAATAGCACAGAATTAATTCGAGACACAGAGTCTAGCTAATGGATATTTCATAACTATATTTGTGCACATTCAGTGAAAGAGCATTTTTCTCATAATTTGTTATTTTTCACATTAATTTTCTGTTTGAAGACTTGATGATGATTCATTTTAAGTGTTCTAAAAAGGGCCATTAAAACAGAAGATGCTGTTTAAAATAGAAAGAAAGCAACAATATAAATTGAATCAGTTCTATATTCTAACTATATATTGGGAAATGAAGAATATTGTTACTAGGAACTGACCTAGTATGTTGTAACTCCAATTCTTTGAGTTGAGTGAGTTTTTAATTATTATTTCCTCTGACTTTTGTTTAGTTTACCATATTACTTTTCTTCATGTAGAAATATCTATACTCATTTTAAAAATGCTAAAAGCTTGAAATTAGATGGAGAGAAAAAAATGCAAGAGAAAAATCCAGTCAGGGGAATGGGAAAGGAAAACTAAGGCAAAATTTGCTCCTAGTTTGTGGCTTACCCAGACCTTAATTTGTATCCCTTACTTGCTCCAATTCACCCTATATGCCATTGTGATATTGTTGGTTCTTAAGTTCCTCTGTAGTTCAAGGTGTCTGCCTAGTAATTATTTTCCAAAGACAATCCAAATAAATGAAATGAATATAAATTGGAAAATAATCCTTTTAACATTATGTAGAATGGCTGGAAGGAAGGAAAGAGGGAGAGAAGGAGGGACGTAGGAACAGAGGAAGATAGAGAGGCAGGATTGTGGGGGGTGGGAAGGGAGAAGAAGAGAAGGAAAACAGTTTTTACTAAGTTTCCAATTCTGGGAAACTTAATCAATAACATATGGTGTTATCAGGTGATTGACTCTTGTCTTCAAAAGAAAACTGATAATTTAAAAAACATTTAGTTGTGTGTGAGAATTCCCACAATATTATGCACACACACACGACTCCAATTTTATAAACTGATAGAAATGGCTATTAGGAAGCCATACCTAATGTGAATAATGACTATTTATGATATGACTATGAATGATTTTTATATTATTACTTACATTTCTATTTTTCACAATTTTATGCAATTAACATGCATATTTGTTATTGTTACAATAAAAATTAAAATGCAAAAAGAACTTTTTAATATCCAACACTGTCCCACAGATCTCAACTTACCTTCCACTCCTTCCAGACATCTACCTACAGAGATGCAATTCAGACTGAAAGTAATCTGGCAACACACCATAATTATTTCTTCACCTACATGGACTTCCACTTTTCTTTTCAAATTTTATCCACCCTACCTTTTCTACCTTTCTTTATGATGACTTCATTAACTACTACAACCTTTCTTCATTTCTTCATCCTCTGTTCTCTGGAAATAATGATATTAGACACAGAAAACTCAGTACAGAAATATAGAATCGATCACATTATTTAAGATATCCTAAAGTTATTTACCCCAAACCTTTCTAATTACTTCAAAGCAAAGAAAGAGACTGGAGAATTTCAGTTTCCCTCCAGTGATAGCAAATGTATAAAAAACATAATAGTTACTTGAATATCTCATACATTATCTGTTCTATTTCCATCTTCTTTCCTGAGAAGTGAATCATTTAGGTACCCATTGCATGCAACAGTTTAGATACCAACAATCACCTATTCAAGGGCTTAAGTTTATAATTATTAACAAAGCTGCAATATTGTGTTTTCTTCAACTTTCATATTCCCTTTTATGCAAGTAATTTGCTCTTACAATCAGATACAAGCATTAATTTAAGACCAAGATCCTAAATAAATTACTACTGCAAGCATATAATACCCAAGGCAAATTTGTCCTTTGAGGGTAAAAAATGGTAAAGTTTATATTTTTAAATCTCATCAAAGTCTATATTTTTCAGACAACCTATTGTTAATAGGCCTGTTTTCAGGTGATTGTGTTGCTGGTTTGAAGACTACTGTTTTAGTTAAATATCATAGGAGTAGGTCTCAAATACTTAAAGGTAAATTTGCCAGAATCTAACTGCTTCATTTCACCTCTGTCTTCACAATAGTCTCATAGAGGTGTCTGAAATTATTTAGTTCATCTATATGCAAATTTATATAGTTCATCTTCCTAGTCTATTACAACAGAGAAAGCAATTGAAATGATACAAAATGATTTTACTCATTCAGAACTTTGCTTTATAAGAAATAGACATTGATTTTTTATGTAAAATTTCTTAATACTTTTTGAATTTGAAGCTAATGAAGATTTATAAACACTGAGGGTAAGCTAGTAGTTGGTTTGTACAAAATGAATACAATATAAGAGCATTATGTCACTCAATAACCAAAATGTTATATTTTATCAAGATCAACTACATTTAATATTAACTAAAAAGTATTTATTATGTTCTTAATGATTTCGCCCTTGCTCTGGCATTGAAAACCTCACAAAAATGTTGTCAGTAAACTACCAGAACAAACTGTGGTTATAAATTCTGTCTTCTAGTACCATTCAAATTGTATTATGTTCTGTTTGAAAGAGAGATTAAGGTGGGAATGAATCTGATGCTAAACCAAGTAGCCTGAGCGATTATAGGGAGTCACTTTTGTAGAGATAACTGTTAGCTACCCACGTTTCAATTTGTTTATAAAGAGTTGCTATTGAGAAGATGCTGCCCAGCTAGGGACTGCGTTTTCCAGCCCTCCACCCCTTCCCACTTCTTTTGAATGCATGTAGGACCATGTATTAATAACTAGTTCTCAGGAAAGCTATGAGAATGGAAGTGACAAATAAAACTAAGAAATACCTTTAGTCAAAAGGGGATCCTAGTGGATGGTGAGAATGCAAAGTGGAAGGATTCTGATTCTGTGATTCACCAGGTAGAAGAAAACTGCCTGTTGAACAAGGAAAATAATACTGAACTACTATGACAGTAAAACATAAACCTCTTCTATAAAAATTGACTGGAATGTTGGAGTTTATTTTACGTGGTAGCTAACAATTTTTTTACTGATTTAAAAAAGTTATACATACACACATCATTTTAATTTCAATAAGTATGATAAAAGCACAAAATGCATTTGAGAGATTCTCAAAAGTTATTGAATAAACTCATACACAGTGTACTGATAAACTAAGAAAGGGAGTATACCCATCTACAACCAAATAGTGAAACATTAGAGACATTCGGATAATCATCAAGAATTGTAATTATATTGCTATTCTATTATTCTAGAAATACAGACAATTTAGTAATAAGAACATAGAAATAGAGTGTCTAATCATGATCAGGAGACAAATATATCATTCTCCCTTGATGATACAGGATGTGATGATACACAATTGAATAACAAGAAAAGAAGTCATTAATATACAAAGATTATACATGTATTGAATGTTCAATAAATTGACCAGATACAACAAATATTAAAAAGTTGATAGGTATTAATATTTAAACAGTAATAAGTAAAAATAAAAAATAAATATTAAGTTTTGTGGAATACTACTAATAATGAATTTAAACAAACTATGTAAAAATAACCATGAAACCTTAACATTTGTACCCCCATAATAAGCTGAAAAAAAACAAAACAAAAAAAGCCCCATGAAATTTAAACTTAAATTTTTAAAAAGCATACTAAAGTCTCAAGATTAAAAGTCTCACATTAAAGATTAAAGTCTCACATTAAAAACACAAGACTTGAGACACATGAATAAAAATGTCAGATAGTGTGTATGGGGCCATATATGTGTTTGCCATATTTTATTTTAATTTGTGAATTTAACTTATGTAAAAATACTATTCCTTGAAACTCTACATACATTATGGGATATTTTAATATAATAGATTAAATATTTTTTCATTTATATTTGTATACATGATACACATATGGATTTATTTTCTATATCAGTAATCTGTGTCAGGTTTTAGTATCGGGATTGTCTCTCATAAAATTGAGTATATAATTATATAAAACTTAAAATAATATATTAATGAAATAATATGGCATTTAAAGTTTAACATAATTTACAAATCTATATGTGCCTGGATGTTCTTTAAAATCATTTTTCTTTCTTTAAATTTTCTTCTTAAATAATTTCTTAGTGCCAAGTTAGAATTATTGAGTAAACTTTTTAATTTATATATTTACCAATATTTATAATCTATGAGGTTTTATATGAGTATAGTATTCTCTTAAATTTTGTTAAGCTGCAGTTATTTTTCTTTATAATTGGTGATTTATGCTGATAAAATTTCATTTGAAACATATGATTTCAAAATTACGAATATATTATTGTATCCTTCTTACTCATTTTAATTTTTCCTTTGCCCAAAATTCTATTTCATTTGATTTCGATATTACCAGTGCTACTTACTTTTTCATTTGATTTTGCATGCAATAGTAATATCCTCTTTTTATTTATAACATGTTCTAACATATTGTTTTAGAGTATTCTTTTTATTTTCATTAGTAATGTCTCTATGGAAGAGAAATTCACAAAACATACAATTAACCATTTTAATTATTTATTTATTTTTAAATTTCAGAATATTACGGGGTACAAAAGTTTAGGTTACACATATTGCCCTTACACCAACTGAGTCAGAGCTACAAGCATGCCCATCTATCAGACAGTACGTACCACACCCATTAGGTGTGAATAGACCCATCCCCTTCTCTCCCCCCACTTGCCCAACATCCAATGAATGTTCCTTCCATATATACATATAGTGTTGATCCATTAGTACCAATTTAGCGGTGAGTACATGTGGTGCTTCTTTTTCCATTGTTGTGATACTTCACTTAGAAGAATGGGGCCCAGCTCCATCCAGGATAATACAAGAGGTGCTAGATCACCATTGTTTTTTTGTGGCTGAGTAGTACTCCATGGTATACATATACCACATTTTATTAATCCATTCATGTACTGATGGGCATTTGGGTTGTTTCCACATCTTTGCAATTGTGAATTGTGCTGCTATAAACATTCAAGTGCAGATGCCTTTATTATAAAATGTGTTTTTTCCTTTAAGTAGATGTCCAGTAGTGGAATTGCAAGACCAAATGGCAGCACCACTTTTAAGTTCTTTGAGGTATCTCCATATTACTTTCCATAGAGGTGGTACTAGTTTGCAGTCCCACCAGCAATGTATGAGTGTTCTTATCTCTCTGTATCCACACCAAGATTTGTTGTTTTAGGAATATTTGATAAAAGGTATTCCCACTGGAGTTAAGTGATATCTCATTGTGGTTTTGATTTGTGTTTCTCTGATGATTAGAGACAATGGGAATTTTTTTCATATGTTGCTTCGCCATTAGTTTATCTTCTTTGAAAAGTGTCTGTTCATGTCCTTTGCCCACTTTTTAATGGGGTTGTTTGATTTTTTTCTTGCTGATTTTCTTGAGTTCTATATAGATTCTAGTTATTAGCCTTTATCAGTTATATAGCATGCAAATATTTTCTCCCATTCTGTAGGTTGTCTATTTGCTCTAGTGATAGTTTCCTTGGCTGTGCAGAAGCTTTTTAATTCACTCAGGTTTTCATTCTTTCCAATGTGGATCCCTCTTTTTCTTTTATGTTGCTGATTTTCTCTGGCTAGGACTTTCAATACAATGTGGAAACACAGTGGCAAACATGGTCATATTTGTCTCCTCTCTGCTCTTGGGGGAAAGATTTTAGTCTTTCTCCATTGAATATGCTGTTAGATATAGGTTCTTTATAAACATGCTCTGTCATATTAAAGAAGATCCTTTCTATTTCTAATTTATTGAGTGTTCAATTTTGTCAATTTTTTCTTCTACAGCTATTGAGATTCTTTCCCCTTTGTTCTATTATTATGATGCATTACACTGATTGATTTTCATATGTTGAATCACCATTGCATTTCGTGGTATGGATCGAACTTATTCAGGATGTATTATTCTTTTAACGTGCTGTTTAATTTTCTTTGCTACTGTTTTGTTGAGAACTGTTGTATCTATATTAATGAGGAATATGATTATAGTTTATAATTTCCTTGTGGAATCTTTGGTATCAGTGTAATGCTGGCCTCATAGAATGTGTTAGTAAGTGTCCCCTCTGCTTCTATATTTTGGAAGAATTTGAGTAGGATTGGTATTAATTCTTTATGGTTTGGTAGAATTCACTAGTAAGTGAAGCCATCTGGTCGTAAATTTTTCTTTGTTGGCAGATGTTTGCTTATTCAATCAGTTTACTTATTACAGGTCTGTTAGGATTTTCTGCTTCTTCGTGAGACAGATTTGGTAATTTGTGTGTTTCTACCAATTTTTCCATTTTGTCTGTATGATCTAATTTTAATATGTACAATTAATCATAGTATTCCTTTATGATCCTTTTAGTTTCTATAAGGTCCTTAGTAATGACCCTACTTTCATTTCTAATTTTAGCTATTGTGTTTTCTCTCATTTTACTCAGTCTAACTAAAGGCTCATCAATTTTTTTGAGCCTTTCAATGAAGCAACTTTTGGTTTTGCTGATTCTCTCTGTTATTTTTCTATTTTCTATTTTGTTCACCTCTAGTTTAATTTTTTTCTTTTTTGTTTCCTTGTTTGGAGTTTGGTTTTCCCCTTTTTTCTAGTTCCTTAAGTTATAGTTAAGTTAGGTTACTGATTTGGGTATTTCTTCCTCTTCAGTATAGGTACTTATGCTATAAATTTATCTCTGAGCACTGCTTTCACTGTATCCCATAATTTTGATATCTATTGCTTTGTTTTTACATCTCTAGGCATGTTCTAATTTCATTAGTGATTTCTTCTTTGATGTATTATTGCTTACTTAAAAGTATGTTGTTTAATTCCACATTATTTTTCAGTTTTCCTCCTACTTTTCATTTCTAATTTCATTCCAAGATTGTGATTAGAAAACATACTTCGTATGGTTTTGGTCTTTGAAAAATCTAATGAGAATTATTTTATGCCCTATCATATGGTCTATCATGGAGAATGTTCCAAGTATACTTGAGATGAGTATATATTCTTTTGTGTTGTGTGAAATATTTTGTATTTCTATTAGGTATATTTGGTTTGTCATGTGGTGAATTCTCCAATTTTTTATTGATGTTCTCTTGAGATGTTCTAGCCATTATTGAAAATGGGGCATTGAAATCTCCAACTATTATTGTAGAACTGTCTATTTCTCCCTTCAATTTTGTCAATGTTTCCTTTTCTTTCAGTGGCCATAGTAAATTCTTTCTGGAACATAGTTATACTCATGAAACACATTTTCTGTGACTGTCTTTGTGATACAACAGCAAACTTGTTTAGTTAAGACAGGAGCCATATGGCCTTTAAAGCTTAAAATATTCACTATGTGGGCCTTATAGAAATGTTCGCCAACCCCTGATCTAAAAAACGGCAGAACCTCATAAAGACAAAAATAGTTTTTCACATGATTGCTTCTATGGAGTTAGAAAGATATTATACACTGGGGAAAAGAATCCCTATTCAATAAATGGTACTGGGAGAATTGGATAGCCACCTGTAGAAGAGTGAAACAGGATCCATACCTCTTACCACTCACAAAAATTAATTCACAATGATAGAAGACTTAAATCTAAGACATGAAACCATATAAATTCTAGAATAAAATATTGGAAAAACTCTTCTCAATATTGGCCTAGGTAACGAATTTATGGAGAAGACTCAAGGGCAATCACAGGAGCAACAAAAATAAATGAATGGGACTTGATTAAATGAAAAACTTCTACTTAGCCAAGGAAACAATCAACAGAGCAAATAGACAACCTACAGAATGGGAGAAAATATTCACATGGTGTATATCTGATAAAGGGCTAATAACCAGAATCTACAGAGAACTTCTTTAAGTAGGTAATGGCTATTTTCTAAAACCTCTCCAAGCTTTGTACTTAATGGTGAAAGAGATAGGGTTCCTTTACATAAATTAAAAAGACAGAAAATCACATTTGCTAATATTTCTATTTTATATTTAAGTAAAAATCAGGGTTAGTAAAATAATATAGGATAAATAAATGAAGGATGGATTGAAAGAAAATAAAATTTTCATCATTCACTGATCAAACCACTAAATAAACAAAAATTTAAGAAAATTTCAATGTATAAAGAATATGAATTATATAGAGAATTCAGTACTATTACATATACTAGAAACATAAAGTAATAAAAGTAATATTTAAAATCCCACATAAAATAGCAATAAACTTATAAGGTGCTTAGTTTACATATACACTCAAGATTTACTTGGAAAATTATAAAACTTTTATAGAAACAAAAATAAGACATGGATAAATGGAAATATATACCATATTCGTAAGTGGAGAATTTCACTTTATAGAGAGATATACAATATTCTTAAATTAGTCTGTGAATTTTATGTAGAGCTATTATTAGAGCTACCTGAAGTTCATAAAATAGTAGTAATATCATAGAATGAAAAAAGAAAAAAATCATAGAGTGACCACAAGAAACACATCCATGTAAGATCCCAGGGAAGGGACAAGTATGCAAGAACGAGATAGAAACCACTTAAAAACCACAGATAAAATCCCTCTTTAGCCAATGAAAACATGATAAAAACACAATTTCCTAAAACAACCAAAACTCCACTGATATAAAATTTTTTTTTCTATCGGACAAATATTAAAATGCACTCCAATTAACACATTTACAAGGTAAAAATGAATATCAAAAAGCAACTGGTATGACTGGGATCCTGAGATATTCAAAAGATGAATACATAACATGATTTCTCAATTATTCTGAAAATATCCTGGAAATGCCTTCCTTACACTCCCAAAGCAGAATAGGATCTTCCTAGACTATTTCTTAACTGCTTAGTAAACTGAATTTTAGATTTCTAGAATACTGAATTAAAAATCCAAAGTTTTCTTATATCCTATCTCATTTTTTAAATACTACAGACAACAAATGGACCAGGTAAAGAAGACAATCTTGGTAGAAGATTATTTCTGACATTTGAAAACTGATACACATGTACTTATTGGGTATGATTGCATATTCTCCTAAAGTTTTTTCATCACATTTTCCATGACAAAGAATGCCTCAATTAAGATTATATTTGATATGGCTTGGATGTTTGGTATCTCTAAATCTCATGTTGAAATCTGCTCCCCAATGTTGGAGGTGGGGTCTGGTGGGAGGTGTTTGGATCATGGGTGCAGATTCCTCATGAATGGCTTGGTTCCCTGTGTGAGGCAATGAGTGAGTTCTTGGTCTTAGTTCACGTGAGAGCTAGTTGGATAAAAGAGTTTGACAACCATCCTCTCTCCCTTACTTCTTCTCTCACCATATGGCACACCTGCTCCCCCTTTGCCCTTCCATCTTGCTTAGAAATTCCCTGAAGCTTTCACCAGAAGCAATCAAAAAGATGAAGTCAAATTTAGGTTTTGTTCCTAGTCATTGATTAATTCTTTCCTTTATTGCACAATGTAATAAAATTTCCTATTTAAAAGAAATACAGGCAAGAGACAAGTTCAATGTGGGGAGTGTTTGGAGGCATAGGAATTTCATGCTTATGTTTATTCAATTCTTTAACTATGTTCACTCAGAGAATAGAAGCACATAATGCTTAACATCATTTTTAGAACAAAAGCTAGTATTGCATATTTCAAATATAAGCAATCACTATAAAGAATGAACTGTAGGAGACTGAAACAGGACCCACACCTTTCACCTCTCACAAAAATCAACTCACGCTTGGTAACAGACTTGAACCTTAGGTGTGAAACTATTAGAATTCTAGAGGAAAACATGGGACATACTCTTCTAGACATTGGCCTAGGCAAAGAATTCATGAAGAAGACCCCAAAGGCAATCACATCAGCAACAAAAATAAATAAATGGGACCTGATCAAATTAAAAAGCTTCTGCACAGCCAAAGAAACTGTCAAGAGATCAAACAGACAACCCACACAATGGGAGAAAATTTTCGCAATCTACACATCTGACAAAGGGCTGATAACTAGAATCTATTTAGAACTCAGGAAAATCAGCAAGGAAAAATCAAACAACCCTATCAAAAAGTGGGCAAAGAGCATGAACAGAAATTTTTCAAAAGAAGAAAAAATAATGGCCAAAAGACATATGAAAAAATGCTCAACATCTCTAATCATCAGGGAAATGCAAATCAAA
>VBSM01002608.1:44842038-44887200 GCA_008086735.1 Cheirogaleus medius
TGCAACGTTTGGGGGATGGTCATGCTTGAGGCTCTGCCTCGAGGGGGGAGAGGGAGCGTGGACAATATACATAACCATAATATTTGTACCACCATAATATTCTGAAATAAAAAAATAAAATAAAATAAAGTAAAAGAATGAACTGAAATATTTAAATTCCAACTGAATACAACAAATCGGTAACATTTGTTACAAGTCATTTTATCAATGTAATTTAAGAAGAAATTATTTATAATGTGAGCTATAGGTAACATAGGTATTGGAGTGATAAAATAATCTTATCTAATTGTTCAAATATGATGACTCTATCTTTATACCTCTTATGGGTATCAATTAGAAAAGCAAAATATAACCCTCCAAGTCATCATTTTATTATTTCTCTAATATACACTTTAAAATCAGATATTTTTCTTTGTAATGTGCAAGCCAACTTCCATCTTTCTTTTCATTTACTTGTATTTTAGCTTCTTAAGTTGCTAATTACCTGAAATGAAATCAAAGAAATAATCTTTCCTTTTTTATTTTCATAGTTTTGTTGGGATAAAGAGATTTCTAAAGCCCATGGTGTGCTTTTTACCTAGCGATTTTTATGTTCAATTCTTAACTAACTAAAATGTTAGAATTCAACATAAAATATTGCTAATGAAATGATTACTCAAATAATTATAGTATTTTGTAATTTTATTACATATAAATTTTCAAAATATATTAAATTAAATATACATGTATTCTATAACTATTTTAACCTTCTTATGATATCTAATAACTAGTTTAATAGAAATATTCATATTTTATATGTTGATTTCTGTCTTATAAATAAAAATATTTATATACTTCTGATTATATATGTCAGTAATCTAAGCATAAATTTTCAACCTTCCCATGAAAATAAACATAAAATATTTTTAATAAAAAGGAAATACTGTCCAAAATATTCCAAAGTAAAGTAAGGAAAAACTATAGCCCATTTGTGGAGATTTCTCACTACTTGCATTACTGAGACAGAAGTCCATTCTTAAGCAGTCTATCACATTCTCATTCCTCTAAAACAAAATTGGACAAACTATGTCAAAGGAAGGAGCATTTTATACTCTACTCACTGTCAGTTTTTAACTCCAAGATATAAGGCTTTTAAAAACTATCTCCCAACTATGGAACTGTTGTTTAAGTGAGAAAAATTATTCATGTCACTCTCCCCTTAATATTATACCTTTCAGAACAACCATTCAGAGTATAACACTCAGCACCATGCATGGCAGTGAGGACAGAGATACCCTGAAGTTCTTTAATACTGACAGCACACCCAGAGCAAAAGGATAATTTTTTCAAATATGATGTTCAGAAAAGAACTTCAAACTGCTCTGGATTCTCTGGGCAAATATTTGGAGTACTTAATGGGTACCTGATCATTAGATGTTGGGTATTATATATTTACAAAACTGGTTGTACAAGCCTAGGTTTAGAAGGAGGAATTTATGGGTACTCAAATGTACAGGTTGTTGATGGAGAGATTTGAAGAGGTGGCAATAGGACACTCAGATCAAAACACACAATCCCAAGTGTTAGAGGACAAGGCCTCGATTGCCTACCCTGGTGCCAGCAAACCTCCTCAAAAATGGAAGGGCCGATCCTCATACTCATATGGAACTGCAAGAGACACCAGATAGTCAAAACAATATTAGAAAAACCAAAGGAAAACCTCGAGGATTTACACTTCCTGATTTGAATTATAAAACATTATTGTTCTCAATGGTATATCTTTTTAAAAGGCAGAATATTCATATATAAACTTCAAATGTAAAGATATGATTAATTACAGAATTGTGGCTAAATCACTGATGTGACAATACACATATATCTGGACTTTTCCAGGGAGCCATTTTATTACGTGTACATCAAGGAGACACACAATGATGATTAGACTCAAGGGCTTTTTCTTCATACTTGAGTAGAAGACCATGAACATGCAGGTGAATAATTGAAGGCTGGAGAGAGACTCCAAATAACTTTGGTGTTTGAATCAATTTTGTCCAACCTTAACAAATAACTTTTCCAATGAGTAGAATATTAAAAACACATAAAATTCATGATCAGCGAATGAACAGTATGGGCCTACACCTATAGCCAACTGGAGATTCATGGTGTCAGGTGTCAACTGCCAAATGCATTACATCTGATTTAGGTCACTTTGAGATTTTTACTTTTGAAACTGTACATGTGTATATTTATGTATATATCTATTTATGTGTATATATAGTATACATATGTATGTGTATATATATTTCATATGAAATAAAGTAAAAATGCTAGAAACCTCACAGTAGAAAATAAATGAAAATTAGGCATATCTAAAAATAAGGTGAGATTTTATCACTTTAAGTTATTAATTTTAAGAATCACAGTGGTAACCAAAAGTAAATTCTAAGACAAAAAGTTCATAGCAATAAAAGCTCATTTTGAAATACGTGTAAATATTGGGAAAAAATATATATGTGATACTGTCATGAGAGTGGCAAATAAAAATGCAAGTGTACAAAGAGTTCAGACAATACGTATACTGATGTGATTTACCTGAAGAGGAGAGAATAATCAGTAAAAGGACAGGGCTTATGAAATACATACATCAGCTGGGTTAGTGTTTCTTGAAACAGGATATTACACCATAGAATTGGAGAATGTAAGAATATAATTTTTTAAAACTATCCAATTGAGCATGAAAGAAGAAATACACAAGTCAATAAAGCAAACAACAGCATAAATTTTCTAAATATGTCATCAGTTAGAGACAAAGAATCCATTCCCTTTAAGAAATAATGAAGAAAATGCATCAATAAAATAGATGAATAGTGATAGGAAATGTAACAAGTTGGAGACAGAACACATAAAGAAGACTATCTTTCATGTAAGTATGAAATAAATTATTAAAACTCCAGGTTACAATTGAGATAAGTTAGTGCAACATGTTTTCATAAAGAAGCATTTTGGAGGAACTAGTTTATTAAAAGAAGAGCCACAGCGTTAAATCAACAATAGAGAATGCATAATCAATTAAACCAGAATTGGTTTAGAAAGCAAGTATAAAATAGATAAAAGATGAAACTAAAACAGAAATCCCTAGACTTTTCTCAGTAATGAGAAAGATTCATCAATTAGGAAGAAAACTACAAAATCTCATGATGAAACTGAAAGGTGAAATACAACTGATAAGGATCTAGAAAGTCCAAGATGTCCTTCCCTCATGTGGCCAGGAATGGCTCAATTGAAGACACTCTTGACAGATCTGGGAGGACTGGGTTGGGGAAATTAGTGCCTTGATCACTTTAGTAATTCTCTTTTGTATTTATGTAGGAGAGATTTCCCATAGAAAAAATGTTGACTGCCCTTCCTCAGCTTTTCTAGGAGGACATCTAAAAGAACTGATCCCTCAGTTCCAAGTAGGGTAGGAATCAGGTGCCAGAATTTGATCACATGTGTCAGTAAAGTCACCTTACATCACATCTAGCCACACCTTTTTGGTGTCATTGTGATCCCATAGTAATAGTTTTTTTACATAGTTTTTTTATTATAGAGAATTCATGTCATACTAACTAGAATGATGCTATTTTGTTCACTCTCTAAAAAATTCACAAGCCCGTAGTAGTGAGAGCCATCCATTAAGGAAAACATCTGCTAGGCTTAATGAAAAAGAGCAACAACAGGTCTAGACATTGGATTGTGAAGGATATAGAGGAGAAGATATGTTTTTCTAAGACCCATGGCACCATTTTCCTTTCTTTCTGTCATTACATTCCTGGAAAACACAAAAACCAAAACAAGAGATCCTATTATATGTTATCCCATTTGAATTAGATCAGTTTTATGATCTCTATCCATTTTATACAAATACTGGGACTAAGAGAGGCTAAAATAACTTGTCTAGTATTTGCTAGTAAATGATAGAACTGAAGTTGAAACTCAAGTGGTACTGCTAGTGCTTGAGTGGAACAAGGATGTTACCAAACCCACGGAGAAACAGAGAAGGTTAGTGGTTAAAAAAACTGATTCTGAAGCTCAACTGCATGGTTGTAACCCTGATCAGCTACTGCTCACTGTTTAACTTGATAATTTTCTAAACTTCTGCAGGTATCTTATTTTCCTCATCTGTAAAGTGGGCATAATAATTGTACTGCTTAGTGGAGTTTTTATAAAGAGTACATGAGTTTCTGTTTATAAATTGTTGAAACAGATGGCTTGCATGCCCTACATTCTTTAAGTGTTTGTTAAATAACTTTTCATCTTTTTAGCTACGAAAGGAATATTTGCATCTACTGAAAAGCAATTCTGAGAATGCTTTCCCTAAACACTTTACTTGGTTATACTGCCAGTATTAAATTCTCCTTGAGTATTTTTTTTTTTTCACCAGCTGGCATGCAGTTTCAAATACATATACATGAGAGGTCTTTGGATTTTGATACAAGAGTTTCAGGTACAATTTAAAGCAGGCACCATTTTTCTGGAAGCGTTGGTCAGTTATAAATAAGCAATAGTAAATTAAGAATTGTTTTACAGCATGATAGTATTGCTCTTTTGTCTCTTCCCATTTTTAAAGTTTTGTAGTTGATGAATTGTGCATGGATAATGAAACACAATACTAGTAAAAGGGATATCCATCGTCCAGGTGTCTTTGATGTTGAAATATCCCTTGAGAGTACAAAGAAAACTTTGTGAATCATGTTTATGTTACAAGTAATGTCTCATTCATCAGATGTCTTGGGGTCCCTTCCTGTTCCATGTTTTTCAGAGACTTCAGGATTACTCTGCCCTTCTACTTTCTTCTTACAGAAGATAATCTCCTGTAATGTTACCCTCATTAGATTACTGTATACACTTGAGATGATAAAACTGAAGATTGAACAAAATCTGTTAGAATCATATTCAAATTATATAAATAATATTCTCAAGGTACGTTCCTGGTTTTAATTATAATTTTCCCCAATGAAAAAGGAGCCCCAAATGTTTATGAAACCAAGTGATTCCCTATATTCTCCTAGCTATATTCCATTAATTCCCTGTTTCCATGATCTTCTAACACCTTTAAAAAAAGATGAGTGACTTCAGGTAAGATTTCATCAAGATCATTATTTAACATAGAATTGCTGTCATCAGGCACATGTCTATTTCAGAGGAGTGGTTGCCATACAGTATTGAATCTGTGAAACATCCTAGTTCATTAGTTCTGGCCAAGAGAAAGACTTGGTTCATTAGTCAGAGGAATTAACTCATCCATCATATACAGTAACGGAAAAACTGGACCTCAACTGCCATTCTTTCCTTTACAAATGATCATTTCCCCTCTAATGGTCTCTATCCTATATTGATAAACCATTTATTTTTCTTTTTATACCATCTCATAAAGAGCTTCATTCTTTTTACAATACAATTTGCTTTTTAAAAAAATGATTATTATGTAACTTGTTGCCTTGATTAATATGTTACATATTATTTTACTGCATTTTCTTCACAAGAAGGTGTATTATTATATACCTAATACTTTTCATTGCATTGAAGCTTCTCCCAACTTATTAAAAGGATAGATGTTATGCCATGCAAATGTAAACAACCTCCTTAAGCCTCAATTTACTCAGCTGTAAAATGTGATAAACATAGTTTATATTTCACAGAGGTAGTTGTAAAAAAGTACATATAAAACCTCCATAATATCTGCATAGAGTAAATGTTCAAAACTTTAAATGTCAACTAAAAAATTAAATAATTGTGGTTTTTTATATAAAAATAAATTTTCTATATAAAAATAATATCGGTATATACTTTTTATACAAAAATAAAGAAATACAGAAACTGCAATGAAGAATACGGTTTCTGACTTACAATGGTTTGACCTGATTTCTCAACTTCATAATGATGAGAAAGGGATGTTGTATTTAGTAGAAACCATACTTTGAGCATCCATACAACCAATCTGTCTTTCACTTCCAGTACAGTATTTAATAAATTAAATTAGTATTTATTAAATTAAATAAATGAGATATTCAACACTTTGCCATAAATAGGCTTTGTATTAGATGATTTTGCCCAACTGTAGGCTAATGTAAGTATTCTGATCATGTTTAAGGTAGGTTAGGCTAAACTGTGAAGTTCAGCAGGTTAGGTATGTTAAAAGCACATGCGACCTACACTATTTTCAACTTACTATGGGTTTAGCAGGACATAACTCCATTGTAAGTCAAGAAGCATTTATACATACCTATTATTTCTGTATCTAAAAATAAGTACAATTAACATTTTTATGTTTCTTTATTGGATTTATTTTGTAGGAAGGTGTGTTGTGTTTAGCTCTATATACACACAGTAGTACATGTCTATGTATGCATGTATCTAGCTACAGTTATAACTATATATGCATATAGATGTATGATTGTTAAGATCATATGGTATTAATAAAAATTATAAATTATATATATTTGATAAAACATTTTAATATGAGCACTTTCTATACACCTAAATATTATTGAAAAATATAATTTAAATGGCTGTATATTATTGTCATAAAATAGGATGTATCAGAATTTATTAATTAAATTTCATGTTACTACTTATGTATTTTATTTCCACTATTAATTGTTACAAATAACCCTGCATTGGGATTATTTGTATGTAAGTTATTTGAAACATGTTTTTTATTCATCAAATTCTTTTCCTGACTGTATGTGGATATTAAAACAGATTTTTAAAATTTACTTTTCTTGGGGGGGCTTTATGTCAATCATAATAATAGTTTTTTCAGAGTAAATTTGGATTTGAGAAGTCTTTTCTTGAAAAACTACAATTTTTGGATTAAGATAATTTGATAATCAGATATCTAAGAGGCTTGCTGACAGTGCATGATTCAGGCAAACGTCTAGCCTGCCGGCTCCAAGGGCACTCTCTGATCTTCCACCTGTACAACATTCTCCCCAAATATTTCAGTGCTATTTAAAGAAGTCCATATGGCCTTTCTGTTTTTATGAATTTGAGCTCAGATGAAATTATCTTTTATTTTTAAAAGTTCTAGTTTAGGTGGATACACTTTCCAACTTCTTCAGTTCCATGTAAAATTGATATTTTTTTCTTCAAATGGGAATGCCTTAGAAGTCTATTTTTATTCTTCTCAAAGGACTTGTTCCAGATGACTTTTCATCTTTTTCTCTTTTGGAGATTTCATTCCATAAAGATAAGCGTCATTATCCAGACCCAACTGGAAGTTAGACTGTCCAATCTTCACTATGGATTATGCCAATGGAAGCAGAGAGACTATAAAGTTTTATTTATTGCATCATTTATAGATGTAATTTAACCTTTCTAATGAGCTTGAGAGTAAGAGTCATTCTGAGTAAGAGTCTCCCCTCCTTCCTTCCTCTCCTCCCTCCCTCCCTCCTTCCTTTCTCCCTTCCCTCCCTCCTCTTTCCTCCCTCCTTATCTTGTTTTCTTCCTCCCCCCTCCTTCCTTCCTTTCTTCCTTTCCATGTCTAGAAATGTGTCTCAAGTATTTGAGAAACACAATACTTTAAATGGAATTGAATTTATTTTTATGGGGGGATTTTATTTAATTATTAAATTCAAAATAAAGTCAAAACATAACTTAGCATTTTTATCTTATAAGTCATTTTTAAATCAGACTAAAATAAAGAAGCCAGCACAACAAAATTTAAATAAAGCCAATTCATATTGCTATTGTTTACAAATTTTTTACAACTACCCCCAATTTAGCCATAAAACTTTTCCAATGTATAGAAATATTAATAGAAGGTTAAACAAGGGTACATATATTGTTTATCCCTTTGAAGATAAAATTTGATTTGATGCTTAAGAAGATGAATGTTTTAATTATGTGATTATCCACAAAAATATGCCTCAAACACAAATAAATGATAAATGTTTGAGGTGATGTATATCCCCATTTGAAACACATTGTATACTTGTATTGAAATATCACATGTAATCCAAAAATATGTTCAGTTATTATGTATAAATTAAAAATTTAAAAAATAAAAGATGCCTCCAAGAACTTCTTGAACCAGATTTTCAAAAAAATATGTATATTTATTAGTTAACATCCATATTTTTCAGGTTTTAGTATTTCAATATATTCAATTCTAGGTTCTTTTGTTTTTGCTTTTCCCAATTCCCCACCTTCTCCTTGGCATCAGCTCCTCTCTAATTTCTGATGTATGGGCATTGTTCTAATACCAATCTCAATAATTTCACTGAGGGACACACTGAAATAGAATTGGAATAGACATTCATTTTAATCTATTCTGTGGAATAGTAATTTTACTTTCCCAAAGAGTCAACATGGCTGTTCTTTTTCTTTTCCCTTTTGGTTTACTAAATATTTTTATTCTACGGATTGGATTTTTAGAGGCAATAGCAGCAAAGATATATCGCAACTTCACGAATAGCCTTTGGGGAGATAACAGCCATTACATCCTCCAATATCTCACAAAAAGAATGAAATGTCTTCACTGATAGCTATTGTACAGAGTTAAATAACCTTCATCACAGTAAATGTATTTATTTCTCAGTTATTTAGTTAGTACTTTTTAAATAGAATGCATTTGTTTCCATTTTTACTTTTCCCAGGCTTCGAATATATTCAGAATGTTTGAAAGTTAAACAAAAGTTAACTTTACCACATATTTGAAGATAATAAAAATTACTCTGAGTTAAAAAATGTATTTTATTTATTTAATAAGGATAAAAATGAGAGGTACATTTACAGAAATATTAGACATATTTATATAATTTATATAGTAAATATCATTGTTAAGGCTTAAGATAAACTGTGCTAATCCAAAATAGACTGTAGCTTAAAGCATTAGAATTTTTCTACTTTTAAAAATTGATCGAAGGTTGTCGAAGGCCATTTAATTTCCCCGGGAATTTAAAATTCTGGATGTGGTATTTGTCAAGAAGCTCAGAGTGTCTGGAGTTTTCTCTCTATCAAATCAAAAGGGCATTACTGCTATTTTTTGTTTGAGGAGTGCATGCCTTCTTAGATTGTTATTGTTCTCAAGGCTGTATTGTTGATTCTGTTGTCATAAAGAACTCTGATACATGGGCATTGCAATCCATAAATTAATAAATAATAATGCTCGTCTAACCACAGGCACCAAAGCTTCTCTGCAGGGTTTGCTTCCTAGAATGTGTTCAGTATCCTCTTTTCATTATTTCAGATACTGCTTTAATTAAGTGGCAGATACTAAGAGGCAGGTGATTTTCCAGGGTGATTGCGAGGCTCCCTATCTATCAGCATGTGATTCTGGAATTCCAAAGTGATTGACATTAGAACCTGTATCATAAGAAAAAAAGAACTAATGCAATTCCCAAAAAGGAGATGCTGACTGCCTTCAACACGGTATCTGTGGCAGTGGTAAGGCAGACTAAATGTGCTCTCCTCACAGTCATAACTTGATACACACTTTGCATTACAATCTATCGACTAAATAAGATGATATCAAGCTCATGTTTAGGTAGCAAATGTAGTGACTATCAATTTGAAGTCTTTGATCGTAGTGGTTAGTTGCACTACTATTGAAATAATTTCACTAAACTTCTTCAACATTAGGCAGAATCTCTAAAGATTTCTTTTTCAAAATTCTTGTAGGAGCACTGACCATTGGTAATTTAAGTTCTCACATACATGCACCTGATTGATGTTGGCAAAATAACTTCAAAATTACAGGGCATCATTTTCAATCAAAATAAAATCCAAATAAAACAACATTGTGTTACGGAGAAAAGGAATGTAAAAATACAGTATTTTCCAACTGTAGGTTAGGCCAATATTATATGTAATATTATATGTAATGTAAAAGATGTGACTAATCTGTTTATAATCAAATGTCAATCATAAAATAAGAAAATAGTTGTTTTACATAGGTATGCCAAAAGGAGAAAATAGCTGTATTTCATTAGAGTAAGTGACCTGATAGAGAGTAAATCTTTCCCAGTTCCGAAATAAAATAGGGTTTATAGTCAAGATTTAGGTAAAATGATTAAATAATAGAAGTGCCTTATTTAATCAAAGTAGTAAAATGCTCATGCTTGCCATTGACTTTTAAGATAGTCTAAAATTGTTTTACGTCTAAGGGATGATAATTGAAGTCTACATGGTTGATCAAATTCAGTAATCCTTATTTCTAATAATTTTTCCACCTGTTCTTAGAAAGAATTGCTTTTCAGCCCATTGCTAAATTT
This sequence comes from Cheirogaleus medius, assembly GCA_008086735.1. NCBI lineage: Eukaryota > Metazoa > Chordata > Mammalia > Primates > Cheirogaleidae > Cheirogaleus > Cheirogaleus medius. The sequence continues at coordinate 44,852,274 of VBSM01002608.1, forward strand.
AATAAATCTTTAATGCTAGTATCATTTGGTTTCATTTGGATTAAAACTAGGAAATCTGATGGAAACTCATAGTCAATTATTAATATTAGATGATTAGTGTGTGAACCATGGATTTAAATCAACGTTTATATTCAGCATGAGGTAATAGACAATCTGAGTACTAATCTGTACATATGGCTTAAAAATAATAAAACAAGGTGAAATTATGATGATTTTGGACATGTAAAATGCAAAATTCTGAAACTTCAAATGACACTACAGTGGAAATTCATTTATAGTAAACAAACTTCAACTAAATGGATTTATTAAAAATGAAAATCTTTATTTAAAGTTCAATTATTCTGGTTATATTTAGTATTGAACTAGGAAATATTTTATGTGATTCAAAAATAGGAAGTTATAATTATTCCATTATCACCATCATAAACATTTTATTAATTTTTAATGTACACCTCCAGTGTTGCCCTAGGGAATCTTTCTATGCTAGTATTTAGGAAGCTACATGGTATTTCATTTTGTAAATGATAAATATTTTATAGAAGTTGTCCCCTATAAATGGAAATGACAGAAATAATGGACTCTTGTTTCCAAATAGTCTATAATTATAAATAATCCTGCAATGAATATTCTTCACTGTTACTTTGTAAACTTGGAGACATATATGGGCAATGACTTCCCAGAAGTTTGTTTGTTCAAGTGAGTAAATACCTTTATAATTCTGATATATATTTTAAAATATATTGCACTAACACTGTAGCATTTTGCATTTACCCCCAAAATTAGGGAGAAACCCCTCCTCCTATAGCCTCGCCAATGAGTATGTTGTCAAAGATTGAATTTCAGCCAAACTTTAAACTGAAAAATGACATCTCAATGCAGTTTAATTCACATTTTTCTGATTAAGAGTAAATGTGAGTGTATGTTGCATGTTTTAGAGTCATTTATCTTTCTTTCTTTGTGTAATACCTGTGTCCTTTCTCCTATATTTTTTTCCTATAAAATTTTGAGTGCTTTCCTTATTCATTTCTTGGAGTCCCATGCACATCAAGAGATGAGTCTTTTCATCTGTGATGAGTTTCCAGTTTTTATGCCCAAGATATTATTCATCTTTTCAATTGCTTATAGTATTTTGCTTTTAGATTTCTAAATATAGTCAACTTTATTGATCTTATTTCATGATTTCCACGCTTTGAGTTGTATTTCAAAAATATTTATATTTTTCTAAAGTTTTTTTTTGTTCATCTCCTTAAAAAATAAGACCACATTTACCTCTGCTACTTTTATCATTTCATTTTTTAACTTAAGTTTTGATATATTTGGAGTTTACCCTGATGTACAGTGTGATAAATATGAAACAAAACTTATATTTTCCATATGGCAAGCCACATGTCTACATACTATTTCTTCAGAAAGTCTAATTTTACCTTATAGTTTTGAGATGGATCTTTATTATGTACTAAAACATTATTCATAATTATGGCTGTTTCTGTATTTTCTATTCTTTTCAATTTGTTCTGTCTGTTCAAATTTCAATTATGGAAGATTTATAATATGTTTAGGTAAGGTTATTCCATACTCTTTGCTCTTTTGTTCAGAGCTTTTCTGAATATCATTACTTCTTTATTTTGTGATTTATACAGTAAGATTTACTGGTCTACTTACAGAAATGAAAAAAAATGGCACTTAATTTATTTTTAGTCACATATGTAACATATTGTTGTGGTTAAGATTATAGAGTATGGGTTTAAACCCATTTCAATCTTGGCATTTGTACTTTCCAGCAAGTTATCTAACTTCTCTGTTCTTCGGTTTACCTATCTATAAATAGCAATAGCGTTTATACTCCCTATCTCTTAGAATTATTTAGGGGATTACATGAAATAATATATGTTAAAACCTTAGAAATATGCCTAAAACATTACAAATACATTTATTTATTTTTTTCTCCTGTTATTATTAATTGTGTTAATATTAGAATATAAATTAATATAGATGCAATTGACATCTCAGCCATGATGCATCTTTTCATCCAAGAACATGATTTATATTTACCTTTATAGAAGTACACTTTCTACCTTCAGAAGTTTTTTTAATGTTTTCACCATATAGACATATATATTTCTAGCATTTTCATTTTTTGATGTTATCAAACATTATATTTATGAGGTTAATTCAAGTGTTTGTAAGAAGAGATGGTATGTACATTATTACTGCAGTTTTGCATTCCTTTGAATTGGTAGATTGTAATACTTCATTAATCCTGGCTGGTGTTGATTGGCATTTGGATTGCCTCCAGGGTTTTGTTATTACTAACTATATTGTGGTTATTCTTTTACTTATTTTATGGTGCACATATGCAAAAATAAGAGAGAATCAATCGGCATTCACTTTCCCATCTCCCCCAAACTGATGCCCATTTGACTTAGCACCATTTAATGGAGAGATCATCCCTTTCTCTCTGCACTGCTGTGACTCTTTTGCCATAAATTGAAAGACTATATATGCATGGGTTTATTCCAATGCTCTATTTGTCTCAATCTGTTATATTAAACTAGAATTGGCAAATGTTTCAGTGGAAATAGAGATTATTTACCTCTCCTCTCTTTAGTTCCTCTCTTTTCTACAATTCTTAGAGTTTTGTTTCCCTGTTTCTGGTTGCTTAAGAGTTCTAGATGCTTTACACACACACACACACACACACACACACACACAAATGCACACAATCATTTGCATTTGAACTTTATCTGGTTTTTGTTCCTAAGCAGTTTTGTTGTACTTAGAACTTAATATCTCTGTACCTTGCTTTTTATAGAGTCTAAAAAATATAATAAGGTACCCAAGATAATCAGAAATCACATCATTGGCCCCAAATACACCATATTTAGATAAAAAGTCAGTCCTTAGCCTCTGGAGAAAGTGTTCCAGAAAAAGGCTTAGTGCTTGGTAATGGAGTGCTGGTGGTCCTGGTCACCAGGTCCTCTGTGAAGTGTCTTTATTTCCTATCCAACTTACTAAACAAAATTTAAAATGAAAGCTCTGCCTATCATGGTCACTGAAAATTTAAAGCTAAAACTGCACTAGTGTGACTAACATAGGCAAACCATAGCTACCTTCAGTTTTAGAATCTCAAATATTGCTCTGTCCAGCAATGCCTAAAAAGGTATGATACCATCTCAGCCTGTGTTGTTCTACACCAATGTTTCAGTACATTCTCCATTTGGCTAAGTCAGCCTCTATGGACCATGTTTTCTGAAGCCAGGGTGACTGTCATATGCTCATTCTGGCATGAACAGCATGCATCTTTGAGGTTCATATGGTCCAAAAGTATACACTGAAGCTCATGGCCTCTAGGGATTTGCTGAGACAAAAACGCCTCCTTATCTTTTCTGAAAAGTACAAATCGCTAAGGAAGGAAATTGCAGAGGATGTAAACAAATGGAAAAACATATTGTGTTCATGAATTGGCAGAATCAACATTGTTAAAATGTCCATACTACCCAAAGTGATTTTCACATTCGGTGCAATCACCATTAAAGTATCAATATCATTTTTTGCAGAACTAGAAAAAATAATTCTACATTTCATATGGAACCAGAAAAGACTCCAAATAGCCAAAGCAACCTTAAGCAAAAAGAACTGAGGTTGACTTTATGAAGCCAATAAAATGCCCCCTGGAAAAACGGGCCTGGTACCTTGAATAAACAGTTAACTTCTCTGCCTTGCAGATAAGTAAAGAATGTTACTTTTTCAGAGACCCAGGAAGCTCAAGCTATTTGGAGGACCTTGAGAAGAAAGATATTCACCCAAATCTACAGGTCTACAGGCACAATTTGAGGGTGATTCCTTGGTTTGGCTTTCTACCCTCGAGAGACTTTTGAAAGTCTAAACTGATAATTCTTATGGAAAAGTCTAGTAACTGCCTTAAAAAGAATCTATATGATTAATCACTCTTCTTGCTGAAGTAATGTAAATGATCAGGCCAAGTTTCATAAAACTAAACTTCTTTTACATATAAATTGGATTTACTATGATTGTCTTTGGTGAAATTAGGAAGACTGGAGAGAGAAAAATTATATTTCAAAAGAAACCTATAGTATACCTGTTACTAGATTCTAGCTCGTTATTTTTGAGATTATATTTTTTATCTAACATTTAGACTGAATCTGAATTTCTTATAGTTTCTTCCAGTATCTGGTTGTAGGTCCACAAGCTGTTTTCAATTTTCTATCATTTTTCTGACTTAGAATCACTAAAATTAAAACTACCTTTTCCCTGAAGCCCTACAGGCTAAAACTGGTCAACTTGATATAATTTATGGAGTAATCACTGTGACAGTTTATGCATAGATAACTTATTGTAACATGCATATTGCAGTCCAGAAAAATCCTTCAGATTTCCACTGCCTTCCTTCATTTTACCCGAAGATGCTTTGTACCCAAATTTAGGAATCTTTTCAACTGACTGCCATCCAGACTCTACAAAAACTAGCTTCTAGGTTGCTCCAGACATTAACCTTCATTTTTCTTCTGTTTCCATGTCAATGTCTCTTATTAAAGACCTGTCCCAGCACTGTATAAAAGCTTAACTTTGATAGGACCTCTGCAACACAACCTCCCCAAATGAGACACCACTGTTTAACTGGACTGACCTATTCCCAAGAATAGGAAGACTGGTTTAATGAGATCTTTTGCCACTCAGCTACTAACCTATTTTTTTCTCTTTGCATCCTTCAACTCAATTTTTAGATGTGAAACTTCTAGGGAAGTTTTAGTCAGGAGAATGTTGAGGGGCAGAGAATGCTACCCCAGATTATGGTGCTTTGGTGTACTGAGTACTTTTGAATTAAAGGAAATCAGAAGGTCTCATAAGCAGCCTCAGAACCAAGAACTTTCTAACCTACTCTTGTTTTTTTCTGCAAGCATAGGGAAGGGCTCTTTCTGGAACTTTCTTTATCTATCTGACTGAAAGAAACTTCTTCCAAAAGAAATGCAATTGTGCTAAAATCCCCTCTCTAGGAATCTCATCAAATGACCAGGAAAGATTAACCGCTGGCTAAAAGAAAAGTCTAAATGTCCTCACCAAGGCCAGATAGACTTTTCATTTATTCTTTTGAACACAGCTCCAAGAGATTACCTTGGAGTCTTTATCTGCATAAGACAATCTTTGTTCACAGTAAATTTTCACTCCTCAGCTTCCAGCAATTTGTCACCACTTCCCCAAGAGCTCAGAGAAACTTTGTCACAGACTATTGTCTGTTCTTTGAGCTCATTCATTCCCCTGGAAATCATTTACTACACCTCAAAATTGTCTACATACTCTATTTATCTCTCCCCTATGAAGATGGTATTTAAACCTCAACTATCTGGTTGTTCTTTGAGTCTCATATTTTGTACAGCTCCCATGCACACTTCTATGTTAGTAAATCTGTAGACCTCTTCTCCTGTTAATCTATTTTCAATTTCAGTACATTGGAGCCATTAGAGGGGAAGAGAAAATTCTTTTCACCTCTACACTGTTTATTGTGTGTGTGTGTCGGGGAGGGATTGCCATAATTTTAAAGCCACAGAATTGTTTAAAGGCAAAGTTGGTGGGGGGAGGCTCAGGTGACAGAGTAGAAGCAGCCTACACAATGCTGTTCTCATGGAGAAGATCAAAAGTGGTGAATAGATATCCACATTTGGATTGATCATCTGAGAGAGCACTGGGAATACATGGAGAGGAGGGGGGAGTGAAGCGAAGAGGATAGAAGTGGGACAAGCTACTCAGCTACACCAGAGGTAATTAGGGAAGGTGCCCACATGTGAGTAAGGGACAGAGGAGAAAATCCCAGGCTCCACGCTACCTCTGAGGATACTGCATCTGGAGCATCAGGCGGGACCCTCCACCACAGCAGACCTCTGGACTGATATAGAGACTTGACTGGAGGCTGCGCAGCTGCATTCCTCCAGAGAGAAGGAATAGCTGTTTTGCCAGTCCTGGGTGCTATGGCTGGCACCATTGTAACATCCCAATCCCAGGATGCTACTTTTGCCCAGGGGTCAGATCCGTGACTGCTGCCTCCCCCTTAGCCCTGCCACGTGCAGAGGGAGCAGGGAATCCTGGTACTCATGTGCAACCCCAGAGCAGGTGACATGCATCCCTGCCACTACCACCACTGATGGCCCTGGGCAGAGCAGAAGACCATGGATCTGGCACCCACTGCTGTGGCCTGGGGTATTCCACTTAATCGCACTTCCTACAGGACCTGGGCAGAGCACACACCTGTAGTATTTGGCACATAATTCCTATTGTTGAGGCAGTTGGACTTCTGTTGCCACTGTTGCCTGAAAAGCATCAAGTAGGACGAAAGACAGTGCAGCCTCTGCCTTTGTATCTGGGTGGACTATACGCCACAGACCCCTGCTATCCTGTACAGGTGTCCCTGGTAACACACCTTGAGCATGCCCTGTCCCACCTGCACACGCTGCTTGCTGTTCAGCTGCTCGAGCCTGCTCACATGAGTGCCATGCCCCATGGATCTGCTCCATCTTACTGAGGCACCCTGTCCCAGGAATCTGCTCTGTCCCAGGGTTCTGATGTAACCTACACATGGCTATGACCTGCTGGCTTACTCCACGCTGGGGGTCCCACTCCATTTCATGCCCCATGGGCCTTTGAGGCCACTAATCCCTGCACACTTGCCACACCCTATGTGGACCTTGCCCCATCCATGAGCCTAACACCTCAGCTGCCCACGCCTGCAAATGTTGACCATTTTAAGTGGCCCTCCTCCATCCTGCATAGATGTCCCATCTCATGTGTGCATCTGGCACCAGAGACCAATCCTGCCACAATGTCCTGGTGACAACCAAGGGGAACAGGGGAGCTGCAGTAGATCAGCAACTTTAAAGGCTCACAGTGCATTGGCACCTCTCCTCCCTGGTCAAGCTTTCAGAGTAGGACCCAAGCACACCATCCAGGGAGCCATCCCTATTTTCACTGAGCAACAGAGGTCCCAGCAGAGAAGAACAGGTTTACCATATCTGCTTTCTGTTTTGAACTGAGAGAAGCAGCCCCAGATGAGCAGGCACCAGCATAAAAACTCTGGCAACATGAAAAAAAGAGGCTGTTTCAACACCTTAAATGGATCACAATAACTCTCCAGGAATGAGCTCCCACAAAAAGGAAATTGTTTAAATAAGAGATATGGAATTCAGATTATGGATGGAAAGTAAGATGAATGGAATTGAAAAGATGGTAGAAAGCTATATGAAGGAAACCAAAACAATAATTCAGAATCTGAAGGAAAAATTAACTAAAGAGATAGATATTAGAAAAGAGATAAGGGAACTTAAAGAAATGAAAGAGTCATTTAGGAAATTAAATATATAGCAGAAAACTTTAACAACAGGCTAGACTAAGTACAAGAAAGAATTTCAAAGTTTAAAAATAAGGATTTCAAAGTAATCTATTCAGTTAAAACTGTAGAGAGAAGAACAAAGAAGAATGAACAATCATTGGGAGAAATATGGGATTATGTAAAATGAACAAATAAAAGAATTATAGATATCTTTGAGGGAGAATAAGAAAAAGCAATAAGCGTGGAAAACTTATTTGAGGAAATAATAAAGGAAACCTTCCCTGGTATGGTCATCAAACACCTAAAAGATTCATAGCAAATAGCACATCTCCAAGACACATAGTCATCAGCCTGAATAAGTCAAAGTGAAGAAGAAAATCCTGCAAGATAAAATAAGTTACTTGCAAAGAAAAATCCATCAGACTAACAGCAGACCTCTCAGCAGAGGCCTTTCAAGCCAAAAGAGATTAGGGTTCAAATTTTAGTCTTATTAAACAGAATAACTGCAGCCAAGAATTTTATATCCTGAAAAATTAAGCCTCATAAGTGCAGGAGAAATAAAGACTTTCTCAGATAAGCAAATCCTAAGGGAATTGTTACCACTAGTCCTGCCCCACAGGAAATGTTTAAAAGTGCTTTATACAATGAAAAAAACAATACCCACCATTGTAAAAACACCCAAACTTAATGCTCATAACTCTTATAAAACAGTAAAACAGGGAAGAAAGTAAAGCAACTAGATATCATTCAATATGATGACCAGAACATTATCTCACTAACATTGAACATAAATGGATTTTATGCTCCATTCAAAAGGTATAGACTGGCTGAATGAAGGAAAAAACACACACCGTAAGTATCTGTTGTCTCCAAGAAATCCATCTAACTCACAGGATACTCATAGACTCAAGGTAAAGGGAAGAAAAATAATATTCCACACAAATAGAAACCAAAAGTAAGCAGGAGAAGCTATTCTCATATCAGATAAAATAAACTTTAAATCAACAATGGTTAACAAAAAAGACAAAGATGCTTATTATATAATGATAAAGGGAGCAATTCAGCAAGCAAATATAACAATCTTAAATATATATGCACCTAATACGGAAACTCCCAGCTTCATCAATTAAATACTATTAGATCTAAGCAAAGAAATAAACAGCAACATCATAATTGCTGGGGATTTCAATGCTCCACTGACAGAACTGGACAGATCATTGAAGCAGGAGATCAAAAAAGAAATACTGGACTTAAACAAGACTCTTTAACAAATGGACTTAACAGATATCTAAAGAACATCCTACTCAAAATTAGCACAATATAAATTCTTCTCTTCAGCACATGTGATATTTTCCAAGTTTGATAATATGTTAGCTCATAAAACAAGACTCAGCAAATTTGTAAAAATAAAAATCATTCCATTTATCTTCTCAGATCACAGTGGAATAAAACTAGAAATTAATTCCAAGAGGAATTTTCAAATCTACACAACATTATGTAAATTAAACAATCTGTTGCTGAACAATCAATGATGAAATAAAGATGGAAATCAAAAAATTATCAAACTGAATGATAATCATGACACAAGCATTGAAAAACTATGAGATTCAGAAAAAGCAATATTAAGAAGGAAAGTTCATATCCTTAAATGCATATATCAAAAAGACAGAAATATCAGAAATTAACAACTTAATGTGACAACTCAACAAACTAGAAAAAGAAGAACAAAGTAAACCCAAAGCTAGCAGAATAAAAGAAATGACAAAGCTCAGAGCAGAACTAAATGACATTGAATCTCAATAACTAACAAATTAAATATATAAATGAATAAATTGGAAACAAACAAACAAAAATCCAAAGGATCAAGGAAACAAGAAGTTGACTCATTAAAAAGATAAACAAAATTGGTAGACCTCAGTCTAGATTAACCAGAAATAGAAGAGAAAGGACTCAAATAAGCTCAATCAGAAATGAAAAAGGAGACATTCAACTGATACTACAGAAATGCAAAATATCTCTCAAGACTACTATGAAAACCTTCATACATAGACAAACTTGAAAATCTACATACACAAACTAGAAATACATACACAAACTAGAAAATCTGGAGGAAATTAATAATTTTTTGGAAAAACATGGCCTCCCAAGCTTGAATCAGGAAAGAATAGAAATCCTGAACAGACTACAAGTATTAAGAATGAAACAGTAATAAAAAATCTCCCTACAACAACAACAAAAAAGCCACAGACCAGATGGATTCACAGCCAGATTCTACCAGATCTACAAAAAAGAATTGGCAGCCATTCTGCTGAAACTGTTCTATAAGGTCTACAAGGAGGGAATCCTCTCTAACTCATTCTACAAAGGCAGTATCACTCTGATGTCAAACCAGGAAAAGAAACAGCAACAACAAAAAACACAGACAAAGATTCCTTATGAACATAGATCCTCCAAAAGATCCTAGCAAACTGAATTCAATAGCTAATCAAAAATTAAAAATAATAATAATGCACCATGATCAAGTGGGATTCATCCCAGGGATGCAAGGATGTTTCAATATACCAAAATCAATAAATGTGATTCACCATATAAACATAATTAAAAACAAAGATCATATGATCATCTCAATTGATGCAGACAAAGCATTTTATAAAATCTAGTGCCTCTTCATAATAAAAACCCTCAACAAACTAGGTATAGAAGAAATATGCCTCAAAATTATAAAAGCCATATATAATAAACCCACGGCCAACATCATAATGGACAGGTAAAAGTGAAAGCATTCCCCCCTAAGAACCAAAACAAGGCAAGGATGCATCACTTCAATTAAATATGGTACTGGAAGTCCTGGCCAGAGCAATCAGGTAAGAGAAATAAATAAATATTATTCAAATCAGGAAAAGGGAGGGAAAACAATCCCTGTTCACCAAAGATACTATGTTATACCTAGAAAACCCTAAAATTCCACCCAAAGTCTCCTAGAATTGATAAATAATTTCAGAACATTTCAGGTTACAAAATTAATGTATACAAATCAACAGCAGTTCTATATACTAATTAATAACAAAAATAAATAAATGAGACTTACTTCTACATAGCAATAAAATAATCAATAGAGTAGACAACCGACAGAATAGGAGGAAATATTCATAAACTATATATCTAACAAAGGACTAATACAATCTACAAAGAACTCAAACAGATCATCAAGAGGAAAAGAAATAGCCCCATCACAGCATGGGAAAAACCTATAAACAGTCTCTTGTCAAAAGAAGATAGACGAATTGCCAAGAAACTTATGAAAAAATGCTCAACATCACTAATTATCAAGGAAATGCAAATTAAAGCCATGATGAGATACAACCTTACCCCTGTTAGAATTGAAATTATTACAAAGTCAAAAACAATAGATGTTGGCATGATTGCAGTTAAAATGGAAAGCTTATGTACTGTTGGTGGGAATGTAAATTTGTACAAACACTACGAAAAACTGTATGGAGAATCCTCAAGGACTGAAAGTAGACCTGCCATTCAATCCAACAATCCCACTACTGGGTATCTACCCAAAGGCAAATAAGTCATTCTAGAAAAAAACCTGTACCTGAAGATCTATCATTGCACAATTTATAATTGCAAAGATATGGAATCAACCTAAATGCCCATGGACTGCCGAATGGATAAAGACAATGTTTTATAAACACACACACACACACACACACACACCCCATGGAAGAATACACATTCATGAAAAGGAATGAAATAATGTTATGTGTGGCAATTTGGATGGAACTGGAGACCACTATCCTAAGTGAAGTATCTCAGGAATGGAAAAACAAATACCACATGTACTCCATTATAAGTGGGAGTTAAATGAAGGATATATATGGTCATAAAGAGCAGTAATGGTCATAAGAAACTAAGTAGGGAGAGGGTGGGAAGGGAGTGAGTGAAAAAAACTACCTATCAAGTACAATGTACACTATTTTGGTGATGGGTACACTAAAAGCAATGACTTCACCATGATAAAAGTTATCCATGCAACAAAAAACACTTGTGCACACTAAATATTTTGAAATAAATTTTAAAAAGATAAAGTTAAGAACTTTCTAGAATAGTGAATAAAAAGTTGAAAGCATGGAAACCATGAAAAATAAATAGACATAAATGATCAATCCAAGAAGACAAATATTCAACCAATAGGAGCTTCAGAAATAATTTTAAAATGTATAAAATGGATAAGAAGACATAGAATATGTGTCTCAGGCATATGGTAGGTGCCTTCCAAATGTTCAATAGTATGAATAAAAGAAAGAAAAACAAAGCATATCAAGATGTCTTTTCAGAATATTAAGGATAAAAAGGGAATAATAAAAACAAAATTAAAAAAACTCATGACATCTTCTTTTAAAGGAAAAAAAGATTATTAACAAACAAAACTCATACCGTCATTGTATGACTCATAATAAGACCTAAGTACCTAGAGATTACTCTGTAATCTGCTACTCTGAATATCTGTGGGTAAATGATTTTGATCTAAATAGAATATATAATATATATAGATATAGATAATAGATAGATAGATAAGCAAATTACATGTCAAGAGTCAGAATATAATGTAGATATTTTCACATGTGTAAAACATCATATGTCCATTTGTGGGAAGTTCTTTGAGAATGAACTTTAGCAAAATAAGGAAATAAAGCAAGGGAAAAGAAAAAAGAAAGTCTTGTGATCCAGTCTCCAACACTGTAGTAAGGTAGTTGTGGAAAACAAATTGAAAAAAAATCACAGTCAAGTGTCAGTCATATGAGTTTTCTTTTATTCAATTGAGAAGTACATTGCTATGCCCTTTAATTGAGTTTATATTTTGTAAAATGTCTTTTTTTAATTTTCTCTAATTACATTTTCTCCCTGGGGTGTCAATGGTCTCATTGAGAATTATGAAACATACTAATGATTTTAAAATGCATATCTTTGGTTATTAACTTTCTTTTGATCTCCAAATTTGGAAATATAACTATTTGGCATTTTTTATTGGAATGTACAACAGGCAAAACAAATTGAACATGATTAAAACAGAACTTGAATTCTCCTGTGTCTTCCTCAAAGTATTTATCCTCTAATCTTCTACATTTAAGACACTATAATCTTCTAAATTGTTAAGGGATAATACAGAAGGCATCTCACCACATTCAGGCCATGAGTGCATTCCATGGTTTCAACATCCAATGTAAGTCTCAAATCTAATCACTTTTCGCTGTCTGCTGTCACCATCAGAGTCCCAGCTGCTATCTTTTTGTTAATGAGAATTAACACAATAGCCTCCTAATGCTCTCATTGTATCCATTCCTAGTTCTCATTGTCAATTCTCTACAGATTAAAAATAATAACAATAATAATAATAATACTGATAATACACTAAAAAGAGGCACCAACTAGCTCTTCTCAATAGAGTAAGATTTTAACTTTGTGACTTTGTTATAGCATGTGCGTACCTGGCTCCATGACGAGGACTTCTGCACCATATCATATCTAGGTCTTTCCCACCTAAGTATTTTTTTCTCCTTTTAGGAAGTTAAAAAAGAAGAAATGAAAGCAACCTTGTGTCTGCCTTAGGGCCTTCATACCTTGCTTTTCCTTTCCTGGCTCTTCTAGTCAAGAGGGTTAAGGGGGTTTCATTTCAAATTCAATTGCCAACTCTTTAATTGCTTCCTGAATTCTGCTTCTTGAGTTCTGCTTCCTGATCACCTTATCTGAAGTATTTCCTGTCCCCTGCCTGGCCTTGTAAATCTCTATTACCCCTAAGTGTCTTTTTTTTTTTCTTCATAGAACTATCTTCCTCTCTAAAATTATAATTTTTTTCTTTTAAATTTACTTGTTTATTTATTGTGTTCTTTGCTAGAAAGTAAATTCTAGATAAGGGAAATTTGTTTTTTGCCTTTCCTAAAAATATGTCACAAATAACTGGAACAGTCATATTATGGACTGACCAAAAGAAAAAGTTGAACACTTAATCTCTAAGTGATTTTGTTTTTACTATTTCCTATATAAATAAATAAAAGCAGAAAGGCACCAAGGTCAATTTCTAATTAAATATTACTATTGGAAGATAGTAATGATTTAGTTGATATTACCATTCAAGATTTCAAGTACTTGGGTTATATTCTTTAAGAGAAATCAGAACTCTACAGTTATTTTTGAAACTTCAAAATTAGAAAGAGCAATATGATCTATGCCAGACATTCTGCATGAAATACCATTGCAAATTCATGCCTGATTTAGTGAGTGAAGAATGCCATTTTCTCCAGCATCACTATGGGTCTTGGAGCACGGAAAAATAACAAAAATAGCTTTGGAGAGGAACACAAAGAAATTTTACCATTATCGTAAGTTTGATAGAAATATTTAAGTCCCAGACATGTGGTAATGTTTAGGGGGAAAAACTCATTTAAGGTTTTATGATTTCCATAAGTAGAAATACTTGGAATATTTTTAAGGAAAATGAATTTCTGCTAATCTATTAGAGTTTTAAACTCTGGTAACTGAGATTGGTTTCCTTTACATTACTTGAAATATAATTTCCTAAAAATTATTAGTATTTTGACAATGTCTTTTGATTCCATTGAAGAAGGGAGTGGGACAAAAATGATAGCTTGTACTTGTCAAGAAAACTGAAACAAAGAAACCCCATTCATTTACGAAATAAGTTTATGTTATTTTTAAGAATAGAAATCACAAGCTTTTTGACACCACACTGAGCATAATTATTCACTATAATCAATTTTAATAATGAAAACAAATAATTGAAAAAGTGATGGATGTATTATCAATGGTAAACAACCTAAAAAAAAACCATCAGCCATACTGCAGTCAATTAAACCTTTGTGCATAAATGCAGCAAGAAAGACTCTATCCATTACTTCCTTCTCAGACTATTCATGAGCGTAATAGACCGTACTATTTCAGTGCAAAATGCAGTCAGTTCTTTATTATCCTCACTAATGGTGCAGATAATCCAATGTGTAGATAATCCCCAAATCATTTATTGTAGCATAGAAATAGACCTTTTAAGGTTAAAAAATCCTTTTTAAAATCAGGGTTGATTTATCCACCGAGTGTAGAGACAACTGAGACCTTTCTGCCTTTGCAGCCAGCAGACAGGAATGAACATTCTCCTAGCCCTTGATAAATACTGCAAATTTTATTCCATATTTTTATTCACTGAGGCATTATTTTGCAACGCTTTCATAGCTTTATTTATTTATTTTTACTTACATTTCCAAATAAAAGGTAGATGTGTGTTTTTGTATAAAGTAATGGATTCAGGCAAGGGATGGTGGCTCATGCCTGTAATCCTAGCACTTTAGAAGGCCAAGGCAGGAGGATTGCTTGAGGCCAAGAGTTCAAGACCAACCTGGGTAACATAGCAAGACCCCCATCTCTATTAAAAAATAGAAAAAATAGTCAGGCATGGTGGCAAGCACCTGTAGTGTCAGCTACTCAAGAGGCTAAGGCAGGAGGATCACTTTAGGCCAAGAGTTTGGGGTTGCAGTGAGCTATGATGACATCACTGCACTCTAGCCCAGGTGACAGAGTGAGACCCTGTCTCCCAATAAATAAATAAATAAATAATGCATTCAAATTTCTTGTAAGACTTCTCGTCCTACACTTGCACTTATTACCACTACTCTTTTATAGTCTCTTTCCTGTATTTTATGGCATTTACACTTTACCTAATTGGCACTCAACAAACATACATTATCTAATTTAAACATTGAGCAGCAGGATATGTTTTCATGATAAGAATCCCTAGATTACAGAGTCATGAAGTTTGAGGATGCTCTATAAATTATTTCATCATAAATGTCAACTGAGTAAAAGAGGGCCCGAAGAGATAAAGTAACTTGCTGAAGGCCACAAAAGGAGCAGAACCAATAGGTGAAAGTTTTTTTGGTTTCTTTTCTTAATATGTTGTCTTATTCTTAACAGATGAATACTGGAATGTTCTGCATAATGCAAGATAATCCTACAGAATTATCAACTTGAGTTTATATTTAATTACAGGGTCCTCCTTCCCATGTGTGTTCTCCCACTCTAAGAATAGTAATTTTGGCTGAAAATTTGTTTGGCCTTTTTAAATATTAGTTTTGTTTTCTGAACAGAAGCTTATGGACTGCAGGAAAAGACAGTTCAGAACTGTGCTTTGTAGCTGAGGTTTATCAGCTGGGGACTTCAAATTAATTATAGTTAATAACAGTAAAAAAAATCAATCATTGACTAGAGATCATTTATTTCTCCTTTTCTTTCTTTTAATGACAGAGAAATATTTACTGAAAATTACATTTTCTATTCAATTATACCTAAAAGTGTTATGCCCAGTTGAGTGCTATTCTATATTCAGAGAATATAGTGCTTATTCTTATTGTTCAGAGAGAACAATTAGAAACTCGTGTCTACAATTCCTCAATTTGATATTTCATTGCATTCCAATGCTTAAAAAAAAAGGGGGAGTTTCATTTAGGGCACCATTAAAATAATCCTTAGCATAATTAAAATGACTGCATGCTCAAGAAAAGTTAAATTGATGTTTAGTTAATCTGTTAATATCAACTAATAATGACAGTTGAATCTTGAAAGATGTACACAAGAAAAAATGTTTACCTTAAACTAAGAATTTTATTAATGCTTAATATTATAATGTTCAAACACAAATAAAGCCATCTATACTATTGTTAAATTATAAAGAAACCATATTTTAAACTAAATACTCACTGAACAATCTTATAGAGATGGGCTACTACGGCCATCACACTAACAAATGTTTTTCTCTTGAACTCCTTTTACAAAAGGAATTCTCCCTTTAAAACACTCCCTAACTCCACCTCATGGACCAGTACATGATATCATTCATGTTTAGACAATGTTAACTTGAACCATGTGAAGTCTTCAATTTTTGACCTAAAGAAGCTTGCAAGTCTAGTTAGGTGGGGGTGTGGTAAAGGTTCTTTTAGCATTATAAGATTAGAAAGCAAGATTATGACTAAGAGTTAACAATTATCAATAACAATGAATATCATTTATTGGGTTTACCACATATCAGATTATTTATTTATTTTTTATTTAAAATTGTTTTTTAGAAGTGGCCTCTGGCTATGTTTCCCAGGCTGTTCTCAAAACTCCTGGCCAGAAGCAAATCCCTCACCTCAGCCTCCCAAGTAGTTGGGATTACAGGCATGAGCCACTTTGCCAGACACATATACGAGACGTTTTGACATCAGCTATCTCACTTTATTCTCACCATCATCCTAAGATTATTATTGACCCATTTTGACTGATAAAATAATAATTTTTTCAGAGATTTTAAGTAACTTGACCTAGATTACAAAGCTGTGAGAGGTCCTATACTTCATGCTCCTTTTCTGTTGTGATATAGAATACTTTTCTCTATTTTTCCTGTAAAATAAAAACTATGTTTCCTAGTGATGAAACTATGCTTGATTTTACATCTTAACAGAGAAAAATCATCCTCTCTAGGACATGGAAGTCCCCAGCACTTCCCCCCTACAATCCAAAGAGCTGGAACTTAATATTTGCCAGGAGAGCCCTGTGTTGATATGTAAGTATCTCTTCCTTTCCATTTAAGGTACAGGAAGAAACTGATTGGAATTAGCAGGCATCTAAGACTAGGGTATCTGTAAAATATAAAAAAGGACTGATAAAAAGGCATTTTGTAATTATCTAGAGAGAGAGTGTCTTTAGAAGCGGTAGATGGCTGAGAACATCAGAAATGAGGGGAGGAGGAATGCTCAAAGGTGAAGCCCCTATGAAGAATGGAGAAAACATTGGAAGTGAGATGGTATTCCTATACTCAGAAAGTTTTCAGATCCCTAAATATCTAGGTATTAAGGAAATGCCTTCATAGAATAGAGCTCTGGGACCGAACGCCAGCGAAAGTTTTAAAGTAAAGTAGTATTTAAGTTTTATTTGAATCATTTGTCATTCCAATTCAGAGTAAGAGCTGAGTTAATATACTAAACATTAATGGGGTTAACCCTACTTGATTACAATTTAATAGGCATCTGACTGCATCTGTATTTCAGACTACTTGGAAGCAAAGAGGATCTTCTACTGATAATGTTTAGTTGGAGGATGTGTAAGGATAATTCCTCAGACTTTTGCCCCGAGAGAATAGGTAGAGGAAAATGAAATTGAATAGAAAGGTGGGTTTATATCAGGTTAATTGCTCTCAATGATTCTATTTACTCCCACTTCCTCTTACATCCCTAATTCCCTTAAAAGCCCAACTTTCAGGTAGTACTGTGTTAATTTAAATATCCTTTTTCTACCTGCTCACCTCCCTCCCACTTACTGAGCAACCCTTCAGAATTTGACTACTTTATGAACTCTAGCACCTAAATATGTTCTCACAAGGTACTTTAGTAATTTTGCTGTTGCTAAATCTAATGGACACTTTTCAACAGTAATTTTTCTTGAATTCTCAACAGTATCTGACTATTCTCCTTCTTGAAATATCCTCTTATCCAATTTAATAAGAACTAATTTTTCCTGGTTGACTTCCCCCTCCAGTAGTTCCTCATTTCTATCCCTCATGTCTTTTCATTCACCCCTTTCTTCTCTTTTGATGTAGACTCTCCTTGGCAAATTTCATCAAAGTCCATGATTTAGCAAATTCTGACCACAGATTTCCAGCTAAACAAATTAAAGACCTTCGTTTGGATCTTAATCTATCTAAAAGAAAACTTAGCATCTTCTCTGAGAAATTTAATTTACTCTGTCTTCTGTATTGTCTAATTAGACTGATGGTAATCCCATCCACATAAACTCCCCCACCCCACCAAAAATAAATACTGGCAACCATGTTTGACTTGCATCTCTTCTTCTATTACTTAAGTTTCCAAATTCAATAAGTTATTTTGCTAAATAGTTCTCCAGTTTTCAACAACCATAATAGTTCAGATAATTGTTATCCCTCACTTGAATTACTTCAACAGTATATTTCCAGTGCAATCTTTGTCCTTTCTGTTTAGTTTTTATACTATGTAGAGAGGGATGCCTCCACAAGCATATAGTTGATTGGATTGCTCTCTATTTAAAAAGCCATTTAGTGTCTCTTTATCACTCATCTGTCAATAGTAAATTGTGGCATGATCTGGTTACTATTTACCTTTCCACTACTATTTCTCACTATTATCCCATCTTGCATATTTAATAGCTATCAGTTATTCAAACATGTCACTGTTTCATCCTGGTTTAGGATACGTGCTGCTTTTTCTCTCCCTTGAATATGCTTCTTTCTTTGAATCCATTCATTTCCTGCTTATAAAACAGGTCTTCCCTTACTTCAATCACAAATCCTAGCCTAGTTTAGTCTAAGACTTAGCTGCTAAGTCTAGTCTAAATGAAAGGCTCCATTGTTAGCTCATATTATATAATCTTCTTTTGTACCCATCACACTATATTTTAGCTTCCTCTTTACCTTTTTCTTTTGTTAGATCCTAAGGAAATATATGGAGGGCATGGCATTTTTTTGGTTTATCATTGTTTTATCTGATATTTAAAAGTGCCAAAAGAGGATAGGTGTTCAATGAATATTTGTTGAATGTCATTGACTAATATTAATATTTTCTAAAGATTCAGGAAAGCAGTGTAGGTAATTTACTTTCGAAAAAAAAGAAAGTATTCAGCCTATTTTAGAGATAAACAAGTGTGTTAGTTTTCCTTTTAAGTGAGTGAAGTAAAATTCTATGCTTGGAAAACTGAAATTAGGACTGTCCCCTTCTGAAGCTTTCATAACATAAAGCCCATCAGTGTGTATAGATTGAGTCAAATAAACAATGGTAAATAAATGAGTGAATGAATCATGGAAAGTATATAAATTAAATCAAGGAAAAGTATTACTTGTCTCTGAATGTCTAAAAGTATCCCATTAAGGCTAATCCATTGTAAAGTAGGTCATCTGCTTTCCTGAATGATTTCTAGGGTGCTGAATGAAGGAAGCACCAATCATCACAAGGTAAACTTAAGGGTAGAACTTCAAAGTGCAAAGCTGTGAAAAAACTTTGTAAAATTTATGGTTAAGATAATATTTTATATTGGTATCTTTGAGTTCTGATTAAGCCTATAAAAAAACACTTAGAGGAAAGAAATGGCTAATCTACACAAAATGAATTTTCTGTTGGATCCATAGGGAGAAATACAGATGAGATTTTCAAAACGGACAACAATAAATTTTGAGCTAGATCAGCAGCAGTTAAAGGTTTTTAATGACTTGCGTATATATTCATCACACGTACAGCCTCTAAATTCACATGTAACGGGTAGTACGGTTATAATTCAAATCAGCAAAAGCCAGGAAATTCAAATGCAAGGATAAACCATAATTTACACTATTGAATTTTCACATCCCGTTCCTGGCTCCATCTGAAATTCCTCCTGAGAATCTTAAGTCAAAGTTCTGTCTGGAAGAAGTAATCCTGAGGTAACCTAAGAGCCTCTGTCACCACATAAGCAAAGGAGATTCCACAAGCCCGCAGGAGTGTAGAGTAATCCTTCCCAACAATATAACGTACAGTGCTGTGTACTCAGAGAGCCAAAAAAAAAAAAAAAAAATCAATTGTATTATGCAACTACAGTAAGTATATCTACCCAAAAGGGAAGCTATTTTGGCATGGCTTGCTCATTGTAGATGTTATTTCCTTTTGCAATATATTTAGCAATACATTTGTGGTTATTACAAATAAGTAAAACTCGACGTGCAACCACCACAGTAAAATCATTGGGAAAAAAAAAATTCTAAACTATTCTTTAGGTTAGAAATCTTTATGGATTTCTTTAATAAAAAGTCATTATTCCAGTAAGACAAGGGTTTAAGAAATTATGGATGTCTTTTTCCTCCTTACTTAATCATATTGGCAATCTAAGTAAAACCTCCTAAATGCTTTCTGAAGTTATTGATTCTGCTTGCAGAAATCTTTCTGAACTATATCATAGAGTCATTAGCAGGTAATACTATGCCTTACAAATTATGTACTGACAGAATTTACTGGTGAGGTAAGAGAATCAGGACTCATTGGCCATTTGCTCAACTAATTGTTGCTACTGTGTGCATTTTAGTGCATGCAGTCTCTGCAAAACTGTTTTTAATGAGGCCATTAGTCTTTTTCTTATATTATTCCCCTAATTCCCTTCTATATTCTTTAAAACCCTAATCAGCAAAATCATTCACAAAACCACTTTTTAAAGTGAAACAGTTAGCTGCAATGTGGTATCTATGGGTTTAAGTGTTATACCTTTAATAAATGTATACTGCACATCTCGAAGGGAGTCAATTCCATAAATTTGTTCAGTAAATAATAATAATGGTCTTAATAAGGTACCATGCATATTTGATGAGTTTTTAATGTAAAGCATATTTCCTAATATAGAAACTATACAAAAACCAATCTTTCAATTCTAGTAATTATATTCCCTAGGATTTGTTAAGAGAGGGAGCTTCCGAGTGAATGCTAATTAATTCCTTCTCTAAAATCCCACACATCCAAAAGAGTTAATATTGAATATAAAACAGACATGCAAATTAACTGTGGTAGAAACATTAAAAGTATACAAATGTGGCCAAAAAATAAGTATCACAATGAAAGGGAATAACTGCAATTCGACAAATTTAAGTTCTAGGCCCAAAGGTAACAAAAATATACACCCAAATAGGATAGTCCTCTCTCAAATTTTTAGAGGAATCATTGTTTCTATAGAATGACACTACACGAATAGTACTTCTAATTCTAAATTAATGTTATTAACAAATTAATAAAGGTCTAACACCAATGTAAAACATCAACCCTTTATATTTTAAATAACACAAAATACTTATTATAGGCATTATGCTTTCATATCAACACTATTCAAATTTCAGTTTGGTTAAAAATTTTCCTGGAGTAAAATTCTCTATGAATTTTTAAGTGTTCAGTAGATGTATTGACTGTAAATTCCTTCTCTATACACTGAAATTTTAAATGAGTCAAACTAAAGTATCCATAAATTCAAATAGTGTGTGTGTGTGCATGCACACACATATATGTGCATCAGAATATAATCTGAAATAAGATAATTGGATTCTGTAACAATTACTCCAAAAATCAATAAATGACTGAATCCTAAATATATAGAGAGAGTCTAGATCGTTTTTCTTGCCTTTGTATTTCATGTTCTCCATCTAGATGCATCACACATGTTTAATGTAACATGAAAACAGCCTCCCAGCTGGACTCCTTTTCTCTGTTCCACCGTTCTTTCTGTCCCACACACAATTCTTCACATAGGTATTAGAATGGATTGCAATTTATATATCTAATTATGCAACACTTTTGCCACAATTTGTGGAGTGAAACCTACACTCCCTACTTTAGTCTACAAGGCCATACTGGATTTGTTCATGATGTTATCCAGTCTCATTTCTCATAACTCAGTTCTAAGCTATTTTATATCTCGATTTCTTTGTAGATATTGTTCCCCATTGCCTGGGTTGCTAATCCCTTTTCCAATACCACCATGATAAATATTAAGTCATTTTCAAGGTACATGAATGTCACTTTTCTGTAGTATCTTGCCTGATACTCCACTCTCGGTTATTGTTCTTTACATAATAATTGAATTAAATATTTACATATGTAACTATCATATTAGTCTATGAGCTACTTGATATGAAGGACATTATTTACCTAATTATTGTACCATTATTTGTTATATTTCCATGTATGTGATAACTACACAACAAATATTTTATAAAAGGTACTTAGTGGGCATTTTATAAGTTCCTTAACATACACTCTATATTAAGGCCTAGAAGAATAACTCCAGATTTGGGGGCTGGGGGATATGAAGGGCTGCCTAATTGTAATCAATCACCTCTGTGTGTTAATGATTGTTTTAGATATTAGTAAACCTAAGCTAATCAACACATTACATATTCTGGCTGCAGAAATAGATTCAGAATGGACCTTGACCTAATGCATATCAAGAAGCATAAGAAGATTTTGTGAGATTCCTTTGCATTTATCAAAGAGCTTCAGGAAATGATTCCAATTTCATCTGGACAATGCCATATGGGGACATCTTTAATCTACCCGTTCCATTACATCTAGGATTTATTTCACTTAAGCAACTTAGATTTACATTTAGCTTATTACTTATACCAATTTCAACTGAAGTCAGTTAGAAATGCAGCTGGCAGAGCCTATGATATTAAAAGCAATTTCAAATACATAGATCTTGTTCAACAATTTTATAATTAATTCAAACTTTTACCCTCAGTTATCTACTTTTTGGTTTTTGCACCATTCTTTCCCAAATTCCTCTCTTCAATTTTCCACAAAGTATCTCTGTCTAGATCTCCTTCTCTCTATCTTAATTGCTCTATATTTTGTTTTCATATAGCTGTTGTCATTATCATAAGAAGACATTTCATTTCCAAGGTTTCTGAGAGTAATGAAAAGACTCTTGTCCCAATTGGATTTCCTCTATCTCAATTGGTCAAATTCTGAACATTTCACAAGAATGCTATAAAATGTCACAATATTATAAATATTCTTCAGTGTCTTTTTTGCTAGATTTTAGGCTTGCCTAAATTGCTCAGAATGAACTCCTACATACTGTCATTACTAGCAGTCAAAATTGTTCAAACACAGGACTTTATATATACACATATACATATGTATGTTTATTAACACACATTATATAATATACATTTTATACATATATATTTAAATATTCCCTGATTTATACATATTTTATTAATAATACAGTATGTCTTCCTATCTATAGTCTATCATTTGTTTCAGCAAAGAGAAAATACAAGATTTTGTTGAGTACATAATATTTTTAATATTAACTTTAAAGATTTTAAATTTTCCTTTTTACAACAGAATAATATTCTATTTTATGGCTATATCCTGTTTTGTTTATTCACCAATCAGTCAATGGGCATTAGGTTTGTTTCCACTGTTATTATGAATAATGCTGCTATGAATATGTGTGAAAGTTTATATGTAAATGTATGTTTACACCTACACTCTTTTGGGTATATAATTGGCAGTAGAATTGCTGAGTGATATGGTTACTGTATGTTTAACTTTCTAATGAACTGCCAAACCATTTTCAACAATAACTGCACCATTTTATATTTCCACCAGCAATGTATGAAGGATCTAATTTCTGTATATCTTTTCTAACACTTGTTATTTTTTATTATTTTAATTACAGCTGTTCTAGTTGTTAAGAATCATGATACAATACGGATAAACTTTGAAAACATTATTCTAAATGAAAGAAGACAGAAAATAAAAAGATCAGATATATGATTTGATTTAAACCAAATATACAGAATAGGTAAATCCACACAGCAGGAAGTAGATTAATAGTTCCCAGGGATTGGATGGAGAGTAGAATTGGAAGTGACTGGCAGTGGGTGTAGGGTTTTATTTTTGAAGGGGGTGATGTAATTAAAATATTCTGGAATGGGACAATGGTGATAATTGCCCTACCTTGTGACATTACTAAAAACTGCTGAATTGTCACCTTTCCACTGACAGATTTTGTCATACTAAATTTTATATTATGTGAATTATATCTCAATGAAAAATAGAAAGAATCAAGCATACAGGGAGGAAAAAAAAAAAGTAAATACTCTCCCATATTCCCAGTGCTTTCTGTAAAGAAGGAAGAAAAAGATAAGGAAAGAAGATACCAAGGTTCGGATTTGTGTCATGGCCACAATATTTCTGAGTTTCAAAGGCTTACTGTGGGGGAGTTTTTGTTCCACTCTGGTAGAAAATCAGCAGAGCCGGTGGCCTCTCCTTAGCAGGGAGTGAACCCAGAGTAGATGCAGCCATGAATAGCACTCAGGCAGAGGTAAAGCCTGCTTGCCCACTCAACCTAGCCTTCATTTCCATGTGTGTGTGTGTGACACTGGATGGAAAGAATTCCTCCATGGTCCTTGATACAGGAAGGCTCATCAAGACTCCACAGGAGGGGCTTGAGTGACAGAGACTCACTCAGGGAGGGTATGGATGGAGGACACAATCAGACTTAGAGGTGTCCACAGTGCCACCAATATGTAAAGGTAAAACTAGATTGGCTGGAGTGGCATAGGCTGTAACTAAGCCAGGAGAGAGACCAGACAGTGTATGCACATCTCAAACTCCATGCTAAATTTACCTACTAATGTGAAAGTTATTAATACATGCTTTAACAGTATAAAATTTATAGCACGAATGACCTCAGAATAAACGGTGACCAGTTGGGATCTTTTCATGACTAGAACAGTCATAGTAGCAGGACACTCAAAGTTATAAAAACCAAGCATTAGCGCTAAAAAAAAAGCCTGTTTTAGTTAAAGACTTTGAGGGTTAGAGCAATGTTATTAAATTAGTAGACTAAATCTCATCTTTTTCCATCTCCTACCCTCTTCAGTAGGTGATAGATTTGGGGGATGAGAAGGGAGACATTTGGGGGATGAGAAGGAAGACCTGCAAGCTCCATTGCTCTCTTATGGTTAGCACCATGCTCTAACCAACCGAGCTAACAGGCCAGCTAATTAATCTCTTAGATAGCAATGAGGAGAAGAATGGGGAATGTGGAGGAAGTCTAATAGCCTGGGAATATTTTCAAAAGAGAGTGAGTTACTTTAACTGACTATTTATTTATGGTTCTGGACCTATATTTCCCTGGAATCTGTATTCCACTAGGTAGGAGCTGATTATACCCATCTCTTACTAACTCCTTGTTTAGTTAGGTCATGTTTGTACTTTGAAATCATCCATGGTGGGAATACCATAGACATGTGTACCCCAACAGGGTCTTTTCTTTCTATAAATCATTTTATGACAGTGCCAGTGTTTGGGAGTCTAGAAAATGTAGACTCTCCTTCACAGGCAAAGATCCTGTCTTGAGTGAAAGAAAGGGTTTATGGAAAATATCTCAAAATTTGAGCACCTAACCAAAATATAGTTGAAGTTTGGCAATAAGGGATTAGCCAAAAATTATCTTACTGAAAAGCCTCAGTTTTGTTCTCTTTTATTTCCTCAGCTTATGAAGAAATTTGGAAACATCTTATCAAAGAAACTGTATTTTTAATGTCCATATGAGTCCATCACATTCATTGACTTGCATGTGTTGAACCATCCTCACATCCCTAGGATGAAACCCACTTGATTGTGGTGAATTATCTTATTGATGTGCTGTTGAATTCAGTTTGCTATTATTTTGTTGAGGATTTTTATGTTTATGTTCCTCAGAGGTATATGTCTATAGCTTTTGTTTATTTGTTGTGTCCTTTCCTGGCTTTGCTATAGGGTGATACTGGCTTTGTAGAATGAATTAAGGAGGAATCCCTTATCAAGATCCCTAATCTTGATATTATGGAACAGTTTCAGTAGAATAGGTACCAGTTCTTCTTTGTATTAGTATGTCCGGTAGAATTTGGCCACGAACCCATCTAATCCTGAGCTGGGTTTTTTTTGTAGTTGTTGGGGGGGGTGGCTTTTTATCACTCATTTAATTTTACTGATAATTGTTCTATTCAGGAGTTCTGTTTTTCCCTGTTGCAATCTTGGGAGGTTGCATGTTTTCAGAAATTCATCCATTTCCTACAGGTTTTCTAGTTTGTGAGCATATAGTATTTCATAATACTCTATGATGATCTCTTATAATTTCTATGATATCTGTTGTAGTGTCTCCTTTTTCATTTCTGATTGTGTTTATTTGGATATTCTCTCTTCTTGGTTAGTTTAGGTAGTGATTTATCACTTTTGTTTACCTTTTTGAGGAACCAAATTTTTGTTTTGTTGATTCTTTGTACTTTTTTTTTTCAGTCTCTATTTTATTTAGATCTGCTATGATCTTTGTCATTTCTTTTCTTCTGTTAACTTCGTGTTTGGTTTGTTTTTATTTTTCTATTTCCTTGACGTGTGATGTTATGTTTTTAATTTGTGATCTTTCTACTATTTTGATGTGGGCATTTAATGCTATAAACATCACTCTTAGCACTGCTTTTGCTATATCCCACGGGTTTTGGTATATTGTGTTTTTATTTTCATTCATTTCAATTTTTTTTAAATTTCTCATCTTTATTTTTTCTTTAAAACAGTAATAGTTCAGGAGGATGCTGTTTAATTTCCATGTATGTTCATAAATTTGAAATTCCTCTTTTTAATGATTTCTATCTTCATTCCACTATGGTTTAAGAAGATACTTGATATGATTTTGATTTTTTAAAATTTGTTAAGACTTGCTTTGTGGCCTAAAATGTGGTCCGTCTTTGAGAATGTTCTGTGTGCTAATGGAAAAATGTATATTCTGTTGTTGCTGGGGGAATTTTCAATAAATAACTGTTAAGTCCATTTGATCTAAAGTTTAATTTAAAGCCAATGTTTCTTTGTTGATTTTCTGTCTCAATAATCTGTCTGGTGCTGTGAATGGGGTGGTGAATTTTACCACTGATATTTTTTATTTATTTTTACTGTTTATCTCTTCTTTTTAGGTCTAGTAATATTTGTTTTGTGAATTTGGGTGCTCTGATGTTGAGTGCATATATATTTAGGATCATTATATCCTCTTGCTGTATTGATCCCTGAATTAATCCCTTTATACTTATACAATGACTTTCTTTGTCCTCTTTTGCTATTTTTGTTTAAAGACTGTTTTTTCCTGATATAAGTACAGCTACTCCTGCTCACTTTTTGTTTCCATTTGCATGGAATATCTTCTTCTACTCCTTTATTTTCAGTTTAAATGTGTCTTTAGGCATAAAGTAGGTTCCTTGTAAGCAGCATATAGTTAGATCATGATTTTTATCCATTCTGCCAATCTATGTCTTTTAAGTGGGACATTTAATACATTTACTTTCAAGGTTAATATTGATAAGTGAAGCTTTATTTTTACCATGTTGTTAGTTGATTTGTAGTTGTTTTATAGTCATTTGTTTCTCTTTTTCTCTTTGTGGTTTGATGAAATTTTGTCATGTTCCCATTTAATGCCTTTCTCTTTCCCTATTGTGTGATTGTTTTATTAGACCTTTGAGTTTTATGTTTTTGTGAGTTTTTGTGATGATAAACATTGAGTTTTCTTTTCCAGGTTTAACACCATTTTAAACATTTCCTGTATGGCCAGTCTAGAGGTGACAAATTCTCTCAAAATTTTCTTATCTGGAAAAGACTTCTTCATTTATGAAGCTTATTCTGGTTGGATAAAACATTATTGACTGACAGATATTTCTTTCAACACTTTGAAGACACCCTCCAATTCTCCTTTGGCCGTAAGGTGTCCACTGAAGGGTCTGCTGTTTGTCTGATTATGTATTCTTTGTAGGTGACTAGATGTGCTTTTTCTTGCTAATTTTAAATGTCTTTTTTTCACTTCAACTTTAATCATTCTGATTGTAATGTGCCAAGATGAAGTCATTTTTGCAATGTATTTACTTGAGGATTGTCGTGCCTCCTCTATTTGAATGTCTAACTCTTTTGCTAGTCCCGGGAAGTTTTTCATTGATTATTTCCCTTGCTAGGTTTTCTAAACTCTTTGATCTCTCTTCTCCCTTGGGCTTTTCAATAATTTCAAAGTTTGGTCACTTTATGGAGTCCCAGACATCTCAAAGGCTATGCTCATTCTTTCTTATTCTTTTTTCCTTATTTTTGTCTGACTGGATTATTTCAAAACACTGTTAATCAAGTTCTGAAATTCTTTCTTCTGACTGGTCTAGCCCAGTTTTAAAGTTTTCAAATGTGTTTTGTATTTCCTTGAATTTTTTTTTTTAAGATAGCTCTCTCCTTGGTAAATTTTCCATTTATATCCTGAATTGATTTTCTTTTTGTACTGGTTTTCAGATTTCTCTTCTCTTCTCTTCTCTGAGATTTTTTTTAATCAATATTTGATATTCTTTATCTGGCAATAGAAACAGTTTTTTTATTGAGATACATTGCTGGACAATTTTTGTGGTCCTTTCTTGATGTCATATTCCTTTGCTTTTTCATGTTTCCTGCATTCTTGCATTGATATCTGAATGTCTGATGTAGTAATCACTTGTTTAATATTTTAAAATTGCTTTAGAAGGGCAGAATTTTGAGTAGAATACTTTGGCTTTGTTTTGGGGTAAAATTTTTAACAAAGTAAAAAAAATTGAGAAACATCAATCTTAGAAATATGGTCTAATAAATAAATTATAATGTACAATTGACTCATAGAAGTGGAGTTATACATAATTATATTCATTCATTAATTCAACAAAGTTCTATTGTTATGAATAATACAGAATATGTCTCTGTCCTTAGAAATAGTAATCTTAGAAATGTAAAAGAGTACTATGCTTTAAAAGGCTTGCATACTCCAAATAGATTATGGATCATATCTGTCTTACCTTTTAAAAAAAGAAAATCTTGGCTTATTTATAGTAATTAAAATTAAAGCTGGAAATCTAGATAACTATATTAACATCTATTTGAACTTAATATTTCCCTCTTGCCTCTATTAGATGCAATATCTACCCAGTAGTCTGTTGTTTTGTTTTGTTTTTCAATTTTGTCTGGGGGTGTTTCGTTACTTTGAAATTTCTATTTCTTAATAGGGTGATTAGATAAGACATCTAATGTCTAGATTTTATTATTTAATGTCATGAAATTTTACAACTTCTTTATTTTTAATTAACTTTTTCATTTTTCCCTTTTATATAGTGTTGTATAATGTATATGCAGTGAAATATACAAATTTTAAATGCATGGTTAGATAAATTTTGTCAACTGCATTGTTTTAATATGCACTTTGATCAAGATATTGAATATTCCCAATACTCCAGAAAAATTTTTCATGCCTCTTCCGAGTATATCAGTCACATGTCCCATTACAGAGACAACCATGATTATGAAATTTTATTGTGTATTAATTTTGATATTCCAGTACTTCATTTGAATGGAATTTCTAAGGATGTGTTCTATTCATGTCTGTTTCTTTCCAATGTGTTCTATTCATGTCTGTTTCTTTCCACTGGGCATATTTTGAGATTTAACCATGTTTCAGGTATTAATAGTTTCTTTCCCATTTTATTTTTTTAAATTACTGAGTAATGTTTTCTTGTGTTTATAACATAATTATCAATTTTCCTGTTGATGGATATTTGTTGTTTTTTTATTTTTGGTATGAATTAAGCTGCTCTGACATTCTTGTTCAAATATTTAATTGTATATGTGTTACTATCTCTCTTAGATAAATACCTAGAAATAAATTTGCTGAATCATATGGTGAATGTAAGGTTAATTTTAAGAGACATTGCCAGACTGATTTCCATAGAGGTTGTATATTTGTACATGCCCACTGGCAAAGTACGAGAGTTCCAGTTGTTCCACATTCCCATCTATTATCTATCTATTTATCATCTGTTTTTTACTGTGACTCTTTCTAATTTTAGCTATTCTAGTTTACCTGTAGTGCAATCTCTATATGAGTTTCTTTTTTATTTTTCTTAATGACTAAAAAGATGATGAGTGCTTTTGCACTTATTTACTGACCATTTCATCAGTCTATACTTTTTAAATCCTTATTCATCTTTTGGCCATTTTTTTTTATGGTTAATAGGGCTCCTATATGCTTACTGATGTTTGTTCTACTTTTTTCTGTCAATCACTGAATACTGTTGAAATCTTAAACTATAATTTTGAACTTGTCAGTAATTCTTTTCAGTTTGATTTACTTTTGCTTGATGTATTCTGAAACTCTGTTGTTAGGTGTGTACACATTTACAATTACTGTCTTCTTGATAAATTGACATTTTTATTATTTTAAAATGTCTCTACCTCTATAAAAACTCCCTGTTCTACAGTTTTCTTTGAATGATAGTTACATTGCTATTTTAGATATCTTATGATTAATATTATTATTTTTTATATTGGTATTCTTTATCCTTTTAACACATCTTTGTGTTCATATTTAATGTATGTCTCTTTTAAGCAGTATATACTGGATCATTGTTTTTTTTGTTCATTTTGACAATGTCTGTCTTTTAATTATAGAGTTTATTCCATTTAAATTTAATATAATTTTCTATATTATATGATCTGGTAAAAGTCAACCTTTTTTCTATTTCTCTCCTATTTACCTTCTCTGATATTCTTATTTTATCCTCATTTCCTGAACCAAAGTTCAAGAACATATTCTAGTCAATTGGAGAAAACTTGGAGGTTCAATTAATCTCCCTTTCTCATAGTCATGCCCACCTAGTTGTGTATGTCTAAATATAGCAGATGTGATGTTTTGCAATGGCTATTATTATATATTTGGATAGAGGATTATAACATATTTAAATATCTATTGTATAACCAATATTTTGGTGTTTAGTACTTCTATCATTTTTTTTGCATTTAGTTCATTAAATTTACATGTAAGCCCAACATGATTTCCTATAATATATAGTCAACAAAAGAATTTTATTATTATTATTATATAATTTTCTAAAATAAAAAGAATTTAAGTAGATCTCATTTTATAAAATATTATATTACTTACAGCCAGGCATGACTTGTGGTGAAATCTTGGGTAAAATACCGAAATTCACCACAGCTTGGTTTGTGCATTCAGAAGATAGAAGTCACAATGTGCTCATAATTGAAAATTACTATGATATTATCCCATGAAGTACTATTTCCACAGGTTAGCGCTTTAGGTGTTTTCTCTTTTATAATAAAAATTTTCCATAACCATAACTAGCAGCTAGAGAAAAAAATCTGATGGAACTACATTCTGGACAGATAACATATAACCAAGTAATATTTTATATGTATGTTCAAAAACATCAGGCTTGATGAAACAAGTGACATTAAATATATGGGAGTGACTGACATAGGTTTTCAACTTATCCCACTCTTTTCACACTTATCTTTTATTTTAATTATTATCCTTGAACTTGGTGGCATCATTTACAAATTTGAATTATAGGCAAAGTTTAAAATATTAAAACATGGAAAAGAGCAATAAGACAAA
This sequence comes from Cheirogaleus medius, assembly GCA_008086735.1. NCBI lineage: Eukaryota > Metazoa > Chordata > Mammalia > Primates > Cheirogaleidae > Cheirogaleus > Cheirogaleus medius. Next base: position 44,883,652 of record VBSM01002608.1, read on the forward strand.
CTGCTCCCTATATGTTACCTTATTACTGCAATTATATCTTTTTTCTTTTTATAAAATAAGCTCTGATTCAGGTGAGGCAAAGACAATATATGTAACCTAAACATTTGTACCCCTATAATATGCTGAAATAAAAAAAAGTTAAAAAAAATAAATTAAAAAGATAATACATAAAATGCCCTAAGGGCAGAGCACTGAGTACACGACAGACCCATTAAATGTTTAACGTGGTAATAAAAAAAAAAAAGAAATGTATTTTTAGCCCTAGGTAATACTTTTCTAAAACAGTTCATGTCAACCTAATTTATTACAGTGCAAAGGTATTTTCTATTATTGAATTTTAACACTTAGAAAAGAATTAGAAAAAATAATGCATTTTGAAGTCATCACAAGATGCTTTTTATTTTTCTTTAAAATTGTTTGACTTAAAAATATATCTTTTGCATAAAAATTAGAAAATGAAAATTGACAATGAATAAATAATATAATCACAGACAAACTGAATCAAAGTACTAAATTTATTCTTCCATAATTTATCACTTTCAACATTTGAGGTAAAGCATTCTAGTTATCATAGAAAGATTAGGTAGATGAAGTACACATGTGTATATATGCACACATGCAGATAGACATACATACTTATAAAACTATGTGCACACATACATGCATGTAAATATAGATCTACTACCTTTTATGCATTTAAAAAATATAACTATCTTGAATATTTCTCCAGGGAAACACTTATAAACTTCTGTCTTTTCCCCTTTTAGGTAGAAAGGAAAAATCACCCAAACTCCTAATAGCAAAGGTAAAAAAATCTCCATTCCCCTCTCTCCCTTCACCCTCTCTCTTTCTCTCTCTTTTGATATATGACTCTGCTGATACTATTTAAACTGATAAGAACAGATACTGCACTCAATCTTAGCCAAAAGGCTGAGAAGTAATACCGCAGACACTATTTAGCAACCTGTTTTTCATTCAAAAAATATGAATTTTAAAATGCACCATATTTTTAAAAGTAAGATTGTAAAATAATACTAAAACAATCCTTATATGATAATACAATAAGCTTCTTCTATTTTTAATTATTAGATAATGGACAAAGTACACCCTCCTATGCATACCTGTGTAAATTTGTTCAATTATCACCCTTCAAAATAGTTTTAGGAATTAAAATACTTGGGCAAAATGAGATTAAAACAATTTATTTTTTTAAAAAATTATTATGACAATGGTTATATTCTAAAACCCTGCAAACCACTGCTGATTTTATCTTTGTTAAAAGATATCAGCTAAATATGGTATCGATGGGATCAATTTGGAGGAACTCACCACTGATGGCTTAGAATGTCCTTTTATTACTAAGTAATGCAGTGTAGTGGAATGAAATTAAGTACATCCTGGCAGAACGCTACACATAGAGTTGTTTTGAAAGGTGAGGGTTGGGAGAGAGAACAATTAGAGACACTCACTTGAAACCATTTTGCTCCTGCTGACCAGTTAGCAGATGAAGCTGAAGCCTATTGCTTGAAGTGTAAGTCTCATGTCTCATGCTACCAAACAGAAAAACCTGTCGCTACTGTTTTTCCTTTTTTTTTTTTTTTGAAAAGAATTGAAATGACTTCCCACTTAAATATTTTTCTACCTAGCCTCATGAGGCTCTCAAAACATTTTGCTTGACTTCTTACCTCTTAGTGCTCTCTGCTTCCTGAACAGCTGCTTAGCCTTTAGCCCAAGACATTTATAAATCAGAAAATGCCTTAAGATTAAAAGCAGGAAAAATCTCAGTCACCCTAATATGCTTTCTTCTCCCTAGGATTTTGGCCCTAAATGTCTGGATGCTTTATTAGACCTTTCTCCACATTCTGTCCTCAAGTTTGCCAACCCCTGCTTTAGCTCACTTGAAAATATTAGCATAAGAGAAAAACACATGTTAATTATGCAAAGAAAAGGCAGTGAGGGCTGTACCAGCACTAGTTGTTATTGAAATCTATTCTAAATCACTAATTTAAAATGGTATTAAAAATGGTAAATGTATTCACAGAACAGACATATAGCTAAATAGAACAAGGATAATACAGAAATAGACATAATATATTTGTAATATAATTTATGAAAAATATTTAGTCATTTGAAAACATTTTCAAAAGAAAAGCAGAAAAGTGCCAAAATCAATATGGTAGCATTTGAAAATACTGTTTGAATGAGAAAAATTTGGAAAAACATTTTAAACAAAGCCAAAGAAGTAATATAAATATAACTGAAATTTTATGTTAACAATTGTGTAATGAGAAAGGATATTCATTCTACATGGGACCTAATACCTAGTATCCCTAAAAATTGTTTAAATAAATTAAAGAAAAACAAAGACATATTTCACATATGAATATAAATAAATTGAATATTTCAATTACAATCTGGGGAAAATAATTTCAACACCTCCTTGAGTCAAAAGACTAATTCCTTCAATTTTTCTTTTATATTAATTCATTAGATAAAAGCCTGAAAGGAAAAATGGAAAAAGTACATGTAAGAATAAATAGAACGCAGAAAAATTCCATAATGGAACAAAATAAAAATATAAAGTTCTCCAAAATAGACAAAAATGCTGTATCTTACTCATAATTTAAAGATGTAAAATAAATTTATAAATTACTATTTTTTTCTTATCAGAGCAAAATAAAACTGGTATTTATTTGGTAATAACAAATGTTGGATAAGATATGAGAAAATAGGCAATGATATTTTTTTGCTGTCAGTATCAACTGAGGCAAACATTTGAAAGCTCATTTGAATATATATGTACCAGTTACACTAGTAATCCATCAACCTGGGTAGAAGCACTACTTTGCCAAAATATAAATGGGAGGATATTTATGGTAGCATTGTTTTCAGTATCATCTATCTATAAACAAAAACAATGTGGTACTACACATGGCCAGAGTACAGGAAGGTACGGCTTAATAGGTGTCACTAATGTAACAGTATTACACAAAGCAACAAGAAAAAAACAACCAACTCAGTGGAAAAATGGAAAAATAATTTAATGATGCGAATAAACAACCGACAGAATGGGAGAAAATATTCACATGCTACACATCCAATAAAGGGCTGATAACTAGAATCTATAAGAACTCAAGAAAATCAACGAGAAAAAATCAAACAACTGCATTAAAAATTGCACAAAGGACATGAACAGAAACCTTTCAAAAGAAAACACTTATGGCCAAGAAACATATAAAAAAATGCTCAACATCTCTAATCATCAGGGAAATGCAAATCAAAACCACAGTGAGATATCACTTAACTCCACTGAGAATGGCTTTTATCAAAAGTTCCCAAACAACAGATGCTGGCATGGATGTGGAGAAATGGGAACACTCTTACACTGCAGGTGGTACTGCAAACTAGTACAACCTCTAAGGAAATTAATATGGAGATACTGGGAGGCCGAGGTGGGAGGATCACTGAAGGTCAGGAGTTCGAAACCAGCCTGAACAAGAGTGAGACCCTGTCTCTGCTAAAAATAGAAAGAAATTAATTGGCCAACTA
>VBSM01002608.1:44887495-44927839 GCA_008086735.1 Cheirogaleus medius
TACTGGGTATTTACCCAAAGGAAAAAAAGACATTCTATAAAAAAGACATCTGTATTAGTATTCATAGCGGCACAACTCACAATTGCAAAGATGTGGAAACAACCCAAGTGCCCATCAATACATGTGTGGATTAATAAAATGTCATATATGTATAGCATCGAGTACTACTCAGCCACAAAAAGCACTGGTGAGCTAACATGTATTATCCTGGATGGAGTTGTAACCTATTCTTCTAAGTGAAGTATCACAAGAATGGGAAAACAAACACTACATTTACTCACCATTAAATTGGTACTAATTGATCAACAGTTATGTGCACATATAGAAGTAACATTCATAGGGCATGGAGCAGGTAGGGGGTATGGGTAAATTCACACCTACTGGATGCGGTGTACAATGTCTAGAGGTTGGGCATGTTTATAGCTCTGACTTGGGTGGTGCAAAGGCAATATATGTAACCAAAACTTTTGTACTCCTGAATATTCTGAAATAAAAAAAATGCCATTTAACAATACAAATTAAAAAAATAATTTTAATGCAACATAAAAAAAGAATTTCAAAGAATAAACGGCCCATACACAAATGCACGAAGAATGACATTTTAAATAATGAATAGTAAACTAAAACCATAATTATATATAATGTTACATGTACTAGATTGTAAAAAAAGACAAAGCAAAATGTAGGTGAGGATATATAGGACACTTGAAATATGAAAATAAATGAGATATCTATATATAATGCTTATCCCATGATGTGGGAGGAATAAAAAGTTTAATAAAGCATTCTGAAAAAAAATTGAGATTACCTAGGAAGGTGAGCATATCCTAGGACTCAAAATTATATTAGGTTAAATTTACCCTTAATAACTCATATACATGGCCCAAGAAATATGTGTAAGATTCTCTATAGAGGCAAAAAAGAACAAAACAAAAATATTTTTTTTAGAAATGGGGTTGTCCATCAAGAGTTAAACACATTTTAAAAATATGTGATATATTTATATGACAGAATACTATATTGAAGTTAAAATGAATGAAGTATACTTACATTTATCACCATATCTTCATTTCAAAAATATAATGTTGAGCAAAAGAAACATGTCATAACTGAATATATGTGGAAAGACTTTAATTATATAAAGTTGAATTTTTTTATATTGCTTAAGAATGAAAATACATGTAATAATCCTATAGACAAACTCAATGAATTAAACATAATATTTAGGATAATGGTTACCTACCATAGGAAGAGGAAGAAGGAAGCTCTTAGAGGGTTACTTGAATTCTTAGAAATTCTATTTACTGGCCTAAGTAAGGATGTACAATTTTGTAAATGATTGCTCATTATATCCATATTCTTTTTCACTCAAACTTTTTGGTATATTGTTTGTATATTTGTTTGGTATATTGTTTGGTATATTTTTGGTATATTGTTTATTTCACAGTGAAACCAACAAATTTTTTAAAAAATTATAGATATCAAAGACAAATCAATTCCATTATGAGCATAATTGCTCATACTAGAAAGTAAAACAAAATAGAACACACACATACACATAGTTAAAAAGTGAAATACTAGTTGAAAAAAACTTAAGATATATCTGAATAAACTCTCATTTACCAGGGGAAAATAAGTTAAAAGCATAACATGATGATAAATACCATGAAATTAAAGTTATAGAACTTAAAGAAGAGAGAAGATTCAAGAACATTTTGACAGAAAAAGAAAGTCACTCAAAACAGGCAATATTATGGTTTACTTCAGACTTCCTTGCAACAATATTCAAAGGCTATAATATAAACTGTAAAGGAAAAAAATTGAATGTTATGATAAAAGCAATGTAAACCAAGAATTTTATTTCCCAGAACTCCAACTTATAAAGCTACAACATAAATACATAAGATAAATATATAAATGGTTGAATGAATAGATGGAGAGATGGAGAGAAACTTAATTAAATCCAGCCATTCAAGATATGATTAAAAGCAAAGGGGAAAGAGGAAAGCACACTAAAAGGATATTTGTGATCATTGAACCAATTGAAATAACTAAGATTAAACAACTGTAAGAATTTTTTGATTATACAAAATATATTTTATTCCTAGACAGTAAAATTTTTAAGGAGGTGCAGGAGTAATAACAGTAGCAATGCAAATCTACTAATTTCCTCTTTTATATCAATGTTAAAAGATGTTTAATACCATAAATATTCCAACTTTTATAATTTCACATAATTGTAGGCTTTCATTATAACTCTTCCTGTTTTACAGCAATGGTTCTCTACTCTGGTTTCACATTATAAACACATTTAAAACTCTTGATAATTCAGCCACACCCTCCCACAACAATTAAATCAGAACCTATGGGAGTGAGACTCAGGCATCAGTAATAGTAATACTCTCTGGTGATCTATTGTGTGGCCACAGAATTTCGGATATATATTTTCTAAATTTAAATGAATTTTATTGCCTGTGGTGAAAAAAGATAGATCTGAAATTCATCAATTTTTTTCTCTTTTTGGTTTAGCTTCATATTCTTTGTTTAAATACAATGGCATTTTAATCAATTTTTTCTTAAAAATACTCTTCTTAAAGCAGTATTTTGTCTATATTTTTATAACTTTCTATCCTCTCTTTCGGTAGCTATTTACTATCTATACCTCTGTAACTTTTTATATACAGTCCAGACATATTCTCTACAACGTAAATAAATTTGGCAAAGACTATTGTCAAGTTATAGAATTTGGGTGTGAATTTTTAACTTTCTTCTATGTGCTTTTCTCTAATGCTTGACATTTATAACATAAATGCTTCTTTTGTACAAAAAAAACCTATTACTTTAGGCTTTATTTTTGAACTTTTATTAAGCGAGTTCAGTTAGATAATTGATCATATTTAAATTTATAGTTACAGTTATTCTTTGCAAGATTAAATATTTACTACTAATGATTGAAAGTATCTTTTTATTTTAAGTATTTTGACATCTTAGTTGCCGGTTTTTATGTGCTTGGAACTAGAACAAGGTAGTGGATGTTTGCAGTTTAATTTTAACATTTCACAGCTTGCATTGGTGAAAATATATGTATTTATGATGTGATAGTTAAATGGGTATACATCAGGGTTAAAAGAAGGAAATGAATATCCATAATTAAACTTTTATATGCTATAGCTTGCAGTGGTGAAATAAATATCTGTCAATGACATGAATGTTAAATGGTTATATGTCAGCATCTAGAATACAGAAATTAATATCCTCAATTAAATGTCTATATGTTATGTAAGATTTTGATGTGGACATTCCTCACAACTTGGAAATCCTTCAAGAATTTTTCTATCTTCAAGAAAATAACATCTCAATATTTTTCCTTTTTTAAAAACATGATGAGGGTGGATAAATGAAGGAATTTAATTTACAGAAGGTCTGCATTTTTAAACAATAAATTACCCATATGTCACTTCACATCTCCTTCATGATTTCAATTTCCTAGTATACTGAAAAGTTAAATTTCTTATTCTGGGTCATTTTTTAGCCTACTTTGTTAATCATCCTTGACCACTTTCATTGCATTAATATTTGATAGTTTAAAAAAAGCCACATAAAACCATGAAATTAAAGATTCCATATAACAGAATTACTCGAGTTACAATGAGAAAACACTATTTTGGTATTTCAGTTTATAAGTGTTTCTTTAACATGTCAATGCTATGAAAATAATTCCAAAAACTTCTTGAAATATTTTGCTTATATAGAGAAATATTATGCAATTGTTTGAATAACAGTTTTTAAGACTGCAGAGAATTCCATGCCCCAGACAACTCTGACTAGGGTATATTTCATACATCATTGTTGTGGGGTGGGGTTACTATTCTGGAATTCATCTGGAGAAACTATTTAGTAAATAGTCTTTTAAAATGAGATCTTTTTTGGCAATGCTGGGAAAAAGAGAAATGGTAAAATCAGCAATCATAGGTTATTTAAGGTTTTTCTGGAAATTCTGCCAGGGTAATGTTTATTAACATGAAAAATAAGTCAATTTTCACTACACTGTTAAGATGATGAGACTAACTAGGTATGACAAAATAATACTGGAAATAATGAAATTTAATTATCTGCTGAGTGTATATAGAAAATACAAACTCTTAACTGCATTTCAATTAAAAACTTTTATTTCTTCTCATGTAGCTTTCACATTAGAAATATATTAATATATATGTATATAGCTATGTATCAGTATACAGATATACAAACACACATACACACATGTGTGAAGTATTCATTTGCTACAAATTTATTTTGTTAATTTAGTGGAAAATCAGCATTTGTAAATTCTAGTTGCCACTCACCAAACCACGTTTTCCTCAAGATATCTCCATTTTGATGACAAATCAAGCTGTTACACTGTACTTTCATCAGGCAATGTCTGCACATGTATCCTGGCAACCACATGCTGCCGTTGCTTTGACTCCTTGAAGCACAGATGAGAAAGAAATTGCTAAGGACAAGAAACAAGTATTTTTTTTAATTACCATAAATAATAAAATATTTCTGGGTTGTTTTTGAGCTAGTAGTATTTCCACCAGATGAATCAATAAATTCTTAATTTTAAACATATTTATTTTTACTACCTAAATAAGAGTGTAAGGTTAAAAAAAAGAAATGGGTTCTTGTTCTATAATAACTTAATATGGATCTAGAACCCAAATATGGGCACTTAAATTCACTAACTGTACAGTTCTTTTACTCCAGCTTGAGGAGTTTTCCCATTTTCATGACTCCAATGTCAAAATATGTCTGAACACTATGAAAATATGAAATAGCACATCAGCTTGTTTGTATATACTGAGCATTCTAGAAATACTGTACATGTTATACTCACAGTAATTGTATGATGAATGCAATATTGATAGTGATGGGTATATAATTATCCCATGCAATTCACTTTGAATAGACTGACCTCACAATTACATCAATGATGATAAATAGCTATCCAGTCCCAAGTATAAAAGCCATACACCTTCCCTGGCTTGCTGGCTACAAATTGAGAGGAGTAGGTAAAAGTCCTCAATGTCCCATATACTATTTTGTATGCATTTAAAAGACTAAATGGTCCCCTAATATCCAGCTGAACACATTTTTATGTAATCACTCCAGCCTGTGAACATACATATATACAGTGATCAAATGGTAGTCACAAATGTTACTTAATACTTATAAAACAGTTTTCAATGTATCTGAAAATACAAAAGAATTAAAACACTTGAAGATGTTGGAAAAGAACAGAGTAAAATTAAATAAATGAGAATGAAGAAAGAAGGATAAGGATAGAAATCAATATAGTGAAAAACAACAAATCAATAGCAAAGATAAAAAACAAGAACACTTAGTTGAAATAAAGATTGTTCAAGTTTTTTGTATTGTTTTGACAAGACTGATAAAAATTATGTAATAAAAAAGATAATATTATTCATACAATGAAGATGTAAAAATACAATATAATAAAACTTATGTGTTAATAAATTTGGTTAGTGGAAATGGATTCATTTTCTATAAAAGAAATGCCAAAACTGTGGGAAGAAAAACAAAATTGCATGGACTATAGGCTACTAAAATCAAGAACTTCTCCCCCCATTGACTACTATAATATTATACATGTCAACATGGATGTATTTTCCCATTTATTATACAATTGGTCTTTATGATTAATATGCTCTTAACAAAAACTTTGAATTTCTAAAATATATGAGATAACCATTTTATCTATTTTGAATGTTAATAGAATATAAAATATGATTTTATATTCTGAAACCTGTAATTAGTCATAGATAATAATACATTGCTCTTTCAAGATTTTTGGCAGAGCAATTAAGTAAATGTTGAATCAGATAAGAACACACACACATACATATATAAAAAAATAAATACATAAAACCAAATAAGTATTTAAATGGATATAGAAAATGAATGTAAAAAATAATTTATTAATATAATAAATGATGTTAATAATTTTAGAGTAAATATTAAGATATACTAACTAATTAGGACAGCCTTGCTAATATTATTAAGGCATGGCCCAGCTGCTACACTTTAAAACCCATCGGCACATTTTTGCAAGCCTACATCTCTCATGGGCTGCTCCTGGCCACAGACTGAGTGCAGCAAGGATACGAAGGAAGACATGTTCCTGGCACACACAAACTTCTCTGATGGTCAACTTTCGCTTGAAAGCTTCCTAATGGTTTTGCAGAACCTTCCTTAGACTATGTGGCAGGCTAGCATGTTTCTATCCAACTTTATCTCCCTCTCTTTCATGCAGGGTCAGATTCATGTTGTCTTCCCAACCTATCCAGTCCCCTTATTTTCTCTCACACATCCATTCTCTCAAATATAATCCTTATGTATTTAATTATGTCCTGGTGTTGGCTTCTCAGGGGAACTGAGCTAAAACACAATGTAACTCCCATCTTTTATATACAAATAATTTATGTTAATTATTACCAAATCAGAATGAGAAGGACTTCCAAGAAAATCTATAAAAAAGGAGAAGCAAATGTGTTTTAATAAGTTTTTAATGCACTTCGCAAAAATTACTTGTGAATACAGGGATGATCATGCACTAAAGGAACTTTTCTAACAACCTCCAGCATTCTTCTAAGTTTACCTTTATGACCTTCTGGTACCAATGAGTCTGAATTGTTTATGTGCACCATCCTTTAATAATTATAATATATTCTTCATTTAATGTAGTTAATATAAAATCAATCCAACATCCAACAAGAAGAGATTTAAAATTACCAGTGTTATCTGATTGTTATTTTATATGTTTTTGAACTCCAGGAGATTATGATTGCCTTTGAAAATGCATTGAAATATTTAGACTTTCTTCCCAGAATCACTCACATATGTTACTTTCTCTCAGCATTTGTGTGTGCGTGTTTTAATATTGTCCTTTGCCTTAGAAACATGGGAGCATACTGCTTTGTTAGTTGGTTTTATTTTTCATTATGTTCATAATAATTATTAGTGCATTCTTCTTCAACAATATCATAGATTGTAAGTATATAATGCATTTTACTTAACCAGTCTCCTATTGTATTATTTTAAAATGTTGTGAATGTTATTATAGTTAATAAATATTTCAGCATAGCAATAATTATTTCTATAGAATAAATTTCTAACAGAATTCCTATAAAATGCTCATTTAAAAATTATATATTGACAAATTGTCCTTAAAAGGGTTAAAATAATGTACATACTTGTTTACCTGAGCCCATTGTCACTAATTATAATTGAGTTTAATCTTTAATAAGTTCTTCAACTTATCAGCAAAAATATCATTTTGTTGTTTAAATATATACTTGTTTGAGTTCTAGAAAGGTCCATTTCTTTCTTTTTTTTCCCCATATAATGTTTGGTGGTATTTTTATTTTCTTTGTGAATTGCCTCTGTATTGCATTTGCTCATTTTCTATTAACAAAGTGAGTTGCATTAATGGATTTATTACAAATACTCTATTCTTGCTGTGCTAGGGTGAACTTACTTGACTGTAGTATATGACTGAATTATATATGCTAATACAGACATACCTCAGAGATTTTGTGGGTTTGGTTCCAGACCACCACAATAAAGTAAAGATTGCAATAAAGAGAGTCACACAAAGTTTTTATATTCTCAGTGCATTCTCAGACAGTACAGTGGTCTATTAAGTATGCAATAACATTATGTCTAAACATATACATACCTTAATTAAAAACATTGTCAAAGATGCAGAAACAACCCAAGTGCCCCTCAATATACGAGTGGATTAATAAAATGTGGTATATGTATACCATGGAGTACTACTCAGCCATAGTAAAAAAAATGGTGAACTATCTCTTGTATTATCCTGGATGGAGCTGGAGCCCATTCTAAGTATGGCAAGAATGGAAAAACGAACGCCACATGTACTCACCATTAAATTGGTACTAACCGATCAACATTTATGTGCACATATGGAAGTAACATTCATTGGGTGTCAGGTAGGTGGGGGGGGAAGAGGGGATGGGTGAACTCACACCTAATGGGTGTGGTGCACACTGTCTGGGAGATGGAGACACTTCTAGTTCTGACTCAAGTGGTGCAAAGGCAATGTAGGTAACCAAAGCGTTTGTACTCCCGTAATATTCTGAAATGAAAAACATGGAAAAAATATTGCCCAAAATGCTAAAGATTATCTGAGTCTTCAGCAAGTCATAATCTTTTTGGTGGAGTGTCTTGCCTCAATGTTGATGGCTACTGACTGATTATGATGGTGGTTGCTGAAGCCTGGGGTGGCTGTGACAATTTGTTAAAATAAGACAACAATGAAGTTTGCCACATCAGTTGACTGTTCCTTTCACCAAATATTTCTCCATAGCATGTGATGCTGTTTGGTAGCATTTTACCCATAGTTGAACCTCTTTCAAAATTGGAATAAATTCTCTCAAACCCTACTGCTGCTTTATCAACTAAATTTATGTAATATTTTAATCCCTTTGTTGACATTTCAACTATGTTCACAGCATCTTGATCAGGAGTAGATTCCATTTCAAGAAACCATTTTCTTTCTCATCTGTAAGAAACAACTCCTCATCTATTCAACTTTTACCATGAGATTGGAGCTATTCAGTCACATCTTCAGGCTCCATTTCTAATTCTAGTTTTCTTGCTATTTTACCACATATGCAATTAGTTCCTTAATTGATATCTTAAACCCCTCAAAGTCATCCATGAGGGTTGTAATAAACTTCTTCCAAACACATGTTAATGTAAACATTTGACCTCCTGTCATGAATCACAAATATTATTAATGGTATTTAGACTGGTAAATCTTTTCCAGAATGTTGTCAATTAACTGTTCACAGATCTATCAGAGGAATCACTATCTATGGAAGCTATAGCCTTATAAATATATTTCTTAAATAATGAGCCATGAAAGTCAAAATAACTCCTTGACCAGTGGGCTACAGAATAATGTGCATTAGCAGGAATGAAAACAACATCTCCATCAAAGCTCTTGGGCGACCAGGTGCATTGTCAATGAGCAGCTGTATTTTGAAATATTTTTTTTTCCCCCGAGTAGTATGTTTCAACAATGTACTTAAAATATTCAGCACATCATGCTGTAAACAGATGTGCTGTCATCTAGGCTTTGCTGTTCCATTTATAGAGCAAAGAAAGAGTAAATTTAGTCTAATTTTTAAGGGATTTTGGATATTTGGAATTATCAATGAGCATTGACTTCAACTGAATGTGACCAGCTGCATTAACCCTATATGAATTCAGTCAGCCTGTCCTTCAAAGCTTTGAAACCAGGCATTTACTACTTTCCAGCTATGAAAGTCCTAGATGGCATTTTCTTCTAATAGAAGGTTGTTTTGTCTACACTGAAAATTTGTTGTTTAGGGTAGCCACTTTCATCAATTGTCTTAGCTAGATCTTCTGGATAATTTGCTGCAGCTTCTGCATTAGCACGTGCTGCTTCACCTTGCACTTTTATGTTATGAAGATGGCTTCTTTCTTTAAACCTCATGAATCAAATTCTGCTAGCTTAAACTTTTCTTCTGCCTTCCTCACCTCTCTCAGCCTTCGTGAAATTTAAGAGAGTTAGGGCCTTGCTCTGGATTAGGCTTTGACTTAAGGGAATGTGTTTGGTTTGAGCTTCATCTTCTATCCAGACCACTAAAACTTTCTCCATATCAGCAATAATGCTGTTTTGCTTTCTTATCATTCATGTGCTTACTAGAGTAGCACTTTTAATTTCCTTCAAGAACTTTTTCTTTGCATTCACAACTTCGCTGTTGGGTGCAAGAGGCCTAGTTTTAGTCCTGTCTTGGTTTTTAACATGCCTTCCTCACTAAGTTTAACCATTTCTAGCTTTTGATTTAAAGTGAGAGATGTGCAACTCTCCCTTTCACTTGAACATTTACAGGCCATTGTAGGGTTATCAATGGACCTAATTTCAATATTGCTGTATCTCAAGGAATAAGGAAGCCTGAGGAGAGAGAGAAAAGGGGGAATGGAAGGACCAGTCAACGGATCAGTCAGAATGCACACAATGTATTTTGATTAATTTTGCTGCCATACATGGGTACAGTATGACACCCCAAAACCATGACAATAGTAACACTAAAGATCACTGATAGAGAGCACCATAACAGGTATAATAATGGAAAAATTTGAAATGCTGTGAGGAGTAACAAAATGTGCCGCAGAGACAGAAAGTAAGCAATGCTTTTGGACGAAAATGGACTAGTAGACTTGCTTGGGTAGGGTTGCCCAAAACATTCAATTTGTAAAAAATGTAATATGGGAATAGTAATAAACTAAACCAAATTAAAACAAGTTTGTCTGTATTTTATAAAGATTAACATCCACAATTTAAATGTATCTTTTGATTTCTTAATTTTTTTGAGTCAGATTTTGGTATTAAAGAGACACTAATTCAATAACAATAACTTATGCCTTGCCAAGATTGAATTGTGATTTGACTTCACCCTAGGAATTTTCTCAGTCCCAAGTTAATGAAAAGTTATATGTGGATTATTCAGTCAATTTAATTTTTTAGATTTATCTGTTAAAATTTATTTTTTAGGGGTTCTTAAATGCTAATTTTCTAAATATATTTTATCTATATTTCAGTATATATTAATATAGTTTTTTGAAGTCATCTGTTATGATTTTTATTTCCAATCTTAGCTTAGATTCCAATTGTGAGTTACAATTGCATTAATCAAAAAGTTCCTACTGTATTGACAAGTAATTTTCAAGACACAAAATAATTGTATAAATCTTAGGTATAATACTAAGATTGAATCAAAGAAGGGATTGAAAAATTTAAAAAATTAACCTCACTATTTTTGCTTTTAAATATTTGATATATAAAATGATTATTCTATGATTTAATGAGACTTAAAGTCAAAACTTAAAATGAGTGACATCACAGAAGCATAGATTTCCATTTGGTTCTGCCTCTTTTTTGTCACATCACATAAGTACATTTGTCATAATTTACAGTCTCATAAAATAAGAGAAGTAAACATTATGGTTTCTAAGGTGTTTTGTAGTTCTCTAATTCCCAAGGTCGAATATCTAATTTTATAGCCAAAAATAAAAGTAGAAGCATGTTCTAGATATAAATTCATGTCATCTATACTGACATAGCAGTAGAAGTCTTGGTGTAACATAAATCTTTTGAGAAAAGCACACAAAATAGGAGGGAGGTGTGTCTTGTATTCAAAAATGTTCACATTTATGGGAAGGAAACTATGCAGGGGAGAACTGGTGAAGGAGAGGAACATGTTATGCATTTGATCTGATTCAGTGTTAGTGACATTGTTAGAGTATAAAGTTCACCTCAAAACATAGTTTTAATAAAGATGAATTTTGTTAATAAAGCCAGGAAACTAGGCAGTATAGATAATCAATTTATGTTAATTGTTTAAAAATTGCAATGAAAATCCCACAATATTTCTTAGATTTATTTAATAACCACTTAATATTTTGCTACATTTTATAAATTCAGCCTAAATAAGAAACTAGGATGTTGAGAGAAAAGAGGAATACCAGAGGTATGTGGAAGTAGATTGCTGTTCTTTCCATCTAAATTATAGATATAATGGAAATAATAATATTTTGCTTTTAGAGTTCTTTTTCTCCTCTGAGCTTAAAGCAAGCACAAAGATTCAATTAGATGTCTTCTCTCTCTCTCTCTCTCTCCTTTTTAACCTATTCGACCAAGCCAAAACATATAACAAAAACAAAAGATTCTGATTGCTTCTCTGATAAATTCTAATCATTACCATACTGTTTCCTTTATTATATAACAGGGTTTATTTTCTTTAAAAATTGCATATATGTCTTTTCAATGTTTTCTAGTCACAAAAATCTGATGTTTACCTCCTAGACTGGTGCTGAGCTGCTGCTGCTGTATCTCTGTCTTTTTGAGGCAAAGGATATTTGTAAGAAGCAGTGTTGACCAAAGGGCCTCTTACATTCATCTTTAGTGCACCTCCAGTGTATTATTAATAGGGACATTTAGCAGAGATCTGAGCCCTTATTAATCAAAATAGCATTCTTATTCCAAAAGCTCTTTGGGAGAAGTTATCAATAAAAATTTTTATTGCAACATGAAATTGTGCCAGACCATTAATATAAAACAAATATAGATAGCACTTACAGATTGAAATTGGAAGTGGATAGATGTCATTATGAGAAAATGGATTGAAAAATGCTGAATCTCACTAATCCAATTCTTCACAGCCTGTAATTTACAACAGTGACTCTACTTACAAGAGTGATCTGCAGTAAATTATAGATGGATGAAAAACTATTAATTCTAAACATTTTTGTATTGTCATACCTAATTGTGCTAGATTATTGCCTTAGACAAGAACTTTCTATCTTGGGTTTTCTTTCCGTGATAAAAACCTTCCTTAATATAAAATATTTTCATGAATATATCTAAACTCAACAGCCTGAAGCCTTTTAATTCACCATTGCTTTATTCATTATATTTAATCTGAAATTAAATTTTCAAATATTTATTCTACAATTATTATTTTCTATTACATAATTTAACTTCAAAAAAATGAAGATTTTAGGGGTTGCAAAAAACAGAAGCCCAATTCAACTAGCTTAAGTAAAAATATGTTAGTGTGTCTCAAAGAACCTAAGGTGGTATATAACACATATTAGAATCTAATGGGAACCAGGAATTCAAATGCCATCAGGATGATTTTTCTTCTATTTTTTTCTCTATGCATTTATGCTTCATAATTCACTTTTGGTGCAGAAAATGCCCTTCCTCTATTTATTGGTAGAGTTGGCAGAATAGCCAACAAGGTACATTTTGCTGAACTATAGGCATTAAAATTAGACATTTCTGGGAGGCCGAGGCAGGAGGATTGTTTGAGCTCTGGACTTCGAGAACAGCCTGAGCAAGAGCAAGACCCTGTCTCTATTAAAAATAGAAAGAAATTAGCTGGACAACTAAGAATATATAGAAAAAAATTAGCCGGGCAAGGTGGCGCATGCCTGTAGTCGCAGCTACTCGGGAGGCTGAGGCAGGAGGATTGCTCGAGCCCAGGAGTGTGTGGTTGTCATGAGCTAGGCTGATGCCACGACACTCAAGCCTGGGCAACAGAGTGAGACTCTGTCTCAAAAAATAAAAAAATAAAAAAAATTTAAAAATAAAGTTAGACATTTCTGTCTTGATCCATCTCTCTATGTATTTTTCTCTCTTTCTTCCTCCATGCTGCCTCCCCTCTCTCTCTCTTCCCTCTTTCTGTCTCTCTCTCTCTTTTTTTTTTTCTTTTTAAGTTCTAAAATACTTAAGAACAGGAATAGGATTGGTCCAAATTGTATCAGATAGTCACCCTGGGACACTTACAGAAAGAAAATATCAATTCATTTTAAATTGCTGCTTCTTTGGGAAACATACTAACGGATGGTATTGCTCAGAAAGGTGAGTGAGCTCAATATCAAGAACTACCCTGTAGACAAAGCAACTGGCCCATTACTTCAATATATGCCATCGTTACTGAATTAAATTTATATCATTTTAACAACTTTCCTAGACTTTCTGCTTCCTTTCTAAACTGTATTAATTTCCCCCTCAAAAAATCTATCCCTGATGTTAAATATTAAATATGTTACTGTTTCAAGGATTTTTTGATGTTTGGATTTATTTTTAGGCTCTCCAGGTGACGACATGCCCTTTCTTTTTCAAGTTTTTTTTTTCTTGTTTTTGTATACTTTTTTTCTTGCTGCCCAAACCAGTAACCCAGTGCTTCATTTAAAATCTCAAACACACTGCACAGCAACTTTGCTGAAGCTGCATTTTTAAGATAAGTCCTTTGGGGTATTTTTTGTTTTGATTTAAGGGGAGAAAATTAACAGGGTCATTCATGCAAAATTTTGCACACCAAACTAAGTATCTAATTATGCTTTCCTACAGCAGATTGTGCTGCACTCCAGATGTATGTACTCAAATAGCTCTTTAATGTTCGGCAACTCCAAGTAATGGCATTCTGAAACTTCATATTTTTCCATTGCAAAATCAGTTTATCAACTTTGGTCAAAGAATAAACATGTCTATATCATGACACAATCTACTAAACCAATCGTGTTTATATTTGCTTCTGGGAGAAAATCAAGTTTGTGTCATTTTGAAGTTTCAGCAGCATAGTAACTTGCATGGAGTATGAGACTAAATGTTTATTCCAACACAGAAATACACTATAGGGATTTTTTTTCAGACCATTGTTTAGGGATGTCATGAAATAAAAAAATTTTTAAATGTCATACCAGGCTAAAATTAAAATATCTGTTTTGGAAGAATACAAATCAAGGACCAAGAAAAGCTTTATTCTTGCTAAACAAGGTATTTTAACCTGCTATGATCTTATGTGTGTTTCTACATATATGTATATATGCACATACATACATATAAATCTATGATTGTCTATATAATAGTTTCTTTCTAGTGCATTGTTTCTTTCATGAGTTTTGCATTTTGCATATTTCAATATTAAACCACTGTAAAATATAAATGATTTATTTTTATTGAAATACTCTCCAACACAATATTCTCTACCATGGTAATTTTGGAAGTGCTTATAAATATTCCAGATGCAAAAATCTTAGCTGTGAAATAAACTAACCACAAACTGATTTTGTAATTATAAATGGTGCATGTACCACTCAATACATTTTTTAATGTTCAAATTAAGACACACTAATTATACAGTAACTGCTAAGAAAGTGGCACATAATTTAACGTTATGCCAAAGAGTGCTATTCAGATTTAGATGCTTCTAATCATGGGGGAAACTTGCTCACTGTTTGTAAAATGTTAACTTTGATGAACAAACTAGTAATTATCCAAGAAAAAAATCTGCTAATAGAAATGTTGAGTTCCCATAATTTTAGGTGTCTTTTTATTATTGACCTATTTTGAAGACTGTTTTTAAACTCATTATTTCTGTTTCTTGCTAATTTACTTAGTGTTACACAAAAATGGAAGTTTCCAACTTAGAAAAAAATTCTAAGATATTTTTAAAAAGTCAAATAGATTACTCAAATAAACTACTATCATGAATACTGATTATGTTCCAGAGTATAGTAAACGAATACCTATTTTATACCAATTTGTATCTAAAACTCATGTGTTTTCAATGCAATTCACTGTAAAATGATATGAAGATAACAGCAGAAAAAAAGAGAATATTTGAAGGGAAGTTTAAAAAACTATGATAAATTCTAGTTCTTGGGAATAAAGAGTTTTCATTAAAGAAGAATAAAAGAGGTAGATATAAGTTTCTGGAGATCAGATGGAAAATTCTTAGCAATTTTAAAGTCTATCAAGTTTAATGTCAAGTTTTTATTTAGCACTAAATTTATTTAAAATAGATGACTTTAATTCCACTAGCTTTCTTTTAAGTTTATTGGCTTTAAATTAAGTTGTTCTTTGACTCACAAATAGAATAAATATAAAAGGAGAAAAAAGGGAGATATCTCCCATGACCTTCTTGGAATAACTAAAAAAAGGAAGGGAAATAAGAGGATCAAAAGTAATGGGTATGTAAATATGCCTTAACTGAAATAAACTGAACTGTTAACAAATTAAAAAAGGAAATGGAGGAAATGATAAGTACATCCTTCCTTTGAGTAGAAATAAAGGAAGTGGTAAGAAAGAAGTTAAGAATGACAGATGACTTGAACAGTAGACAAGCCATTGACTTAGAACTATTGAACTTCTCTCCAATAAGAGGTAAAAATAGATGGCAAACATCATCAAAGCCCAGAGCAGTGTGGGATCATCTACAAATTATTATGGCAATTTATTGAGGCAGGTGTTCATTTATAATCAAATGTACAGCCATATAATTATTATTAGTTTCTTTCTTATATCTACCTGGCACTTTCTTGGAATTTCTCGGAGAGTGTATATGAACCTTCAAGACCAAACTTTTTTTTTTTATTTTTTAGCACAACCCAAGAAATATAAAATATCATCAGTTAAAAATGTAATCCATATCAGAAGGATGAAAAAGATGTGTTATATGCTCTTCTTCATACTGACTTCCAAAATGTAGTGTGTGTTCCACATGTACAACACGTTCAATTCAGAAATTTTGATACGATATACTAGATCTGTATCTAGATTTGGTAAAATTACAGTTGTGAGAAAATATTGACAAGTTGTTCAAACATATGTTAAAATCTTCCAGTAACTGAACCAAGTATCAGCTATAAAGCACTTTATTGAGATGTTACTGACATACAAAAAGCTGTACATATTTAATGTCTACAACTGGATAGGTTTGGAGATGAATACACACCCATGAAATTATAACTATAATTTGTGCCATAAACATATCCATCACTTCCAAAGGTTTCTTCTCATGATGAGATCATATATCATAAAATCTAACCTCTTAGCAAATTTTTAAATATACAATATAGTTTTATTAACTATAGTCAATATACTGTATAGCAGAAATCTATGAATTATTTTTCTTGCATAACCAAAACTTCATACATTTTGACTAACACCTTCTCATTTCTCCCTCCCCTCAGCCCCTGGCAATTGTTTTTCTACTCTCTGTTTCTATAAGTTTGACTATCTTAGATTCCTCATGTAAATGGGATCATGTTAGTATTTGTCTTTTTGTGTGTCGATTATCTTAGTATATTGTCCTCTAGTTTCATCCATGCTGTTGAGGATGGCAGGTTTTCCTTTTAAGGTTGAATAATATTCCACTGTATGTATATATCACATTTTCTGTACTCATTCATCCATCAGCGGGCATTTAGATTGCTCACGTTTTGACTATTATGAACAAAGCTGCAATAAACATGAGAGTGCAGATATCTCTTTAAGATCCTGTGAATATTGAGGTAGTTTTTTTCTTTAGTTGCAAGGCATAGAGATCCATAAAAATAATTTAATAATAAGGTCATTTGTTGAATAAATGCAGAGAAATTTAAATAAATTTACTAGCAGGAAGGCAATGGAGTAATTTTCCACTCAGTTATGGCCAAGGTAAGGTCACTTGGTATACTACCATTTACTTTTATAGAAATCATGATTGTAGAAGTTTCACTAAAGAAAAAAGTATGGGAGTTTAGTCAATATTTTTATTGACTGTTAATCAATACTAATGCATGAAAGTAACATTACAATGCAGTACATTAATAGTGCCCAACTATCAGATAAGAAAAGATAGACTCAATTATTATCTGTAACTTTTGTGAATGAAAATTCATCTTTTAATTCCATATACTCTGTCCTCTCCTGTTATCACATCAGTTGAATTTATCTCAATTAAGGCTACTAATAACTTTTTAATTGATGAGCCATATGCCCTATTTTAAATTCTTACCTCATTTGATTGCAGAGTAGTATTTGGCAATGATGAACTAACTCGTTAATATTTAAAACTCTTGCCTTTTTTGTTTTCTTCAGCACCACTCTTAAATTGTATTTCTTTATCTTTTCTTTCTTTGCATGATTTTATTTGTTCTCTTTCTACCTCATAAGAATTACTGCAGATTTATTTGATTAGTATTCCATATTAGGTTAAGTCCTATTCTGACCAAAATATTTCCTTGGGTAATCTGATATACATTCATGATTTCAAGCATAATCATATATCACTGGAATGGTATGAAAATTTAAGTGTTTATATATAATTGTGTGTGCTAATGGTTCAGAGATTTCACCAGACTTTTTTTGAGGGCTGTAAAATTTAGAACCACAACTCTGTATTACACTTGTCTTCAGAATTCCAACCTCGTAATTCTTGTTCTTTAGCATACCCACTTAGGTAAATTGAAAACACTGCAAGATATCAGTCTTAGCAAATCCAAAATTGAATGTATTACCTATCTTCAAAAATAAATTCCCTATTTCCTATTTATTTAAATCCATCCATTGAATTACCTTTCATTCTACATAAAACTATAATTTTTAGTGTTAAACCTATATTTCTCCATATCTCTCATTTTCCAATATCTTTAACATTGAATATGAACCTTACATCTATTCATCCCAACTCTATAATCTTAGCTAAAGGCTTTTCAGTGACCTTATAAACTAATGAAATAATAGTCTCCCCAATCACCCTGTTCCTAATCATCTTTCATACTGCCAATTGGTCTTGCCAGATCGATGTTTAAAAACAAAACAAGAATCTGTTGGTAACTTTTTCTGTAGGAAAAACATGGCAGACTCCTCATAGTTTCTTCCCCTGCTACTTGCCTCTCAGATCCTATGGTCAGTATCACAGTAATTCTCACCATTCTTCAAGTAGTCAAGCTTTTCATATTGTTCCCAATATGCAGTACCTATTTTTCTACCTTTAGCAAATTTCTCCCTGTCTTTTGAAACCATACTCAACACTCTTGTCTTGAATGGAAGTTTTTCCCAATCCCAGATTAGCATAGGCTGATCTGCCCCTTAGGTTCATATAGCATATATCTAGTTTTTTACTTATAGCACTTAACTGGTTGCTTTATTCTTGTATTAATTTTCAAGTTTATTGTCCCCATTTGGACAATGAGCTTCTTGAGGACTTTGTTTCCCACATGCCCTAAAGATATTAGACCATCCAATTATAATATGCTACTCAAGTATGTATTGGCATTGAACCAGATGTGGAGAGGGAGGAGAAACATAAAGAAACATCAAACACTACCATCTGTGGCTCTTGAAAATAATATTTTCATTTAGAATTGTCATAGAGCCATCTTGTTCTAAATGATGTTTATATTGCATATTATTTTATTCTATGAAAAACATGCTAAACAAAATCATCTTCTGTCATCTCTCTAAAATTAAAGCTCAATTAATAAAGTATGAGGGCTGTTTTAATTTAATAAGGGAAAACTATTAATAATTATCTTGATATGACTATTGAGACACATATCATATGCAACAAAAACTAATTCAGATAATGAGTGAATACAGGAATTTATATGAGATACATTTTTTTCTTATAATTACATTACATTGGCTGGCATGAACAATGGCAGTTATGTTCTATAATACCTGTACTTTCATCAGAGTACTATAACCTACATTCACCAACACTGAGAATGTGTTGCTAAATCACTAACATCTAAATCTGACACTGCTAGAGAAAAGGACATATCATAAAATAAGAATAGACAACTGGAGAAAATTATTGTTTTAATTGATTTCCTAAGCTTCAATTTCTGTATGTAAATCTTGAGAAAAAATGGTTAAAATGGATAAACAATCCTTTTAACACAGAATAAAAAAAAGCAGGTCTTTTTCTTTTCAGAAATTTTTCATTCAAATGTCTTATATGTGAAATCTATGTAGATATTCTAAATGAAACTAATAAAATATTCCACAATATACTCATAAATAAAAAAGCATGGACATGTAATTTATGTAATTTCTATATAATAAAATTCTACTTAGTAGCTAATATTTCTCACTTATATTATAGTTATAACCATATACATATATATCCATACAACTACCAACCCCCAAAAAGGCATGAATGTTTATCTGAAAATAATTACTATATGTGAAATTTTTCCTTAAAAATATTTCATTTATTTATTGATGCTATTTTATCTGCTTTTACTAAGGGTTTAAAGATCCTTTGATGCAAAAATACAAGAGTAAGCACCTCCTTTGAATCTAATCTGTGTACAACAAAAAACTTCACTTAAATATTATTTTTGAATTGAATTCAAGGGTCAGCAAATCTGTTCTACAAAAGGCCAGCTAGTAAACATTTCATATTGCAAACTACATGCAGTAACTATTGCATATTCCTTTTTGTTAACCCTTTAAAAATGTAAAATTATTCTTAGCTCACAGGCTGTATATACTTAAACATAGTTTGTCAGTTTTTGGTCTGTTAATTAGAGTTCTCATTTACAAAACTTCTTATTCAGTGCTACCATAAAGGTTACATTATTATATTATTACAGTCTAAGAAAGGCCAAAAAGGTAAAATTGTATTGAAAGTGTATTTTCCTTAATGGCAATGCATTATATAGGGTTGACTGTCATATAATTCAGCAAAATATAGTAGAAGAAGATGAAGTATATAAATTACTAGTTTTCACAGTTTACAGAGATTGTATGAATGGGTGGTATATTACAAAATACTATATTATTATTAATGATCTTTATAATTAAAGAGGGGTTTTTTTAGAATAGTAAGTACTTCTGATGGATGTGTACCTTCCAAACTAGTATGAAAATAAATCAGTAAAAGCAAATGAAGTCTTCATTAAAAATAAAAAACACAGAAGGGAAAGTTTAGAAATAGAAAGCATAAAATAATTATAAACAACCATATTATCTTTTGTAAAATGGCCAAATGATTTGAAATCCCACATTATATTCTAAGGCTTTCAGATTTATCATTAAAAAGAGGCAGAACTCATATATAAGTTTTGTCTATCTATAAAATATGTATATATATATAATAAAAAAATTAAAATCCAATTTTAGGAAGCTATATTAAGAAAATTCAAAAATAAAGAAACTAGATTTGGCAGTAATAGCATCTGACAAGATAGATTTTATTGGAAAAATATTTGGGAGTAGTTAAAGAAGATTATCTTAGTAGAATATAAGACACATTAAAAATAACAAAAACAATAGTAAAAAGCATAGTATCAAAATATACAAGGCAAAAAAGAACATTACAAGAAATTTACAGCAGTATGATTGGAGACTTTCCCATTACTTGCCAGAATAAAAATAAATATATAACTACATTTATATAAGATTGTTTAAAATAAGATTGCTTTATATAAGATTGTTTAATTAATATAAGATTGTTTCAATAGACTCTTACCAAAGAATTGTGCTACAATGTGAGAAATTTCTTTTCACTTTAATACTTTTGGGATATTTATAATTTTATTATAACTTAGGTCATAAAATCACAATAAATTTAGAGAATTACATATTTAGGCAACATTCTTAGACCACAATGTGAAAAAAACTAGTTCATAATAAATGTATTCACAAATATAACGATTAACTTTGAAATTCATAAGTAAAGGAATTATTTCTGTGAATTTGTTTTGCACAAATCCCCATAGTTTTGGATAAGTTGCTTTAATTGTCACTACTTTCAAAGTGTTCTGTTGTTTGCAGACTTGACTCTCTCCTTGATATTAGAAAACTTTCATAATTTTGTATAAGAGTCCATACAACATAATGCAAAAAAAAAAAATTGTATTACCACGGAAAAATAAAGTTGCCTAAAGTTCTAGTCTATGAATTTGCAATATAGAAAAATGTCCAAACCCAGAGCAGAATGAGATAATTTTAGTTTGAATCTTTGCATATAATTTCCTAGCCATATGATTTGTGCCAATTACCCTACCTCTCTGAGCACCAGTTTCCTCTATTCTCACATGAGAACAGTAATAATATTTGCCTTATTAGGTTATTTTAAATATTCAGTGAGATAAAATGTATAAAATGCTTGGAGTATTCTTTTGCTTGTATCATTTCTTTATCTGGTTTGCTACCAAGGCAATTAACAGTAAATCTAAAATTCTCATTTATAATTTGTCTTTGAAGCATGCATACACAATTACTGACAAGCCCATTGCAACTCCCTTGAAAGTAAATAAGATATATATCTATATCTCAGACATAGAAATGTTCAGTCTTGGACCCAATCTGATTTGGGAGCTGATTTCCAATAATGAAATAGTCTCAGATATAAAAAGAAAATAATTTTGAAAATGTTGATTAGTCACACCATTAATGAAACTTGGTAAGTAATTTTATTCAAAATATAATATCAAAAATATTTCTTCCAATGAGGATACAATTTTAGATATTAATATGGTTGCCAAACTAAAACAAACAAATTTGACAGAGAAGATCATGTGCTACGACAGAAACTAACTTAGAAAACCTGAAGTAAAATCTGAGGAATTGGTCTTGCTTTTAAAGAAAAATGAAGAATAACATTTAATTGAAGTAAAAAAAATCTTTTCTTCTAGTTTGTCCGTTATCACTTTATAGAACTGACTCATTTTTACCCCATGTAATTATCTTGGACTTTCAATTATAAGACTCCACTACATGACATGGATATATGTGGGGTGTGTGTGTGTAGTTTTATATATATAATTTATCCTTCTCTTCAATAAATATTTGTTGAACAAACACTAAGTTCTAGCTTCACTGAGGACACAGTGATAAACTATATAGATAAAAATACCTGACCTCATGGATCTTACAATTTAGTAATTGTCTTAGTCTGTTCAGCCTGCTATAGCAAAATACTATAGACTGAGTGGCTTATACACAGCAGAGATTTAGTTTTAAAGTTCTAGTGGCTGGGAAGTCCAAAAGCAATGTGCTGTCAGATTCTGTGTCTCATGAGGGTCAACTTTGTGGAAGGCAGTCCTCTCACTGTATCCTCACATGGCTGAAGAGGGCAAAGGAGCTCCCTGGGGCCTCTTTTGTAAGGGCATTAACCCCATTCATTAGGACAGAATCCTCATTCACTAATTGCCTCCCACAGGCCCCACCTCCTAATGCCATCACACGAGGGGTGAGTTTCAACATATGATTTCTAGGGAAACACAAACATTCAGTCATAGAAGTAGTGTTACAAGTATGTTCCCTATCTGGGCATAGTAATCTTGTTTGGAAATGCAGTATCTCAATAATTTTGAGGTCAAGTCATTCAGATGATGAACAGCACATTAAATGCTGCCTATAAGTTCCTGCTGCTAATAAAACCAGAATTGCTATGATTCCTTTTATATCTGAATCAGAATTATTTTTATCTTTTATCCTTTACATCAATTCTGGGAGATACTGAGAGCACTTCCAATAACATAATTTTTTTAAAGTTTTAAATTATTTGAGTAAATTATCAAGAGTTAGATTTTATTGATTGCAATCAAAGACTCCTAATTAACACCAACGTTAGTACCAAACTGAATTTGGGCAAGATAGACTTAAGGAAAGTGAGGCATTCAGAATTGGTTATTGGAAAATAATAGATAATGAATGGGAAGTTTTCAGCCCACAACATATTGTGGTAAAATAGGTCATTAAATCAGATAAGCCAATTGAGAGTGCAGCACACAAGGATTAGATACTTATTCTGCCACCAATTTAGCACAGATGCTGTCAATTAGGCTAATAACACAGATGCTGTCCGTTTGGTTGGATGATTTGGCTGAACCAGAACACTGGATAACTTAATGCGACAAATTCAAATTCTAAATTTCTTGCCCCAAGTCATGACCATGATGCTGAAAGAATCATTTAATGGCTGTTGTGAGAAGACTGAGAACACAAACAAATATTCATAATTATGTGTGTGTGTGTGTATATATATATATATACATATGTGTGTGTATATATATATATATGCATATATATATATATATATATAGAGAGAGAGAGAGAGAGAGAAGAGAGAGAGAGAGTTAGCTGCCAACTTAGCCACCAATTTAATTCACAACTTTATTTTTTTCTCTACTTGGAAAATTATGAAGTCTAGCAATTGTAACAATTTGGGGAGCTTTAGAGGACTTGGGTAAAAAGAATAACTAATTGAAACATTATCTATTGAACTTCTCTTCTTGCAGAGGCCATTCCTCTCCTTCACAAAAGAAAGCTAATCTTCCTTCTGGATCTTCAGTCTTTGTTCTGGAGAAAATTTTGAAATAAACTGAATGTGTTGACAATGGAGCACTCTACAGAGATTCAGGGAGCTAGTTTAATTTCTAATAGATCTTTGGGTTAGAAAATATGATTGAGAACTGGACTGTAAGTACTCATACTACATGACATCAAAACTGATAATTCTCTTGTCCTAAGAAAAGGGAATGCAAAGATTTTGTGAGACAAAGAGGCTGGATCAGCTCAACATGAGTTTTCTGCCTCTTCTCTCCCTCCTTGGGTTTCCAAACAGGTATATCCACAACATTTTTCTTTCTTCCCTACCTTGAGATCTAGTATGGCAAAATCTAAATAAACAACCAAAGCCAAATTTGCAATTTGTTTCAGGACTGGAATGCAGATCAGAAGTCAATAATTGAATGGATCTCCTATAAGCAGCGGGGAGAGAGTACCACTGAGGCTAGATAGTGATTCATCACAAGGCAAACTACATAACACGATTTAGTACGGGCAAAGAAACAAGATCTTTGGGAATGGTCTGATCCTGGAGGTTTCTGGACAGTTAATTATGGGTTTTCCAGAAATGAAATCAATAAGAAATTCACTGACATTTTAAGTGCTTTGTGTAACAACATAGCAACAACAACAAAAACCAAAAAGACTAGATAATAATAAAAACAAATAAAATGCAGAAACAGATAACTAGACATCTTCATGATAGCAATCTAGAATAGTCTTGCCCATTATTTAGACCCGAGTTAATTCAAATCCTCTGCACCCTCAAAGGAAAGGTTTTCCAGATACCACTAAGGAAGGAACCAATACCCTACCAAAATATCAATGCGATTGTTTACAGAAATTGAAAAAAATCCTTAAATTTGTATAGAATAATAAAGGTTCCACAATAACCAAAACAATCTTGATCAAAAAGAACAAACTGGTGATATTATACTCTGTGATTTCAAAACATCTTATAAAGTGATTATAATCAAAAAAGCATGATGTCAGCATAAAAACAGACATGTAGACCAAAGAAACAGGGCAGAAAGCCCAGAAATAAATCCACACATTTATGGTCAATTGATTTGTGACAAAGGTTCCAAGAGCACACAATGGGGAAAGGACAGTCTCTTCAATAAATGTGTTGGGAAAATTGGTTATCCCCATTCAGAAGAATAAAATTGGAACATTATTTCACACTATAAAGAAAAATCAACCCAAAATGGATAAAGGACTTTCACATATGACCTAAAAGAGTAAAACTACTAGAAAAAAACATAGGGCAAAATCTCTACAACATTGGCCTGGGCAACAATTTTTTGGATATGACCCTTAAAGCACAGGCAACAAAAGCAAAACTAGACAAACAGATGGCTTCATGCTAAAATACTTCTACACAGCAAATGAAACAATAAATTAAGTGAAGAGACAACACACAGAATGGGAGAAAATGTTTGCAAACCATACATCTGATAAAAGGTTAATATCAAAAATAAAAGGAACTCAAACAACTCAATAGCAAGAAAAGGAATAGCCCAATTAAAAATGGGCTAAGGATCCAAATAAATATCTCTTAAAAGAAGACATACAAATAGTCAACAGGTATAAAAAATGGTCAGCATCACTAATCATTAGGAAAATAGAAATTAAAACCAAAATTATACATCATCTCACACTTCTTAGAATGGCTTTTATCACAAAGATGAAAGATAAGTGTTGGTGAGGATACAGAGAAAAGAGAACTCTTGAAAATTATTTTTGGGAGTGTGAATTAGTACAATCGCTATAGAAAATAGTATGGAGGTTTTTCAAAAAAACAAAAATAAAACTATTTTATGATCTAGTAATCCTACCTCTGGTTATATATACAAAAGAATTGGAGTCAAAATATTGAAAGAATATCTGCACTCCTATGTTCATTGCAACATTATTCACAATAGCTACAATATGGAATTAAGATAAGTGTCCATCAATACATGAGTGGATAAAGAAAATGCAGTATATGTACATAATGGAATATTATTTAGCCTTTTAAAAAGAAGGAAATGCTGTCATTTGTGGCAACGTGAAT
The DNA here is from genome assembly GCA_008086735.1 of Cheirogaleus medius. Taxonomy (NCBI): domain Eukaryota; kingdom Metazoa; phylum Chordata; class Mammalia; order Primates; family Cheirogaleidae; genus Cheirogaleus; species Cheirogaleus medius. Next base: position 44,913,247 of record VBSM01002608.1, read on the forward strand.
TAACCTTATGCTAAGTGAAGTAAGCCAGGTACAGAAAGACAGATACCCCATGATCTCACTTCTATGTGAAATTTAATAAAATTTAACTCATAGAAGTAAGGAGTAGAATTATGGTTTTCAGAGGTTGTGGGCTGGGAGCGGGAAGGGAGGGAATGCGAGCTGTCGAACAAAGGGTACAAAGTATCAGATAGGACAAATAAGTTTTGAGATTTATTACACAGAAGGTTGACTATAGTTAATACTAATTATCAAATATTTCAAAGTGTCTAAGAGAGCAAATTTCAAATGTCTCACCATAAAAGTGATAGGCAAACAACAGGCTGGATATGTTAGTTAGCTTGATTTAATCACTCCACATTTTATATGTATATCATATTACATTGTATCCCATAAATGTATACAATTATGATTTTTCAATTAGAAATAATATTAATTAAAACAGAAATATTTTTTTAAAAGGGAAAGAACCTATAAAAACAGCACAAGCATGTACTGTGAAACTTCTTCATTCCATCACTAAACTACATATGACCACTTACCCAAGTGACTCCAGACTAAGGCCTAGGAATATCATGGACTTTGTGGAATTACTGCACACAGATTCTGAGCTAATTCACATATCTTAGGATCTGCAGAGTTTATCCTACTATTTCCTGAAAAAAAAAAAAAGGTGTTTATACTACGTTTGTAATTTGAAAGTTAAATTGTACTTAATTATGGTTGGCATCATCTTGAAGTGTGTTTCAAAATACTAAGCATGTTTATATATAAGTTAACTTAAAATATTACTCAAGATACTTACGATATAAACTTTACAGTTATATGCCATTTTATTTAAGCTAGCTGTAGCATACAAAATATATGATGAAAAATTTATTAATTGAACATCTCTGTATTTCTCCTAGAAGCTGAAGAATAACATGAGGTTCAAGGCAAAAGGGTTACCAATAGCATAAAGAGCCACAACTAGGAGATCAACAAGATATTTTGAGGTATATTTGTTCAAGAAATATTTATTGAAGACCTATTAAGTTCTAGGTGTGTTCTACATGTTTAGAATATTTCAGGGAACAAAACAAGCAACAAAATAGCCCAGTGCCTTTAAGAAAGAGACTTCTTAGTGGAGAGAGATACCGTGACCTACCCATAATATAAGCCCTAACAGTATTTCTAAGCATTTGCACAATATAAGCCCTACCCTGAAAATAAGACCTAGTGATGGGCGTGGTTATGCAGCGTATCTGCACAACCCATGCATTTCATCACAGAGTGGTAAAGAAGACAAGCAGCCCTTCTCATCTGCCCCATGAGGACTCTATTGCTCGACATGAGAGATTGGGGCCAATGGTTCTAGAGGAGATAGAGTTGCAAAAAATTCAGGATGGAATTCGGGGTTTGGAGAGTTATGATGATGTTCCAGAAGAAAATGACTTAACCATATTTGAATAAATGTAGATTGTTGTGCCATACTTAAAAAAAAATAACTCATCCCCTGAAAATAAGCCCTAGGGTGTCTTCCTGAGGAAAAATAAATATAAGACTCTGTCTTATTTTCAGGGAAACACGGTAGGCAATAAGTTTATATATATATAGATATAGATAGATATATAAACACACACACGTATATATACATATATATTACATATATATAAAATATACTACATTGGCAAGTATGAAATGCTAAGCCAAAAATAATATAGAAAGAGGGATTTTCAGTGTCAAACATTTGAAATTTTAAATGGGGCATCACTGAGGTTGTGTCATCTGAGCAAAAACTTGAAGACTATGAGGTATCAAATTGTAAATACTCTGAAATAAAATTTAAAAAACAAAAAAGATGAAAAATGGTAAATATACTTGGAATAAGAGCCTTCTAGATGAAAGGAACAATAAGAGCAAATTTCCTGGGCCAGGGTACAGTGAGACCATTAGAAAGCAGGGAGAGATTGATAGGAATGAAATGATAAAGACAACAGAATGATATACGCAAGTGGAAGTAAGTGTGACACTTATTGCAAAACAATTTTTATACCAATATTCTCTCAAGTAACCTAAGATGAATATTTAATTATACCTAACAAAAAATGACCATAGAAACCATAGCTTAATAAAACCATCTATAAACACGCTTTTAATTCCCATTACTGTCCTATATCAGAAGTTATATTTTTGTCAATTTGTTTATAAAAAAGAAACATATTTTCATCACTTCATTTCAGCATGTTGAGTGGCAAATATCAATATATTTATGGAAATATCCCAACTTTAAAATACCATAGTCTCTTTCCTGTCACAAGCATATAAACAAATTGATAAAAATATCATTATGTAGAAAATAGAATCTTGAAGGAGGTAAAACTAATATCTCTAGGTGTTAACTTGTTACTTGTACAGGGACATGAACTTTAAGCAAGTAAGATCATAAGGAAATGTTTTCTATCTATACCATATCTATACCATTTTCTATCTATACCATTTCTATCTATACCATTCTTTCTATCTATACCATAATAAGAATGGTCAGAAGAGAAATACATTTCCTCTGACCATCCATTTTCTGTATATTTGAGAAGCAATAAAGATTTATCCACATGGAATCAAATCTGGCAAAAGAATTATGTTCCTTTTACTTAGTGTATGTTATTCTTCCCATCAGATCCTGTATGAGAGTTGCATCAAGGTAAGGAAAAGGCCTGATCTCCAAGATGAGTACCTAATAGTCCCTATCTGTTGAAAGTTGTGGTAAGCAAAATATGACCCCTCAAGAGATATCTGTGCCAACTCCCTGGAACCTGTGCCAGCTTTCTTGTTTGGAAAAGGAATCTGTACAGATGTGATTTTGATAAGGATCTTGAGAATAGACAATCCTGAATTTTCCAAGTAAGCCCTAAATCCAATGACAAGTATCTAAAGCAGAGGGAAATTTAGACAGAAAAGGAGAAGACATAGAAGAGGAGGAGGCATTGTGGCCATGAAGGCAGAGATTGTAGTGATGTAGCCACAGCCAAGGAATTCCTGAAGCCACCAGAAGCTGGAAGAAGCAAGGTACTGAACCACCTCTACAGACACCACTTGAGATAAGACCCTGCTGACATCTGATTTCAGACTTCTGACCTCCAGAACTGAGAGAGAATAAATTTCTGTTATTTAAACCACTAAGTTTGTGGTCAATTTGTTATAGCAGCTTAAAAAATGAATGCAGAAATTTAAGACAAACATTTTATAATGTTTTGGATTACCTAATTTACTTAAAATTGGGGGGACTTAATAAAATTAAAATGAGGACACGATTAGTTTAATATAATTTTTTCAGAATTTTAGAATAGATGAAGAAAATTCTGGGAAAGTTGACACTGGTAACAAGTGCCTACATGTCTGTGTAGGCACATTTTCTCTCTCTTCTGCTGGTAGGGACACTCAGGCAAAAGTATTTGAGAAATACAGGGGTAAGAAAGAGATTAGAAATTCATGATGATGAAAATAAAAAAGGAAAACATTTGTTTGCTGTCTTAGTTTGTTTCATGCTGCTGTAGCAGAATACTTGGGACTGGATAATTTCTAATGAAAAGAAATTTGTTGAGTCATTGTTCTTAAAGACTGGACAGTGCAAGATCAAGGTGCTAGCACCTGTTGAGGCCCTTCCTACTGTGTCATAACATAACAGAAGGCAACACATGGAGGAAAGGCAAAGAGAAGACCAGAGAGAAGAGGGGCCAAATTCATCCTTTTGCAAGGAACCCACTCTCATCGTAATGGTGTTAATTAATTCATGATGGAAGATCCTTCACGGCCTAATCACCTCTTAAAGATCCCACCTCTTAATATTTTTACAATGGCAATTAAATTTCAACATGAGTTTGGAAGAAGACAAACATTCAGATGATAGTAGTTTGAAATATTTAACCAGTTTTTTATAAATTAACTCTATTCAAGAAGAATTCCTCAGAATACAAAAAGGAAAGTGGACTGAAGTACAGTAAGTTCTGGAACATAGCTATTGAATCCTAGGTACTCTTCCAAACTCCCTCCTACATTATACATAATTTAATTTAATCCTCATAATAATCCTAATGGAAGTAAGTGCTGGTATAAGCCTAAAAGTTAAATGTATTATTTCTGTTATCTGTATCAGTCTTATTTGCAGTTTTATTAGTAGTTTTTGATTTAGCAGTTCCAGGGGAAAAAAATGTCTGCTATTACCACCATATTTGAATTTTTACTCTTGAAGTTTTTCTAAACTACCATATAAAGCCAAAAAAGCTTTAATTGGGTTTGGTGGATAGAAAAGTATCTGACACATAGGGTAAACGTGTAGCAGGATTCTTTAATCCAGAGACAAATAAGTAGACTACATTTGAGAAGAAAGGTGATAAAATAAAAGGTCACCTTTCCTTACTTCAAGTTTTTGCGCCCGAAATTCCTGATTCTATCGGGATAAGTAGCCTCTGATAGTGAAAAAGAAGTAATGCTTCCTCTCTTTAGCACGTGTCTTCCAGGTAGTGTCATAGGCATACATTTTCTAACATATTCTGTAAAGTACATGAGTTATGAAAAAATTGGTTATAGGATAAAAAAAATCTTTGGGAATCATTGAACATTCTACTTCACTCCTAGAGATTCACAGTGAACACCACCAACAGCAAAGCCCTGAAAAATCCTAAAGTTAAACAAAAAAAGTTGCCCAGTTGTCTCAAATATATTTGACACAGATATATTTGTGGCCTCATTTTATCATCTAATGTTTGTTTTCCTGAGGAATTCTCATTAGGCAAAATTCACAACTCAGCCTTTTATTCACATAGAATAATTCTGAGAATAGTCTTAGTCAAAACTTGTAGAGTAGAGGGTAAGGATGATATCCTTAGATCTCTGCTAATCAGATTACTTTTTTAAAAGAGCTGTCAAGTTACAACAAATTTACATCACAATAATTTTAAAACTTTACATGCTTGTAATCAGCCTTGGGGGGGCGGGGAGGCGGGAAACACTGGGAATGACAACACCATTAATTATTTTATAAGGCTGAAGGAAGTGGATTTAATGCAAAAATACCAAAGACATACCTGCATTCTGTCCCCTGAAAACATCATAAAAGCTATTACGTAGAATCACAGAAAAAGATCCAACCACCCAAATATCTTAAAGTACACACTTTCTTCCTTTTTTTTTTTTTTAATTTTACTTCAATTAAACACACCTAACGCTTCAAATCTGGCAAAGCAAGATAGTGGCTTTTATTTTTCTAACAAAAGAGAAAGACTGTCAAAATACATTTACTGAAATTATCTCAGTTGCATTTACTAAAAGTAAAGTATTTTCCTCCAGTGGTTTTATGTGGCATGCCAATAACAATTTCCTGTTTTATTAAAACACTGGACTTCCCAGACAAAACACTTTGTCCCTTTCTGCTCCAGACATTACTATTTGCATTTTCTCTGCTGGGTAGTATAGTATATGCAAAACAGTATACTGAGTAGGGGGGGAAAGGAGAAAAAAAACAAAACAAACCTATAACAGAAACTAAGAGACAGTTTCGCACATCTGTTACTGCGAGTGTTCTTTCATTCTTTCTCATTTATAATTAATGAAAAATAATGGTGCTGACACAAGTTAATTACTATGAAAAATTACAGTTTATGCTATTCATTATAATAATGGCAAATTACTTGAGATTTTCAAACACTGTTCCTAAGCAATTAGAAGCGTTCATAAGGAGTTCACCTGTGAAATTTTTTCATCTGCGCTTGCATTCTGTGAAGTGAAAGAACACCCAATGTTTTTCATTAGCAGCAGAGATAACACAGCAAGAGATATTAATCATAGAGTCCTGTACCTGGGAAAATATTTAAAACAAATTGAGATTGTGTAGTGGAGTGGAGGGTCAAAACAATACACAAAGATATTCATTACAACCAAACTTTTCTTAACAGATTCAAAGGGACTATTAAATCTGTTTCCCTTAGTGACAATTTGGCATACTAATTAGAATTACTATCTTGTCCTATTTTACCAAAAAATATTAAATTACTGGTTTTAAAATTAGAATTAATATCTTTCTAATTAGCACAGGCAAATTAGGGGATTTTTTCTTTTCAAATTTGCTTTTCTTACAAACTTATAAATTGTAAAACCCATGCAATAGTCCCCAGGTTATTAAGAATAACATATGACTAAAAAATACTAATTAGGTCTAATATGCCTATGTAAATGAGCTAAGTGATAAACATCTCTGTAAACTCTTTGGTCTGCTGTGGATTCAATAGTAACCTAAAAAGGGAGAAGTTCATTTTGTCTTAATTAGCCCAATAACAAAGTTGCTATACATATACATCTATTTTGTTTCCTTTTTTCTTTATTCAAGGTAATAAAGAAAAAATAAAAATTTCAAGACAGTGAAAAATGCTTCATATTACTTACAATATTTTCAATTAATTATTCTCTCAGTATTACAATGATTAATGAATAAACCAGTTGCTAAGGGTAAAGACAAATAAATATCAAGCTTATTTTGTTTGCTTTTTCAAAAAAGTGCCAACGAAAAAACACACAAATGCTCATTTGTATGTTGTGAGTTATTATTGTTAAAATTAGTTTTGATAAGATTGATCAAAAATATTCAAAATTCCTGTAAGGATTTGTCTTTAATATTCTCTTCATTGCTCAGTGTATATTAAAAAAAGGAATGAAAAATATATTACTATGATATAGATCTTGAGTCAATATCATATAACATTTCTCTTACAAAATATTAACTGCCATACTTTAGATGGTGTCATGCTCTTTTGTATAATAAATACATGTAAAACAATTCAAATCAATAAATAAAACTGAACATGTTTAAAGAAAATAAGTGTATAAGAAAATAAAATGTCTTAGAAACTCTTACAATTTTAGATTAACTCATTAGAATATCAGAATTTAAAATATTTGAGGGAAAATTAATTGACTCATATGATTGTATATTGACTTCATTTTTTTTCTGCTTTTAGATCTGACTAATTGTGGGTGGTGAAGTGAAAGCATCAACCTTATCTCTTCCTCTGATTCGTTTAACAGCTTATCTTTGGATTGGTTGCATTCTAATCACGGATATCTCTATGTCTGAGGTCCCCAATCCCTGGGCCGTACTGGTACTGGTACTGGTACTGGTCTGTGGTCAGTGGCCTGTTGGGCACAGGGCCACACAGCAGGAGGTGAGCCACGGGCAAGCCAGCAAAGCTTCATCTCTGTTTACAACCTCACCCCATCTCTCGCCATTCCACCTCCCCGCCTGCCCTCACACTCCACCTCACCCCAACCCATGATCTGTGGAAAAATTGTCTTCCATGAAACTGGTCCCTGGTACCAAAAAGGTTGGGGACCACTGCTGTATGTGGTTACAAAATGAAAACTAGTAGTTGTGATGTCCTTTACCCTTAAGATTTCCAATAATGATGGTGGTTGGTAGGTGTCAGAGGAAAAAGGAATAAAAACTGCTATTTTGAAAGGTAATAGTAACTTGAAATAGACACATTGTTTGACACCTAATTTCATGAATACTTTGCAGCTGCCTTTACTGGGGTTCTGCTTCTGTGATTTCAGTTACTGCAGTCAACCGTATTCTGAGAATATTAAATATAAAAATTCTATAAACAAACAATTCATAAGTTTTAAATTGTGTGCCATTCTGAGTAGCATGACCAGGACATAAATCATCCCTTTTTCCAGCATATCCACACTGTATACACTAGTCAGGAGCCACTAGATTATCAGATGTCTTGGCATGGCTATGATTATGTTCAAAGAGCCCTTGTTTCACTCCATAAAGGCCCAAAGGGCAGAGTAGTGATCCTAGCATGCTGTTATAATTGTTCCATATCATTATTCATTATTGTTGTTAATCTCTTACTGTGCCTACTTTATGAATTAAACTTTATCAAAGTATGTACGTATAGGAAAAAATGATAGTGGTTTCAAACAGCCACTGAAGTCTTGGAACCTAACCCTGCTGGTAAGAGGAGACTGTCATAGTTAAGATTAATTGATATATTCATCAATTTGTTGTGTATAAATGGAAATTTCTAGGTATTATATTAATAAGGAAATAATGAACTATAACCACACCTTTGCTTTCTGAATTAAGAGCATTATGGCCAACATACTGCTTTTATACTCAAATTATGATGTAGAATATCCTCTTACTGACATAACTGATAGTTAGATATTTCAATAAATTGCCTAGGATCAAACAACTGTTAAGCAACTAACTATAGAATCGAACACAATTCACCTTATCACAAAGTTATTTTGTCATTTTTTGACAAAATATTCAAATTTTTAAAAATTATTCAATTCCCATCTTGAATAAGCTATATTTAAACAGAATTAATCCCAAATAATTTTACAATGGAAGATAATTACACTTTCTTTATTAAGAGAAGTTTTATATTTTTCCTTGGAGATATATATACACATATCTGATGGTTTGGTATTTATTTTTCTTGTATTGCAGGACTCAACTAGAGTTTTAGATAATATTTGAGGAAATATCTGTTTGTATATACCAAAAAAGGACAGTGTACTCCAGGGTGCTTACATTGAACAGTTCAGAGACTGAGATTAATAGTACTCTTTTTAATAAAGACTCTGCTTTATGTGGCTTTTTTGTCTCTCAAATATTCCAGATTAAATACTTTAATATTTGTGAAAGCTTCAAGGAATTATAAACTAGAAACTAGATGTTGAAACCAATAATAATTTAGACCTCATCTCTATATATTATAAAATGTTATGATATGAAATCCTTATAAAGCCTATAGAGAAACTTTGTAACTCATATCCTAGAAAGTCAGATGTGCAAGAAAATTGCAATAATTTATTTTCTTTAAATGAAATAAAACCCCATTGCTAACACCCAATCCACTGAGTTCACAGCATATTTCTTTAGAGTCATCTGGAAAGTTTTTCAAGGATCTGGAGGAAGTGTAGGTTATGATTATCAAAAGTTAAGAAAAGAGATCTCAGGTCTCCACAATGGTCATGCTGATATAATCATTGTCAAAGTCCACGTGGTCTCTGAAAGTGGTACTATTAATTCTCTGAAACATGTGTGCCTGGGTAGTTTGAGGAGAGGATCCCTGAATCCTGAGTAACTGTACAGTTGGTGTCAAGGTTGGATCCTGGAAGAGCTATTGAATTCTTCCACGTACCAGGTTGTTAGTTCTGATTCTTTGCTGCGACTTGGAGGAAAAGGTACTTTTTCTAAGGTAATTAAAGGTGCCTTAGATGTGGGCACAGTCCTTGGCACACCCTTCCTACGGGCACCTCATAGACGATTTCCTCAGAGGCCATGGCTCTGGCCAAATAGCCACTTCAGATCATCATATAGGGTTCTGATCCCCGGAGGGCCTGCAGATGCCTCTTTCAATCCCAGTTTTGTAGAACCATCCATTCCCTTGCCTCTAGAAGCTTCCATAATGCCCCTCTCTCACAACGTATTCTTCTCGGAGGTGATTTGTTTTCATAAACAAAGGCCAGGAAAAAAGGTTTGCCTTTAAGATTTTCCACATAATCCTCTTCAGAGACAAATTAAATACTTCTATAATTTTTTTACACTAAAAAATAAGTATTTTCTTCATGACAACTATATACGACTCTAAACACACACACACAGAGATTCTCCTTCACTTATGATGGGGCTATGTCTGATAAATCCATCCTAAGTCGAAATGCATTTAGTACTCTGATAAACCCATCATAAAGTCAAAAGATCTCAAACTGAACCAGAACCATTGTAAATGCAGACATACTTCTACTTCCAATGGGGTCATGTCCTGATAAATCCATTGTGAAGTCGGAAAATCCTAAATCGAAGCATCACAAATCAAGGACTATTTTTATATATTTATACTCATGCATCACATGATGATGTTTCAGTCAACGAGTGACCTCAGACATGACGTCAGGTGGAGCCATAAGACTAATAATGAAGTTGAAAACTTCCTACCACTTAGTGAAGTCATAGCCTTCATAATGTCCTAGGACAATGCATTGCTCACGAGTTTGTGGTGATGCAGGTGTAAACAAACGTATGGCACTGCCCATTGTATAAAAGTATCAAACATACGATTATGTACAATACATAATACTTGATAATAGTAATAACTGACTGTTACTGGTTTATGTATTTACTATACCATATTTTTAAACATTATTTTAGAGCATACTCCTTCTACTTTGTAAAACAGCCCCAGGCAGGTCCTTCAGGAGGTATTCCAGAAGTCATTGTTATCGTGGGAGATGACAGCTCCATGTGTGTATTGCCCCTGAAGACCTTCCATGGGACAAGATGTGGAGGTGCCAGACAGTGATATGGATATTGACGATCATGGTCCTATGTAGGCCAAAGCTAATGTATGTGTTTATGTCTGAGTTTCTAAGAAAAAAGTAAATGGTAAAAAAATAAAAATAGAATATTTAAAATTAGAAGAAAACTTGTAGAATAAAGATATAAAGAAAAATATTTTTGTGTAGCTGTCTAGTGTGTTTGTATTTTAAATGTTATTACAAAAAAAACTCAAAAAGTTAAAAAAATTAAAAGTTTATGAAGAAGTTACAGTAAGACCAGGTTAATTTATTATTGTAGAAACAAAAATGCTTTTAAAAAATAAATTTGGTGTAGCCTAAACTTACAGTGTTTATAAGGTCTCCAGTACTGTGTGGTAATGTCCTAGGCCTGCACACTCACTCACAGATATTCACCTAGAGCAACTTCCAGTCCTGCAAGCTCCATTCATGTTAAGTGCCCTATACAGGTGTATGGTTTTAATCTTTTATATGACATTTTTACTGTACAGTTTCTATGTTTAGTTATGTTTAGATATTTACCATTGTGCATACAGTATTTAGTACAGTAACATGCTGTACAGGTTTGTAGCCTCGGAGGGATAGTATCTCCTATGGCCTAGGTGTGTAGTAGGCTGTACCCTCTAGGTTTGTGTAAGTATACTCTACGATTGCAAAATTGCCTAACGATGGATTTCTCAGAATGTATTCCTGTCATTAAGCCATGCTTGACTGTATATATGTATTTAAGGTGCTTGGTGAGGTAGAAAAATGACTGCGGAGAAGAGAGCTAATATTTATTGAATGTCTACTGCATTTTGGGAGTTTAATATAATGTCATATCCTCAAATACCCTTACTGTCCTCACAGTGATATAATTTTTATCACTAGAAGGAAACTCAAATTCAGTGAAATGAAATAACCAAATCTGTGCTTCATTGCTAGTGAGACAGCTTGCATCTGAACCTTGATTTGTCTTATTCAAAGGTCCAAGATATTTCCACTCTACCAGTGTTCCCCAAATTTAATCATTTGTTATGTACCATACAGATGGATTTTTCCAGGATGTTGGACAACTTAAACAACTCATGTGTCTGCCAACAGCAAGATACAAGGTCACACGGGCATTATCTGGAATATGCTCTCATTCCATGGACATCTTACCCATAACTCTGAGCCAAACAATTCTGTAGTAAAACATCACATTCATTTGACTCCTGGGATCCAGAACTACTCTTGTGTTTTATGAAGTTTAAACATCCCTTAAAGAGAGCACAATTACAAAAAAAAAAAGGGAGAAAAGTCAAGTCTTCCCTTCTCTAAATTTCTCTATTTATTATTGTTCAAGCAGAGGTATTTTGTACTACTTTTGAGTAGGAGGGTTGCGTCGTCTTTTTTTTGTTTGTTTTTTTATTCCAGCATATTATGAGGGTACAAATGTTTAGGTTACGTATATTGCCTTTGCCTCTCCTGAGTCACAGCTTCAAGCAAGTCCATCCCCCAGACGGTGTGCACAACCCCATTAGGTGTGAATAGACCCACCCCCTCCTCCCTCTCCCACGTGCCTGACACCTGATGAATATTACTACTATATGTGCACACAAGTGTTGAACAATCAATACTAATTTGATGGTGAGTACATGTGGTGTTTGTTTTTCCATTCCTGTGACACTTCACTTAAGAGAATGAGCTTCAGCTCCATCTAGGAAATTACAAGAGGTGCTAGATCACCATTGTTTTTTGTGGCTGAGTATTACTCCATGGTATACATATACCACTTTTTGATAATCCACTCATATATTGATGGGCAGTTGGGTTGTTTCCACATCTTTGCAATTGTGAATTCTGCTGCTATAAACATTTGAGTGCAGATGTCTTTTTTATACAATGTCTTTTTTTCCTTTGGGTAGATGTACAGTAATGGGATTGCTGGATCAAATGGTAGTTCTGTTGGTAGCTCTTTGAGGTATCTCCGTATTACTTTCCATAGAGGTTGTACTAGTTTGCAGTCCCGCCAGCAGTGTATGAGTGTTCCTATCTCTCCACACCCACGCCCATATTTATTGTTTGGAGACTTTTTGATAAAAGCCATTCTCTGTGGAGTTAAGTGATATCTCATTGTGGTCTTGATTTGCATTTCCCCGATAATTAGAGATGTTGAGCATTTTTTCATTTTTGTTGGCCATTAGTTTTGAAAAGTTTCTGTTCATGTCCTCTGTCCATGTTTTCATGAGGTTGTTTGATTTTTTTTTCTTGCTGATTTTCCTGAGTTCTGTACAGATTCTAGTTATCAGCTCTTTATCAGCTGTGTAGCATGCAAATACTTTTTCCTATTCTGGAGGTTGCTGTTTGCTCTCGTGATAATTTCCTTGGCTGTGCAGAAGCTTTTTAATTTGATCGGGTCCAGTTTATTTATTTTTTGTTGTTGCTGTAATTGCCTTTGTAGTCTTCTTCATAAATTCTTTGTCTAGGCCAATGTCTATAAGACTTTTTCCAACATTTTCTTCTAGAATTCTTATAGCTTCATGCTTGAGGTTTAAGTCTGTTATCCATGGTGAGTTGATTTTGTAAGAGGTGAGAGGTGCGAATCGTGTTTCAGTATTCTACATTTGGCTATCTGATTTTCCCAGCACCATTTATTGAATAAGGATTCTTTTCCTCAGTGTATATTTTTATCTGCTTTGTCAAAGATTAGATAGACTAAGAGTTCAGGTAGTAAGGTTTAGAAACTCTTACAAAAGATTTTCAACCATCCTATTAACAAATGAAGAAGAAGGAGAATCCAGAAGTGAAAAACAGTGCAATAGGGTTTGACACAATGGGGATGAAAATAACATACTAGTGGGCAGGGGTAGAAACCCAGAGATTGGCACATGCTTTTCAGGCTGTCGTTCAGGTTGGTACTAAGTATTAGGGGCCAGGGTAGGTAAAGAACTGTATGGGCCAAACGGAGAGGCCGGGATGCCTTGTGAGAGGTGGGTGTGCATGCTTGCTCTAACTAAGCATGCACTATTGTAGGAAAATCAATTGCACTGAAGAAAAATACATTGTTTTTCTGTTAATCTCAATTTTAAATTCATAAATATACCATTCATTTTGGTTTAAAAACATGAATGCTTATTAGACAAACACATCAGGTTGTAATTGAAGTCTGTTTTTTGTTCTATACAAAGACATCTTGATTAAAACAATTTAACTCATACACAGGATCAAACACATCTCGTTAACTGTAATGGTTTTACTGCATTCTCCAAGTTCACTAACATGTAGATACAGTGTAATTAAAAGCAATCGAGGTACATACATAATGAATGCGATGTGCATCAACTGGGGGATGGACACGCTTGAAGCTCTGACTCGAGGGGGGAGGGGGGCATGGGCAATATACGTAACCTTAACATTTGTACCCCCATAATATGCTGAAAAAATAAATAAATAACAGTAATCAAGGGATTCTAAGGTAAGCCATATAATAATTTCATAATTCTATATTAGCTTCAGAAGTACTGACATATAGAATGTTCCTCGTTCATAAAAGAAAAGACTAAATCTAAAAATATGCCCTTAGAAATGGAAGGTGATCATGAAAATCATTGCCCTGAACTTTTGTTCTAACTAAGCATGCACTATTGTAGGAAAATTTGTGCCCTGCAAACTTAATAGCCTTTACCATTCGACTTATTATTCAAATGTCTTTCTGCAATAAGAGCCCATGTTTTATTTATTTCTCTATTGCTTAAGAAAGTATAGGTAGGTAGAAACACAAATACCACTGTCCCTGAATATTTCTGTAGATTTTTTCAAAATCAATACTTTAAAATATGACAACAAATTTATTGTCAGAATAAAAGAAGAGACTCAAGTGACTGCCATTATTTGCACTTGAAAATTTAGAAAACAACCATGATTAAGCTTCAAAGCTGTCTTCCTGGCTGCTCTCTCTCTGTGTTTTTCTCCTTGAGAATCCCAAACACAACAGCTCAGTCCTCTGGAGTTTATAATCAATTGTGGCTATAAAATACACAGTTTAATATTCCTTTTAATTTTAATATCTTCCTCAGGCCTCTTCCTCATGCCTTATCAAATGGTTTAATCACTGTAATAAAAGAAATAGAATTAAATATGTAAATCTTGGCAGTTTACAGGTTCTTTTTCTGAGACAAACTAAAATAGTATTGAGTTTAAAATTTGCAAGAACCACTAGGTTTAGTCCCAATCTCCAACAACTGAATTCCCATCCAGTATATTTTATCTTTTTTTTTTTTTTTTT
>VBSM01002608.1:44941343-44961836 GCA_008086735.1 Cheirogaleus medius
GAAACCTTAAGAATCCTAGAAGAAGATGTTGGGAAGACCCTTTCAGACATCGGCTGAGGCAAAGAATTCTTAAAGAAGACCCCCAAAGCAATCACCGTAGCAACAAAAGTAAACAAATGGGATCTGATCAAATTAAAAAGCTTCTGCACAGCCAAGGAAACTATCATTAGAGCAAATAGACAACCTCCAGGATGGGAGAAAATATTTGCTCTCTACACTTCTGATAAAGGTCTGATAACGAGACTCTATCTAGAGCTCAAAAGAATTAACAAGAAAAAATTAAACTTCTATCTTAATGTTTATTGGTCTATATGCATTTTATTACTTGTAACAGCTCTACGACATTCTACAGCATGCATTAAACCCATCCCCAGTGGTGGTCTCCTAGCTTATCTGTGGAACCTCATTATCACAAAATAAACACAAAATGTAAACCTTTTTACACATCAACTTAAAGTCCTTTTTGAAATTTTTAAAATGAATTAGTTCCATTTCTGTTCATAATGTCAGGAATCCCACCACTCCACAAGGTCAGCCCTTCCCTTCTCTACTCCCATGCCCACAAAAGCAACTGGTTGATTTCCCATTCCTGAGGTATGCCTAATCTGAGGAATGGCTAAGGAAATCCACACAAGGTACCTAGAAAAATCATCATAATTCTGCATTCTTAACTACATTGGTAGGATCCTATATTCTTAATGGTTTGTCAAGAATGACCACATGTCACACATTAAGGAGAAAAATATATATCATGAAAAAGAAAGAATGTGCCCCCAAAATTCCCTTTGATGCTTGATCAAACAAAAACATTAAGAAGAAAAGTTTAAAGGAAAATGGAAAAAACTGTGTAGTACATAACCTCAGTGTAATTTTTAGAAGATGAAAAGCATGCTAGGAGATAAAACTATTTAAAGAATAATAAATAGACTTTGGAAATTAGAAGTATTATTTTTGAAATAAATTCTATAAAAATCTATGACACAATGTTAAAGAAACATTCAAGAATACAGATTAAATTGATAAAGAAACAAAAAAAATATGATAGATGATAAGAGAGATGCATAAGTACCATACCAGTTGTCTTGAATTTCAACTAATAGAAGATGCAGAAATGGAAAATGAAAAGGGGTACATTTTGCAGTAAATAGAAGACATTGCCACAGAATGAATAAAATATATAAAGTTTAGATTGTAAATGTCTGTAAGATATAGAGAAAGATTAAAGAAAAAGTCACATCTCTAAATATCTGGTTTAAAACTCTAAACACTCAAAATGAAGAGAAGATACAAAAACCTTCTAAAGGGTGGACAAATTTTTAAAAAAGGAAAAGAAATTGAAACAACACAAATATTCTTCAATATGAAGGCAAAACAAAGGCATATTTAGACATACAAGTATTTTTATTTTTATTTCCCACAAATTATATCTGAGATATACTTGAATTAAAAAACAAGAGAAAAGAATGACAAGCACTGGAATATATTGATAAAAATTCACAGTTACAGCTGTACACGGCCAAGACATAGTAACCAATCCGATTACAACAAGATGTTGAAGATTCTGGTGAAATGATTTGGCTGAGTGTTGCCTTTTTAACCAGATATTTATGAAACTGTTTTATTTATTTGTTTTCATATCATTTTTTGTGACTCAAGCCATGTTTTTTTTAATTTATTCAGGATATTATGGGGGTACCAAATGGCCCTTATCAAAGAGTTCCAAAACAACAAATGTTTTAATAGTATCGATAGGCTCTGTAAGAATTGAGAAGGAGTAATAAGCATTTTGAATTAAATAAAAAGTCAGGAGAAGAAATATATAAATTTATTCCAGTAGAATAAGACAGAAAGAAAGAAATCAGAGAAAGAAATAAAGGAGGGAAAAAAGAAAAAGGAAGGAATAAGTAATATTTGAATAGTATTTGAACTATTAGGAAATGGGCCATTAAGACAGTATGTAGTTTATGAAAAGGGGCCTATAATGGAAAGTATAAGAAAGAACTGAAAAAAGACACATTCGATATTTTGATCAATATTTGCCAAATACCATATGTAATGAATGACTGTCAATGTGCTAAAAGAGATTTCAACTTTTGTTGAATGTATTCTAGATAAAAATTCCTGGAAACTGGTCTGATTTTATACAACACATAGCAACTTTTTACTGTTTCTTTCATCTTTCCTTTTATAGCACTCTATTTCAAGATGAAGAAGAAAACAAAATCTATGATTTCTTTCAGCAGATTTATTATTCATATACCAGATTGTTTAAATCTCTGTTACAGAAGCAAGAGAAGGTTCAGTGACAAGCATAACAGATGTGGTTTTACCATTGAAAATAAGTATTTAAATGATAAAATATGATATGTGTTAGAAAAATATTAAACCAAAGTATAGAGAATCTCCCCTTATTGTGATAATTTTTTTTTTAAAAAACCTACGAATACACAAGAGAGTCAAAGGGAAAGTATCTTGTGTTACATGTTGCTGAACATTACCTAAATCAATTGTTCAAATCAAAATTGAAGGAATAAAAACAGGAATAAGGAGACTGGATTTTCTCCTTTCTTGACCAAATAATTGTTATATTAACAGAGATGAATTTATGGCTTCTCAGAGAAAACTTAAGCAACTACATATGGGTCTAGGTCCGTGACTGTCTCCCATTAGCCTTATAAATAACCCAAAGAGACTATTTTGTGACCAAGAATTCTTATCAGTTATTAAAGTTCCAACTTTTTTTTTTTTTTTTTTTTTAGAGATGGGGTCTCGCTCTTGGTCAGGCTGGTTTCGAACTCCTGACCTTGAGCTATCCACCCGCCTCAGCCTCCCAGAGTGCTAGGATTATAGGCGTGAGCCACCGCGCCCGGCTTAAAGTTCCAACTTTTAAAAGAAAATTAATTCATGTCATTATTATTTATTTCCTTTTTAATGACCTATCTCTAATATTGAAAAAAGAAAAGAAAAAGAATAAAGGAGGTTTGACACTGGTGTTCAATAGATACCTTTCTCAGTTTCACCTATTTGGGTGACAATTTTTACTAAATGCCTTTTTTTTTTCTGTGACAAAGAGTAGAGCTAAACTTGCCCAATCCAGGACATTTCTGTGACCAGATAAAGATGAGACATGATCAAAATATTTCCAGAGTTATAGTAGCACTACTTGCTATTCTCAGCTAATTCAGTCCATCTAGGGTAAATTATATCAATGTGAATTTACACAGTTGATGAGTTTCCTGTTTTATATGTTATGCCAAAGCTAAGTTCAGCTATACTGGCCTTCCATGTGAAGAGGAATCATCTTATCTGCCCACCACAAATATAATCTCACAGGGCATCTATCAAGTAAACCAAACTAATAAGATATGGAATCTGGTATTTCTTTTGGGTTTCAAGTCTCATTTCATTTATTTTGAGCTCAGGGAATCTGAGCATGTCCTTATTTTCATGAAAGGCTATAGATAACGCATTTATGTTCTGTCTTTTTTATATAAATGATCTTTGAAGCAATGTTGATTTAAACATCAGGATTTTTTCCCCACCAGCTATTTAAATATTATTTATCCTACATACTTTTGCTATCTCTTGTAGAGTTAGTCTATAGTTTTGGTTTTTGCTGAAATTGTTCTTTATATCATCAGGAATAATAAACATGAATAAATCATGTGCCATTATTTGAGAATAAGAAAGTACATCTGTCTGTAAAGAGTTTATGATTTTTTTTGAGACAAGAGAGAGACACAACAATGAAAATCATTATAAGGTAGCAAATTCTGTGAGCGAAATGAATGGTTGAGGCAGAAAATTATCCCTAAGGACAGTGGATTCAGGGAGGTGTCCTCCAGAGGATAGTATTTAAAGCCATCCTTGAAATTGGACCAGGGCAGTAAGAATTGCCCAAGAAAAATCTCTAAAATGAAGATTTGCATAGTATACCGATGAAAGTGACAAGACCACTTAAATCAAAGAGTTTGTGAAGGATAACAGGGACGGAAACCTGAGGGTCAAATGTGGCTGGCTTTGATAGAGTCTTGGAAGACTATGGGGGAAAAATCAAGAAATGCAAACATAATAACATGAATATTTCAGAATACTCCCTTTGTCTTACTTGACTGAGCATCAAATGTTATATTTTGTATAGGAAATAGGCAAACATTTTATGTGTCAGATGTTTAATATTGTTATGTGATTCAATCTCTTAATGTTTATGATAAATTTTCTCGGTGATATTTTAATATTTTCTTACATTTTATTTTTAATAAAATAATATTCTAGTGTAAAAATTCATTCACATTTATTTTTATTATAAATATGATTGTGTCTCTTTGCTCTGAAATTAAAATAAATATATCCTTTGTGTCATTTTGTTTTTTATGTATTCTTCGTTTTGTTTTACTCTTCATTTTAAAATAGAATATATATATTTTTTAATTTAATTTGGTAAAAAATTAGAAAAAGCCTAAATAGTTCCAGTTAATTTTGAATATGATCATGGAAAACCATTTTTAAAGTATTAAATATTTTAAAACTTAAGCACATACTGTAACAAGAAGTTAGGAATGTATGAGGGGCTTAAAATTAAGAGGTACTAGTAAATATGCCTAATTTTTTATAATTTTTTTCTTTAAAAGTGATATTAATCTTAAGTGATTTCCCTAAGATCTACGTACTAAGATATAAACTCTTTTAACGTTTAACAATTGTCGTAGTAGAGATTTGGTAATTGGAAATTTCAAAAAGAGAATAGAACAATAATGATAAAGAGCAGCCATAGAAAATTTGGGATCCAGAGAACTACAGATGTTCCAAGAGAAAGAAAAATATCTAAAAGGCTATTGAAAATTCATTTTGAGTTTAAAAGATTCTGTCAGTTATGATGTCTTGCTAAACAGGCAAACTGAAATACTTAACAGTTCTGCCTCTGTATTTGATTATTTTAGTGATAAGGATGAAAATTCTTATGATAATAACATTGGAGAAGATGATTAGAGTTTGTCACTGAAACATTTCCCATTCTCATGGCATTTTTTGAAACAGTATCTTATTAATTTGTAACACAAAAGATTTTAAAGATTCAATGCACCAGAAAGGAAAGAGATCTGATAGATAGGTGAGAGGAAGGGAGGGAGTATTAATTGTTGAGTACCAAGAATGTGCCAAGGTCATTACATGTATTATTTAATTTAATTCACTCAACAACAGTATGAGGCCATTAAGGCCATTTCAGTTGCCGAAAGTCACACACTTGAGTGAGAGACAAAGTAAGGAATCAAACTCATCTCCCTGACTTTAATATCCATATGGATTCTACTCTAAAACACTGCCATGCAGAAGCAATCACCTTCACTCAGATATAACACTGGTTTCTGGACAGAGTGTGCCCTGAGAATGACTTTAATATAGTAACATTGACAATACACTTAAAGTCTGTAAAACTATGGCAAAGACTGAGGCAAATGTTGTAATTTCCATTACCAATATTTATGTTTTCCTTCTCATCTAGAAAAATAATGCTGATTTTATCAGAGGGAAGAAGTACCAATGGGATATAAATGAGAGTTGTTGATTGTGTCTTTAAGGAAAGATCCTTAAAATGCTTGTTAGGGCATGGAGGGTGGCAGACTCCACAGTGTGTGGCATTTTCTCCTTGCCCTTCTTACTGTCAGAAAACCTGATGCAATGCCCAAAGTTTAGAAACCATCTTGGAACTATGAATCAGCTCTCATAAGTTAGGAATGTGAATAAAACATCAAATGATCCCATATATCTAACAGCATGGTGGAGTCATTCTACCAGTCCCAGTCAGCCTGTTTCCAAATTTTTCATTATAAGAACAAAAAAAAAACAAGAAAAGAAAAAGAAAAAAAGAAAAGAATAAATTAATTGTTCAAGCCAATATTTTTCAGATTTTGCAATTTATAGCCTTAAAAAAAACCCAAGTTATGTACCAATATACATGAGGAGCAGCTGTATCTCAAACATTGTATCTATGTGATATAAAATATATAGACAAATAAAAAAAGTCAAACAACCATGTTTTCTTCAATATCTAGAATTTTAATGTTATAAAGATACATAGGTAATTTTGGTTCTCTCTCATGTAATCAATGCTTGCTTCGGATTTAATGTAACCATGTTAATACAAAAATAAGACTATTTTTAGGACGTTTAAACAAGTTATAACGGTCAGAATATTACAGGGATAAAAATGATATCTGCAGTCTGAATGATCTAATTTATTTGATGATTCTATAATGTCTATAAATCAGATAGAATTGGTCATAGGCACCGTGAAAATGAAATATGGTATCTCAACCTTTTGCAATGAATTTTTGTGGGGAATAAAAGCAAACATTCTATAAAATTTCATGCCAATATATTACTATGTAAATAAGAATATTAATATTTTATTGCAAAAGTTGTTTAGAGGTATCATTAATTTAATATAATGTTTTTACAGTGTTTATAAAATTTCTCATTTACATCTTTAATATCAGTTACTAATTTTAGGATACATGCATATTTTGGTTGATTCTTTTGATAGATATTTAACTATATTCCTAGAGTTTTGAGGTAACTTTCATTAGACATTATTTAATATTAAAATATGTATGAAATAGAACTTAAATGATTATAATTATCATTAAACTTAAAACATACTTTTAAAACAAACTCAGTATATATTGCCTAGTTTCATAAAGTTTGATCATGTAAACTAAATCTATAAGATTCCTTTCCATGCAATTTTTGCTGAGATACATAACAATAGTAAGGTGCGACATTATTGTGGTAAAATATTTTGTTTTCAGTTTTTAAAAAGTAAAATTTCTAAATATTTTATTGAGTGGTTCAGTCACTTAAAATAATTTAAATTAGTATCTTTGGGGAATATAATTCCATAGAATTTCCAAAAACACAGTGAGAAAGGAGATAGGGATATATAATATTTATAATTTGTCATTGGTCTTAAAAAGAAGACATTACATATATAATTTATCTTTGTTAAGAAAACTTGCATACAGTTTTTTTGTTTTCCTTTTTTTGATTTTTTAGACAGGTCTCACTGTCACACAGGCTGAAGTGCAGTGGCACAATCATAGCTCACTGCAGCCTCACAGTTTTGGACTTAAGTGGTCCTCCCGCCTCAGCCTCCCAAAGTGCTGGGATTACAAGCATGAGCCACTGAGCCCAGCCATATACAGTGTTTAACAGAATGTTAATCAGAGAAGATTGAAAGGATTCATTCATTACCAAAGTAAATCTATCATCCTTTGCTAAGGATTATATCTAAGCACTTAGGAACACTCTGAGAGAGAAAGGAAATGGTATGCCAATGAGTGAATGAAAGAAGTGAATTCTGACTCTGCTAAGCTAATATTTAGCATCAGGCAGTTCTATTCATCTTTACCTAAACATAGATAAATAGAACATTGTTCAGAGATACACATCTTGTTATTAAACTATGCAAAATATAACTAAAGTAGCTTAACATATGTTTTCCCTTAATTTTTATACTCATTGTTTTCAGTAAGGTATCATGCATTTAGCTAGATGCCATTGATGATTCTGTATTTATTTTAAATATTTTCATTTCTTCTCTTATTTATCACTGTTACCTTAATTACACCCAGAAGATTTAAATTAACACTGTACTTAAACAAAGTAAAACATTTGAAATATGAATAAATATGTTTTAAGTCACATATAATAAACATATAGGAATTAACATGTCCTTTCTTAAGTTTACTTATATAATTTTTGCCTATATGAGATAACAGTTCTATTTTGCACATTTTTTTACAATGGCTAAAATTTTCAAAATATCAAGTTAATAAAAAATAAGGACCATATTGACAAAATTTGATATATTAACTTACAATATTTTTATGTTCTTAAATGAACATTTTATCCATTTGGAACCCTAATGAATACATGTTAATAATTATAAAACAGTATTATTCAGCACAGTTGAATAAATTTGGCATCCTGTTTTTATACAAGATGTGTATTCTCACAATAATAAAATTGAATTAGTTTGCTAAACCATAGTGGCTCATAGAATATTTACTAGGATTTAACTTTAGTGAGATAGCTACCATCATAACTATCTGAACTAGTAAAGAAAAAAAAGCCTCTTTAGTAATTTTTCAAATTCCATTTTTTTTCTTACCTACTTAAGGGAGAGGTTATTGGAGAGAAATCAAACACTGGAAATGTTTCAACAAGTGCAGTTATACCCCTTGACATAAATATCTTAAATCCTTCTAAAAAAGTAGAAAAATGTCCTGATAAATTTACATTTGCATTCTGTCTGCTATTATTTTAGCCAGCCATTTGATTAGGGTTGAGAATTTCAGTATTCCAGCAGGATTACTGGTTTTCTTTCAGCACCGATGTTTATTATGTTCTTTCTGGACGACAATTCCATAAGTTTGATGTATCATATTAATTTGTTTTGTAGGAGTTGATCAATTAGCTTGAGAAAACTCTATGTAGTGTTGATTCAAACACATAACAAGCATAATTTAATATAAATGGTGCATAAGACATTGATTTTGCCCAACTGCTCTGTAGAATTAGTGTCACTAAACAAGGCAGCCAAGCTGAACTAACAATATTAAGCATTTGTGCAATTTATCTCTTGCTATAATGAACAGTAAATGATATAATGACCAACAAGATTAATGATAAAACAAACATGCTAGTTAGATTCATGATATAGAAGACCAGTTCACAGTGTTACTTGGTAATCAATAATTTGAAGATTAATTTAACCAATAGGAGTGTAAAATCAAGCAACATGGGGAATAGAAACCTTTCCTGGGACATATTAATTGCTATAGCCTTTTAAAACTATCTTCAAGACTGACTATGCTATAATTTATCTATTTTAAACCTCTTGATACATTTGTTTTCCAGAGTTTTAACCTAAATTATATATTATCCCAAGCAATTTATTTCTTTACATTTTCCTAAACTCATGAAACCCCAGATCATTAGGGATGCCTCCTTCCTGATTCTGCTATAAATGGAGAGGATATTTATCAATGGTACTCATTCACAACCAATGTACTTTCCCTCCAGTGGCTTTAATGAATGTAATTAACTAAAGTAAGAAAAGTGTGTCTGAAGACAAAAAGATGAGTGGTATACTATAAAATAAGCACTTAATGAAAAATACTGAAAGTAAGAAAAATTTGGTTTATTGTCCTTTCTAGCCCTTCTTTCCAATTAACTAATTCTGATGGTTTCATAAATTCTTTTAAACCTTTACATTTAAAGTATAGACTTATGGTAACTGTACAATCTATAGTAAATTGAAAACTTTTAACTTTCAAGTTCTATGTTTCCCTAGAAGGAAATAATCCAGAGTAGTTCAAAGCCTCACAATAAGTGGAAATGTTCCATGACTCTATGTCTTTCATGGAATGAAATGACTGAAAGTTAATACTCTGTAGTTCCTTTAGTCAATGTGTCTGTTCATGACTTGAACTATAGCCAATAGTTACTTCCTCTCCAAAAGAGAGTTTAAAATATTATTCCCATATTCAACTCCATTATAAAAACAAGCAATTTACATCTTGGCTCTGTTTGCCAAAGCCATACAAGCTACATATATCAAATATATATAAATATATAAAACCATATAAACTAATTTTACATGAATAAATTCTAATAGAATCAAGCTTAATGTTATTATTATCTATTCTTTTACTACACAAAAGCGTCATTTTCTGAAACAAAGATTAGGACAGTGTTTGTGGTCAAATGTACAGATGACAAGTATTTTAAAGCACATGATTATGGTAACATAATGATAACACTCACTGATTTCTTAGTGTGTCTCAGGTATTCTAAGCACTTCAGATATAATAACATTTACTCACCATATCAACTCTCTGAGGCAGGTTATGAATCTTAATCCCATTTTAGAGATGTGGAAATAAGTGCAAGAGAAGTTAAGTACCCTGCTAAAGATCTACAGCTATTAAATAGAAGATTTATAGTTGGCATCAAAACTTGAAGTCTTTACTGTAATTTCTGTCCAGTTAATATAAAAGAGGATTTCTCTATTCCACTTCATTTTTCCAAAACCACTCCATTCCACTTCATTTTTCCAAAACCAACCACAAGTTTTTGTTTGTTCCCCCGTTTGTTTTATTTTTGTCTACTCTATCCTACTCTAATAAATATATAATTTGTCACTTTACTTATCTAATTAAATTCATGTGACTGTGAAAAACAGAGTATTAGATATATTTTTAGGAGAAGCTGAAGAACCAGGCTTCAAAAAGGGCAGTGACAGGAATAAAACAGGCTGTAGGCTTTCCCTCATGTCTACCATTAATATGCCACTACAACTCCTTGCACGCTTACTGTTTTGCCTGCACCACAACTGCCTTCTTTTCCTCTACTACATGAGGGCTTGTGTTTAATGTATAGCTTCTGCTCATGCATACATAGCTTTTGCCTCCTCATGAGTATACCTTGCATATTCTTAAAACTTTGAGTTTCTTTCAGTGTTGGAGGAGTACCTGAGATACTGTATTAGCTCAGTGAATGTTATTATTATGAATATGTATTGGCTCAGCCAGTTTTGACAGACCAGATTATATGAGACGGTGATTGGCTGTTCTTCAGTCAATTGCCCCAGTCCAGTTCAGTCGCATTGTTAGAATGAGGTGATCTTGGGTCCTCTTTCACCAAGACCAGTGAGTGAGTAGGGTGAGAATCATTTAGAAAAGGCCGTATGGTGGTCGACATTGAGTACAAGATGCATTGTTCGTGGGCATCCCTGTTCATGAATATTCATAGTTTGCATCTGCCACATGTCAAAAACCAATGATGCTCCAAAACGAAAACTTGTCCACGATTTATTTTCAGCTATTTTTATTCATACACTGATTCAAAGCATTAAATGGAAAGATGCTCTATGGAAGAACAGGATAGTTAAAAGAAAATATTACATTTGATCTGTACGGTTGTATGATTTAAAAAATTGTCATTCCTTCCAACTCATATTAATTATCTCACTGAAAAAAAAGTGTTTTATATTTGTGCTTTCACTTTGGTGTTCAAGGATACTGATATTAAATAATCAGAGAAAAATATAATATATATTATAGGAATAAAGCTACCTACTTAAAATCATAATTTGACATTTTGTAGACTCCCAAACAAGTTCATACATTTTTCAAAGAGAAAGAGTAATGATTTATAAGAAGCTCTATCTGTGGGGTTTGAACTTGGAAGGACAACTTACATCAATAATAATCCTCTCTTAATGCCTCCTCTCTTAGGAGTGAAAACTTCTCGGGCTTCTTGGGTAACTTTAGGTAAACAGAGAGGCTTTGTAAACTTTTTGTTGACCTCCCAATGCCCACTGACAACTTCACAGACAATGCTCAGTCTCAGCCCAATTTCAGGCAGGTCATGCAGAAAACCCATATTTAGGTTATATTATCTCCACATTACCTATTTTTCACAGTCCTCTCAGACTTTACCGCCTTACTTATCCTATAACTACTATTATTAGTAAAAATGAGAGCTGACTCTGCACTTACAGCTTTGTTCATAAATCAGAAACAGGCAATTGTTCTTGCTGATGTGTTCGTACTCAGGGATCTCACTGAAGGGTATGGTGGACCTGTGCTATGTAAATAGAGAGCAACATTTGAAAATCCCCACATTAATCAAGGTAATTCTACTTGCTTGGTGTGGCTGAGCCATCTAAGCATCCCGGATGTTCTTCATAAGGTCTAGCATTAGTGGATAAGACTGGCAGAGTAAATTAGGAGAATGTAAATGAATCCAGCTCTAACAACTATAGCCCAATAATAAAATATGATTAAGTTTATAAGAATGCTGTGTGGGACAGAACATATAGAACCTCTCTTCAAAGAAAGTGGGATAGAATTCACATTCTGCAACTTAACCTAGGTGCATAGTAACACTCTTCTATGAATGTTCCTCTTTTCATTCTCATTTAAAAGAAGATGCTAGAGAGATTGCTCTAAATAAGCATTAATAACAATTAGGCAAAGCCTCAAAATCTGACATGGTTATATAAGTTTCCATTGAAAGTTCTTTTAGGTCTTTTTTTGTACACTATTTCTAGTAATCTACAGAACTTCTCTGCACCTAATTTCTTATTTGGAATGATTGACATGATGTATATTATACTTTACAATATATAATAATATATACATTATATATAGACATATTAATAGTATTACAAAGTTTTATGACATTTTTCAAAATCAATAAATTACATGTTTATTAAAAATGAATTAAACATAAATAGTACTGAATGAAATATAGAAATTAATAATATTTAATAAGAAAAAGATATTATATGGCCTACTTCAGGAAAACAAATAACTAAAATTCTTCCTTATATGTTACACAGACTAAAATATGAATGGAAACTGTTTCAGTTAGATTGTTTCATATTGATTTCAGGACTTTAAAAATATTCATTATCCAAAATTATATTTTTTTAAATTTATACATCAAGTTGAAAAGAAATTTATGATAGACTAGACTATATTATAGTAAACAATATGTTTTAACAGGTTCACTCAAGATCATGATCATTTTTAAAAGCCGAGTGGAAAAATTTTCAAGTATCCAATATAGTTGATAAGAAGGGTATTTACAAGCAGCAATAGGCAAGAGGAAAGCTGTGATATAAAACCTGATAAAACTATCTAGCTTTTGGCTTAACACTCATATTTTGAACTGATCTATGATTTCCCAGGATTGATTCTAAGGTAAAACTTCCTGATTGGGAATATGCAAATGGAGCTGAGATTTATTTAAATTTGATAAGGAAAATATATGTATAACAAAAGATAACAGATTTAAATTCCTAGTTGAGTAACTTTCAAAGAGTAAATTCTATTCTTAAAAGTTTTCAATATATTCTTTAGACTATTAAAGCCTAGTCCAACACATATTCAGAGCTCAATATTTATTGAATATATTTTTAAAAGTTTTGCATCTATCTAAGTATCACTTTTATATTTTTAAATATAAAATCGACAATACCATCATGCCATTCAGTTTTTTCACATAGAGTCAGTTTATTTTTTCTTCTTTTTTTTTTTAGACAGAGTCTCACTCTGTTGCTCAAGCTAGAGTGCTGTGACATCAGCCTAGCTCACAGCAACCTTAAAGTCCTGGGCTCAAGCAATCCTCCTGCCTCAGTCTCCTGAGTAGCTGGGACTACTGGTGCACAGCATAACGCCCAGCTAATTTTTCCATTTTCAGTAGAAATAGGGTCTCGTTCTTGTTCAGGCTGGAATTTACTTCATTTCTTTGCTTTGTGTCATTTAGGAGCTCCAAAGTTTGCTAAAGGAAGAGTTGTAAGGTCACTCAATGAAATCACATATGCATAGGATCTGATACATAGTATATGTTGAATGAAAACTATTTTCTATGTATAACAAATGTTATCTTTTAATAAAATATAAGCACATGCATGGAATTTAACTCATACATCCATTGTTTTCCTCAACAATATATCAATAGTGAGAAAAATATGGAGAATTCTTTAGATCACTAGTTTTCTTGGGGTTTTGTTTGTATTTTTTTCAATTTTGTAGTTGATACCATAATTCATACATCAGTTATATATAAACAAATATGAACATAGAATAATGTAAACATGTGTAAAAATAATGTAATAATGTAAAAATAATGAAAACATAACTATAATTAGTAGGTGATCCAAAATATATTAAAATCTTAGACTATTAAAATATATATTGCTTAAAGGAGATATTATTTCAAGAAATTATTAATAAGATATTATTTCAAGAAATTATTAAGAATCTGGAGATGGATCTAATAAATTAAAATATTCTTTATAGGATCAAACATTATTTAATATCTCAAATAAGCAAAATTCATGACTGTTCATGCTTTAAATACCTTTATAATCATGTAAGTTACTCTTTTAAACTTTATTTCTGAATTTCTATCTTCTACTTTGAAACTATCCTGCATTCTATCTACACACTTGTAACCATGGGAACAGGATTTGAGAGGCATTGAAAGACCCTTAACCTTTACCCCCAAAATCCCAATCTAATCACACAGAATTTCATGACACTGAAATCTTAATAGTTTTCATCTTTCCTTAGAGATAACCAGTTTTTCTTATTAAACTAATACAAAATCTTCTTACATTAATTTATCTTATATTTATTTATTGACATATAGTAATATATTCATTATATATGTTATTATGAATATTTGCACATATCTGTTTTACCTGAGTGACCACAATTAACATGTTAGAAATATAGCATGATAATTATGGTCAACAGAGTAATAAAAAACAAATATGTATAATTAATCATAATACTATATTAAAAGTTGCCTTCTGCTTGGTGCAGTGGCTGCCACCTGTAATCCCAGCACTTTGGGAGGTAGAGGCAGGAAGATCACATGAGGCCAAGAGTTCAAGCCAGCATGGTAAACATAGCGAGATCCTGTCTCTACAAAAAACAAACAAAAATTAGTTGAATGTGGCAGTGTGCACCTGTAATCCCAGCTACTCGGGAGGCTAAAATGGGATGATTTCTTGAGCCCAAGAGTTCAAGGCTTCAGTAAACTATGATTGTGTCATTGCACTCCAGCTTCGGCAACAAAGCAAGTCCCTGCTTCAGGAAAAAAAAAAATGCCTTCTAGTATTTTGAGCATGGTTTAATGAAACACTAGGTGAAGGGCCAATTAATTTTGCTGGAGAAAAGTTTTTATAGAGATTTGGATACTATAACCAGGACCTAAAAAGCATTTTTGACACAGTATGAAGATAAGACCCTCAACATCTGATACATTGAGCCAAGATATTTAAGAAATAGCCTTTGGCATTATACATGACACTTTCGTGTATGAGTGTCTTTGACTTTGATCTTTGGTGGTTTACAGCAACAGTATTATGCAGTGCAACTGATATTTTATTAACAGTACATGTCTTGCTTTCCACTGGATGAGTTTCTTTAATTCTTGGAACCTGAGAGATGGCTGATCTCTTCTCCATCCTCTACCCTGAAATCTTGTTACCATTAAACAGAAATGTCTAGGACAAGAATGGCTTAATTGGCAAATAGAGCTTAGAAGGAATCAAACTAACTAAAAGCTAGAGATTTGTATTCACTCCTTTCTCTTTGCTTAATCTTGGGACTGAGCTTAAACTCAGCAAACACACCCTCTGCTCTGCTCCAATCCTCTACTCTTTAAGTTTTATAAAGGTCTTCTTCCACAATGGAGGCCTGTAGTGGCCCATAAAGTTTCCTAAATCAGCAAAGGATCTACTTCTGGGATTTATAAAACGTTTCACCTGAAAATGCCCAAGCCACATATTCAAGTATCAGTAACATCAGCACTAGAATAATGTTTTAGCCTCCATCTCTGCTGTATTTGTTTCATTTTAACTGAGTTAGAACTTGAAAGTAGAGAGGGTTGATTTTTTTATTGGAATCCATAAAACCCAATTCACAGCATTTTGTATAGACAGTGGAGCTTCCAGAAATCAATCTATAATTCAAGATAAGCAGCAGAGAATAGGATCTTTAACAAATAGAACTTTAGAAGAATGGATCTTTTATATCAAATGTTATTAAACTATGATCTGTGGACCAAATCTAACCCCCTGCTTGTTTTTGTAAATAAAGTTTTATTAGAAAGCAGCCACACTCATTTATTTATGTATTGTCTATAGCTGCATTTATGTTACAATGGAAGAGTTGAGTAGTTGTGACAGAATGTCCTGTAGGGCCTAAGATATTTATTATCTGGCTCTTTACAGGATAAGTTTCCTAGAACTTCTAGAAGTTCATAGGAAATCTTTGTCTAAGATTAATCAGACATTTTTAAAAGATAGAAGGACAGTAGATTCTAATGAAATCATACTATTGACATTGCATTTTGTGAACATTTTTCTAGTTTGAATGTTGGAGCTTCCTGAAATGTTGAAATGGTAATTATTTTATCATTATCTCTAGGTTACAACATAATTGTGTGAGTAGACTTAGTATTTCCTTAAAATCTAGCCATATCTTCTTATCCACATTGGGAAAAAGCTGATAGTTACAAAAAAAGATGAAAAATGGATAAAGTAAACATTACATAGATAAATTCTAATTTTAGACTACCCCTTCTTCGTTGGGCTTCAGTCTCTTGGGTTTTGTCTTTGGGAGAGTGGATGTCTGGTTTCCGAATGGAAAGTGCTAAGATGGCATCTTTCATATGGAAACCGACCAAGAACAAGGATGCAACAATAGTGCTGTTACCCCTTGTAAATTGTAATTTTGGAAATTCAGATTACCAAGGTCCCTCTTATAGTTACATCTTTTTCTGTTATTTACTATCACTTATAAATGTTTTGTTTCCATGGGCTAGATTTATTTGATTTATACAATTAGGCATTTACTAGAGTATGTTTGTAGGTTTAATAAACCCCATAATCTCAGTGGTTTATAAAATATAAATTATTTCTAATTCTTAAAATAGTCCAATATAAGTGTTATAGATGGCAGGTGGGCTTTCTTTATGTGTTAAGTCAGAGACAAGCCTTTTCCATTTTATATCTTTTCTATCAAATGACCCCTGTGGATGCCCAGAGACCATAGGAGAAGAAGGGAAAATTGAGAAATGTATCTCACTGGGTGGCTACTTCACCTATATTATGGAAGAGGGTTCAATTTTTTGTTACCTATTTTACTGTTCCTATTACAAAAAATTAAAGCACCTGTAATTTAGTCACTCATGAACCTCATTTGGTACAAGCAACTGCTGAAGCTATCTTGGTAAAAGGAGAGTGATACCAAAGGAGAAAGTAAATCTTGGGAAGGAAAAATAAGACTATGAAGCCAGGCCAAAAATTACCTTTTTAGGTCATTTCCCCATTATTAACCTTCATTCACTTGGCTCCATTTTATTAATTAATGCAGCAATTTCCTTTGATGGGCCCCAATAAAGTAATGTGGGATGAATGTACATATGCACTGGTGGAGCAGGGAGTCCTACAGACTGGCATTGATGAGCAACAACATGAGCATTTAGAAAAAATGAAACTCCTATAGAAGAAAAAAAAAGATAGGGAGGTCCAAAATAAGCCTCATTTTATAATCATATGTGGTAGAGAATTCCTCAATTATGCAAAATAATTTTAGAATTTTTTTTAATGACCTGGGGGTTACATCCCTGGGGTTTTTTATTATGATTATTTCCATTTTTTTTTTCTAATACAGAAAACTAAGGCTCTTAGAGATTTAGTGTTTTGTTCAATGTCACATAATCAACAAAGGAAAATACTGTCTTTTGGTTGAGATTTTCTGACTTTTCATTCTATAGTTTGTCTATTATAGAACATTGTCTCCATAGAGTCAGGGCAGAAAATTTTATGGACTCATCCATGTAGGTCACAGTGATAAACATCATGTTTGCTTGTTTCTCTGCTATGTGTTTATGTATTTGTTACAGGAAGAGGAACGTTGCTTTTGCTAGTCCAAAAATAGGTAGAAAACCTTCACCGGCAACTCCCTGGAAGAAAGAGAGCCAAGTCTGAAAGATTGATGCCTTTACTTTGTGTGACTGGGTCAGACGGAGTTAATTAAGCACATTCAGGGCCCCCAAGCTAGAAAGTGCTTTTGGATGAAGTTCAGAGAAAAATCCCTGAAGCTAGCATGGAGCTGGCCCCAACTCCTTGGTGTTGGCCAATACAAATATTATTATTGGTCCTATTAATCAGTTACAGTTTTTGACTCTGTGACCTTCTGATGGCAGTATATTTCCACAATGCTGCGTGAAGTATTTCCTTCTATTTGCTCAAATGTATTTGATATTAATTTCTTCAGAGGCTTTCATGTATATTTTGTAAAAAACAAAACAAAAAAAAGGAAAAGAATCAACATGTATCATTTCTTACTATATCTTTCTTAAATTCTCATGATTCATTCAACTTCCATTTAATCTCCTATTTCAAGAAAATAGAAAAACATGATCTTTCTAATATATTTCTATACCTCCTTTCTCATAAATGTTGGTATGAGTGCTGACCTTTTCAGGATACTTTGGGCCTGATGACATATTCCTTATCTGAAATCAGCAAATTAAAAGCAATATATTGTTTTTACATTATGTTCTAGTTATTTGTATTCATATACTGAGGATTTATAACATCCATGACACATTGTATAAAGCCACTCAGGCATTTTATTCTTTTTATAGATCTTTAAATATCAAAATTGGATTGTGAAAGAAATCACTAAATTATTTTATCAACATATCTCTATCTATATTTAATTGTGATTTTTATATTATGATGTTGTCCCATGCTATTGGCTTTATTGGAACTTTCTTGCAAACTCATAAATAACTGGTTTTTAATCAGTCGAAACCACTTAATAGTATCAGCCAAGCTCACTTACTCACTGTCTACATCCTCTTTTAAACCATTAATTTGTATAAACATCTGGGTAAATCTGGAATAGTTTCTCATGTTTCTTGTAGATAACATTTCTAGACATGGAGAGACAGAAAAAAAGAAACCACAGATTTCTACCACAGCAGTGGCTAAGTCTACATAGTACCTGACATTGATATACGATTGCTTGGCAGTGCTTGAAATAGTGATCATAAAAAGGAAGTAAATCAGTAATTTTGCATGCTTAAACTCAAAATATTTCAAAGTGAATCTACACATGTAGCTTTATGTATTTATATGAAGGTGATGCATGCTTTTTATGCTGTGTAATCTAAACACACTTCAACAAATTTATGAATGGCAAATGTGATATCAACAGGGCCCAAAGTGTGTATTGTGAAAACACTTTTATTTTTCCAAGATTTTTTTAAAGGAGAATAAAATTATGTATATTTGTTATTCAAAATGCACTTTGGTCATGTAGTTTTGTTTTCCTTTGAAGTTGGTTTGTATTAGGGCTGTAATTTAAAATCTTTTTATGCAGACATTTTTGTGGTAGTTTTAGCCTTAGGATGTGTATTATTCTTGAGAAAATAGTCATTAAAACTTCAGTTCTGGATATTTCTAAAGTTGTACCCAAATACATGCATACATAACATCCTTCAAAGTGGGAGATGTGACTTTACTGCTGGAGTGTGTTTGTTAAGGTGTAGTGAGAAGTTATGGGCAGGCATGTTATTGAGAAACTAATATTTGTTAGTATGCTGATTGTATATATAAAATAACTCAATAAATATTTTTGATTTGTGAAGCTTAGGACAATTGCAAATTGTCTAAGCTTCAACATAGCTCAGAGAATGAACAATTTTTGAAACCAATTTTATAAAATGTATAAGGTTATGAAATATTCATGGTAAAATTATGTTTTCAAACATCTCAAAAGATAAAACATTTCTAAAACTTTATCATGATTTCACATCTTGTTATTTACCACAATGTATCAGAAAACAATGTAAGCAAAAATACTTATTAAAAAACCTAAATGGCTCAAGGATAGAAGGCAGCTGTCCATCAGACAAAAAAATTTCAGGTTCAAGTTGTAAGTGCAATGGGAAATAATCTGAACTACATTCAAGAAATCAGGCCCCTTTGGTGTAAATATAGGAATTTTAGGTTCATTAATAATTTTTGTTTTTGTTATCTTTCCTTGGATTTCAGATTAAAGGTTGAAATAATTATTTGTATAATAGTCCCAATATTCATACAACAAAAGAGGAAAGAATCAAGAAATCCTTGCAACCACACTGCCCTTTAAAAAAAAAAGGACACAATTTCCCCATATTCATTACAATAGAATGCTACCGAAAGAATGCTAAATATTAGAATAAAATAGAATATGGTGTGAAGAGTAGACATCAGTAACATAATACATGTAAATAGATTAAACTTAAAAATTAAGAGTCAAAAAGTCTTTGCAGCAGAGGGCAAAACACAGTATTGATTTGTATATTGTTTAAAAGAGACTTCCCTAAAAAAATCCAAAAAAGTTGAAAACATAAAAGAACAAAGTTTTATAAATGAATTATGAGTAAAAGCAACCATACAAATGCAATGAAGTAATTTTCTCTGTATTATTATATCTCTTCTTATTATATACTAAGGTAGTCTTATCTAGATAAGTTACAATTGTAAATTTATAATTGTGAAATTATAATTGTAAAGTTATTCCAATCAGCTTGAATTTAAAGGGAATGATGAAATGGTAAACTTTCACAATAGTTTTTAAGTAAATTTTACTTCAAAATAATCTTCTTTTATTAGTATATTGGGTAGAAAAATATTTCATTGTGATTTATTTTTTTATTTAAACTTAAAAATTAATGTAAACAGGTGTAAGAACATACCATGCTCATGGGTTGGCAGAATCAACACTGTTAAAATGTCTATATTACCCAAAGTGACCTACAGGTCAATGCAATCCCTATCAGAATACCATCATCATTTTTCACAGGTATAGAAAAAATAATTTTACACTTCGTATGGAACCAGAGAAGACC
>VBSM01002608.1:44961936-44995894 GCA_008086735.1 Cheirogaleus medius
TGAGTGAGATGTGCAACGTTTGGGGGATGGTCACGCTTGAAGCTCTGACTGGAGAGGGAGGGGGTCTTGGGCAATATATGTAACCTTAGCATTTGTACCCCCATAATATGCTGAAATAAAAAAAGAAAAATTAATAAACATGCTATGCTTGCACTTCTTAATACTTTCAATCATCATACACCTATATTATGTCAAGAACACAAAATGTATTATAATTCTTGGTTCAGATTAGTTTTTAAACTTGGAGAAATTCACATTAGAGAAAATCTAAATTACTAAAACATAATTTATCATATTAAACCATACAAGTAAGCAACTAAATATATATTAAAAAATCAAATTACATCTCTTACAAATTGGAGCAACAAAGATAACACAAACTTTAAAATGCTCATTTTTGGAGAAAGCGTAAGGAAACTGGCACTGCTTATCATAGGACTATGAATTGGTTCACTGGGAAGGAAAATTTGGGCAATACTCTTGATTCAGTAATTTTCTAGAACTCTATGGCCTGAGAAAGTAATTTTATGAAGTTGTATATAAAAAGAAGTATGCAGCCGTGTTGTTTATAATTTATAAAAATGTAAATGAACCTTTAGGCAAAAGCTAAGAAATCTGTAGAATTATAGTACATATTCATAAAAGCAATTACTACTGAGTAGTTAAAAGAATAATAAATGGTTAAATTGGGGTAGAAATATTTTCGTGAAATTATGAGAAAACCAGATTAAATATATCATGCTCTCTATGTATATGGTATTCACTAATATTCTTTATTTCTCTTCTTCAGACATATGGTAGGATTCATCTTTTCTTACCCAATCAGAGTATGGTTATATGACTTAATATGTCCAATCAACCATACACAGGAATGATATGTGTCCCTTTGAGACAGAAGCTTAAAAAATCAGCACATGCTTCACCAACCTGTCCTGGAAATAATAGTCATTCCATCAGCTTGGATCCTAGAGTAAGGACAAGTACATGAACCTTGTGGTTGACTGGTGATGTACATGTAGCTTAAGCAAAGAAGTACCTTTTTAAGCCTCTGAAATGTTGTAGTTCTCACAACATAACTCAGTCAATCCTGATCTTTGTTGAATTAAGAAACAAAATTGTTAAGGTAAATCTATTAATTGTATAGGTTTTAACATTATTATAGAATTAGAAATAAATTTGAAATGGCATGAAACTTTCAAAAGCTTGATCTCTGACCTATTAGCAAGATCACAATGGATTATTTTAACTTGCCACCATTGTTATACTTCATTCCTGTTTTTATCCCCAACCTACAGCTTTGAAATATCTTTTTTGATGTTAAAAGGAACTTTTGTTTATAGTCACTTTTGAGCATGACAGAGAGAAAAAAGGTGTATTCATATCTGGATTTTAAGATTTAAGAAATTTCAGATTTTATTTCAAGTCGTTGGGTGTGGAAGAATCTGATCAAGGCATAATTAGACTGTGAAATTCTATATGCCTAAAGACAAGAAGACATGAGAATACTCTACCTCTGTGGTTAAAATAGGAAGGAATTTAGAAGAGCCTGAAGATCTATCTGCCTTCAATCTTTATATATCTGTGTATGTACTTTTTCCAAAAGCTAAAACAAACAAAGAAGGACATGAACTGACAATCACAGCATGGGGATATAACGAAATGTCGATATTACCTGAGCCATATATTGTCTCTGGAAAATTATGTACTGTTAATTACCTTAAAATCCACAAAGAGACATGTTATAATAAAAAGGAATAAGAGAAATGGGTATACCACAAAATAATATTTATTTTTTGGTTGAGATTTCAGGTAATGCTTTTTCATATGTGTTCTATATTTTTCACAATACAAATATATGACTCAAAATCATATTTTAAAATTATAGGTCTTATTACTTGTGGCTAATATGCAACATGTGCAGTGATTGTTTAGAGTTAAAACCAATTATTCTTTGAAGCTCCTTTCTGACATCCTTCTCTCCCCAACAGAAGGAACAGAAGAACTGAATATGTTTTATAGAAACATAAATTAAACTTTTATTTGTTGTTTATTTGGTAGAATAAGACAATTCCTTTGGAACTAAACTGCCGATTTGTGGCAGTATAAAAATCAAGAGTCTTAAAATTTAGAATAGAGAGAGCATTGAAAGAGCCAATGATTTAGAGGGATTTTTTTTTTTTTCTGGTCTGTTGAAGGTATTTGGATGATATATCTCTGGGAAGTATGGCTCACCATATTATAAGTATATCTAGAGAAAATATCTCCTGGGAACTTTGCATACTTTTCAACAAAGTAATTATAGCTATCTTATTCTTTGATTGTGGAAAGATGACACAGAAATAGTCTGAACCATTGAATAATCAGGAGGCAAGGTGGATGAAAACAAAATGTGATGTTATTAGGTAGCCACTGGGTTATTTGAAAGAAACAACTTCTTGTAGGGGAATTGGTTCTAATTGTAACTTGTTCTGAAGAGTGTATACTTTGTTCAAGTCGCTCAGATTCTAGATCTTGTTCCTTCATATATGAAATCAAGGAGTAGGTAATGAAGTAGATCCCTTCAGCTTCTTTATTCTGCATGTCTCAAAGCCATCATTGGGAGCATAACTTAAGCTGCATTGATTCTGAAAATAAAATTTACCTTAACATAGAAGATAAATAATCATAGATCATTAATGGACTATAAAGATCACACCTCCAACTTCATGTCACTTTTTAGAAGGCGTTTTAAAAGAAGAGCTGAAGGCTAGGCCTACAGCTGTGTAAGGCTGTTTTAACTTATAAATAATTAGCCATTTTGTCAGTATTCAGAAAAATCATTCTGAGATGCAAAGAGTGGCAGTCCTAACACCACCACCAACATTTGTAGAAGCAGCTACAGTGGGAGCAACAACAGCTGCATAAGCAATTACCAAAATTTTAACAATATAGAACACCAGATATCATGTGCTCTAATTTCTGATTTACGTCTTTTAGCTCTTCAGAAATGTATTTTTTATTTCCCCACTTACAGATACGGTAAAGAGGGATGAAGATAAGTCTCTTAAGGCTGTAGTCACTTCCCAAGGTTGTAGAATTAACAAGGGCTAATGATTTTTAATACTGTAACTTTTCTTTGGATAACACTTGCTTCCTCAAATATTTTTATGCTTTTTTTTACATGAAGCAAGACTTTAATTCACACCTTGTTAGGTCAATACACTGTTGCTGTGACAATCGAATTACTCATTTTCACATGTGTATTTTCATTAATTGAGCCATTTGGCCAACTTATAATGTGATATATCTCTCAAAAGAGCTAAATATCTAATAATACTGTCCTGCCATTCCCAAAGGGTGAATATGATTAACATTTCATAAGACAAGAATTTGAGCACTTGCTCATATGTTTTTACATATTTTTAATTGTCAAATAATTTGATGTCTTTTTGTTGTCTGATTATACTTGAGTAGGGCCTGTTTCCTATATTCAGTGAATATTAGTCATTTGCTCTGAAGTTTTTTAATAATCCCCCATGCTGAGAACTATTTGGTTTGATTTAAAGAGGTGGATCTGTTATAATAACTTTTGTAAAAATCATTAATTTCTGTTCCCACCCACTCACATTACAGCTTTGAGATATTGCTTTTAATTAAGTTCATGCTTAAATAGCCATAACCAGTCTGTATAAACTATAAGCTACCTAAGAACTACTGTTTAGGTTATAGTTATAGGGGGAGGGGATGTTGCTAATTAAATCAAATAACTCTTTGATATAATAGAAAATTATAGCAGCTAAATATCAGCGGAGTAATTAAAAACTCAAGTGTTTAATGTCATCCAAATAGAACATAACTTGACTATTAAAATTATGTCAAAGTTTATTATAAAAAATCAGGACTGTATAACTTTGGAATAAAATTTAATTTCCTTTATACAAATAAAGTGTTGATGACTTAATTGAAAATATTTCTTAAGATTACAGATAGGAATATTTAGTGTGATATTGGCAGAAGGGTATGCTGATAAGGAAAACTACTCCATGCCTTCAGGGAAAATATAGCCTAGTAGTATACTTTTACTCAACCTAAAATAAGACATGAGCAAGGAAGAAGTGAACATTGCCATTTTTTGTAGAGGTATAAAAAGGATTAAAACAAATTAACAAACATAAAAACATAATATTATCTAACATATGGTAAAAGATAGGTCAGGAAAACTTAAAAACCTAATAGTCCTAGCAAAACGTTAAAAAGAGGTCTTCCTCCCAACATACATTCTTCTTATCTCTTGCCATATCGATTCCCATCTACTTCAAGAAAGGGATATTTAAAAGCAAATTTATTAGTCCTAATTGTAGATCCTTTCATATTTATGTCATAAAACAAAATTATTTAAATATGACTCCATGGTAGGGGTCCTCAAACTATGGCCTGCGGGCCACATGCGGCCGGCCGAGGACATTTATCCGGCCCGCCGGGTGTTTTTGCCTGTTTTGTTTTTTTACTTCAAAATAAGATATATGCAGTATGCATAGGAATTTGTACATAGTTTTTTTTTTAAAACTATAGTCCAGCCTTCCAGCGGTCTGAGGGACAGTGAACTGGCCCCCTGTTTAAAAAGTTTGAGGACCCCTGATAGAGGATTGTTCATTTTCCTCCTTTTTAGATTAAATTTCAAAAAATAAATCAATATTATAAAACGTTGTAATATATAATTCTTTTCAAGAAAATATTTTTTCCTCTGGAGGATGCAGAAGTGGGGAAGATGGCAGCCTCTGGGCTAACAATGGAAAATATAAAATTTTCTATTAGGGAAATCTTTAAAAATCACAGTCCATCAAAGTGGTATTTCCTACTTTGAAACTATGATAATATAAAAAAAATCAATTTTTACTGCATGCTTTTCCTAAATAGTTTAGAAATATTTTAGGTTCTTAAATCTTCTTAGTATATGAGCTTAAGTCATGTAATCTTAGAGGACCTCAGATATTCTGCATTTTTCTATCAGAAAATATTAGTGGAAACATGAGAGGTAATTGAGTAATAAAAATAAGATGTTCAGAAAAGCTATCCATCAACTTAAACATACCTAATACATGAAATCTAAAAGAAGGAAACCTACTATATTTTCCTTTTATTTCTTCAGCTTAGATTTTACTTAGCTTCTTTCTTTACAGGGGATCATGTTAAACAATGTGGATACAACTGTAAACATGTTTTAGTGATTCTGACATTTTTGAGTTAAATGGAGATGGAGGATATAAGATTTTTAGAGTTTGGCTAGACAGTCAATGTGTTACATTTATAATGCTATATACCTCACTTGTGCTCTTAACCGTCTAGAAAAAATTCACATAGTTCCTTCTGTTTCTCAATATTGATATTAATGACCACCCTAAATCTATGCTTTATTCATTTAGACCTCTTACCTTGCCATCTTCATAAAATAAGGCAAATGCTAACAACACCATCACTATGATATCTTCTAACAAATTGGATATTCATATTTCCTACCTGGAGGTTAAGTTATTATAAGGCAATGTTTAATGAAAAGAATTCCAGAATGCAGTAATTGAAAGGAAATGAATAGGGTTTGGTTCTTGTATTGTTTATAAATGGAATGTTTCAATGTAGAACTCAATGTGTTTGTTTAGAACTCAAAACTTAGAGTACAAACATATAATACCGATCTGGAGCTACAAGTTTCACTGTTCAAAGATCTAAAAATAATAGTACATCTTCTCTTGCCCTTGAATTATTTAAAATGCCACTTATTCTCACTTAATGTTAGCAACTGAAATTTAGCTTTGTGTGCTGTTCTTTCTGCCTATCTACATGAGGAGTAGGACATTTTTGTAATTTAAGATTTCAGAGACACCTATAGAAACCCAGAAGACTTTCGCAATATTAGAACAAGGACTATCTACCTGCCTACCTCTTTCTTCCTTGCATCCCTGCAAGTAAGTTTTAAATCACACTTCTCTTTGGAGAAAAATAAATAAATAAATAAACATTTATATATCTGGTTTATGTGCCTTATATTTCCTAATTGCTTTATGACTTTTTTCTCATGAAAATACAATGATATGTTCTCTCAAATGGATCATGCTGAAAGAGATGCATGATGTTTCACTCTTGTTTCTCTGCCCATAGCATACACTTTATTATCCCCAATGTCTCTGTTTCTCTGCCTGTTTTTCTGACACAAATAACAGTACCTACAGCCCAAGCTGGAGCCACACTTTCAAAGAGGTTACTTGTAAGTACTAAGTTGCAATGTCATCTACATACATTTCTCTTTCAAAATGTGGTTAGTTTCCTGGACTTAATGAATTGACTCTTTATTCTACTCATGCACATGCATACGCTCATATATTCTCTCTCTCTCTCTCTCTCTCTCACACACCTTTATCCTAAAATTTAAATAGTAAAAGTATAAGGATAACGGATGCTCAGTGAGTAATGTCTGGTGTAGGTAGGTGCTCTCAGTTTAGCTCATTTTTTCCCCTTAATCATCCACTTAAATGTAGCCATAAATACTTTCATCCCAAAATGATGAATGCAATAAAAAATTAAA
The DNA here is from genome assembly GCA_008086735.1 of Cheirogaleus medius. NCBI lineage: Eukaryota > Metazoa > Chordata > Mammalia > Primates > Cheirogaleidae > Cheirogaleus > Cheirogaleus medius. The sequence continues at coordinate 44,968,496 of VBSM01002608.1, forward strand.
TCACTCTTTCCTAATCTTATATCCATACCCACATTTTTCTCTTTAACAAAACTTTTGGATTAAATAACGGTGTGACATTTTTATGTAGTCTTAGTGTCAAGTAATTCTTGTTGCTAAATCCTCTTTGTTGCAATTTATAACCATTTCACTTCATCCAATATTCCTATTGCAATCATTCAAATTGCTAGTTACCGCCATCTTTCTTTCTGACTAGCTACTGCAGATATTATATTCACATATTCCCCGGCTTTTTAATTATGTTATGCATATTGGCAATATATAGAGAAGCAAAGCCAAAAAGATCCTATTGCATGTTACATTGAGTTAAATGGTTTTCCTCTAAAACTGCCCACCTCTCTATAAAGTCACATTGCAAATATGCTAAACCTGCATAAAACCTTGTTTGTCTTAATATTCGGGTGACCATATTTACAACTTTCGGGTTTCTATATCTCTAGAAGCAAGAACAAATATCCTCTATCTTCTAATAAATTTAGTATGATATTATTGAGCATATAATGAATATTTACAAGTTAAACATCATAATAAAAACTTCACACACGTTTACTTATAACCTTCAAAATTGATTTTATAGGGCATTTTATGCTATTTGCTTCACTTGTTTATGACATAGCCTGCCTTCATGGAGGTTAAGTAACTAGTCTGAATTCACTCAGGCCTGGGAAAAGCCAAATGTGAACCCAAAACCTCTCTGATACAGAAGTATCCACTCTTAACTGCTTTGTAATCTCAAGGATATTGTGTTTTTCAATTTGTGTACCCTAGTCAAGGGTGCACTCTTCTCAGAGTGCTCGTTTTCACAATTAAGAACTGAGGTTAAATTATTTTACCTCTATTTATTGCTGTATTAATATTACACATTATATCTTTCTTTTAAAATTATTTTGTATTTAACCAGTAGAACAGATAAATGACAGCTGCAGCAAAAAATAAATGACACTTTTAACACACATTTTTAATTTAATCTGACTGCTTTGATTCTTTATATATGAGCGCTTATTTTTTGCATAAGTATCTTCAATACAATCAATTTTTTCACATTTTCATGTTATTATATGTAAGCTTTTATTTTAAATATATAGTCCACATATTTATTATTTAATAACAAAACCTTTATTGTATTATGTCATAGATCATGTAACCATTCCCAACATTTACTTTTAATCTAGTTTTTGCTATTGCAAATCATGCAATAATTAGAATTTTTAAAATATATATAGCTATTTTTTCATTTGAAGTTTATATAAGCCTTTAGATTTATAGAATTAGAGATAGAAAATAAACTGTTATGTTTTTGTTACTTATGATTTTATAAATAAGGAAATGGAAAATCTGAAAAGTTGATGGCCTTATGTCATAAAAATAACTGGCACCAAGAAATCTGAGATTAGTACCCCAAGTATTTCGGCATAGTATTCTTTCTCTTACATTATAGCTTTATATTGACATTATAAACATAATAGCTTAGGACTAATTATAGAAATACTATGTTAATTTTAAAGGATGCCTCAAATGCTTATTAACCAATAGCTTTATAAATATTGAAATGCTTGTATTCTCTTTATTTCTAGTTTAAAAACCACAGGTAATTAAATAAAATGTGCCAGTTACTGCATTGTTCATGTTTATTTTGATTTGCTGTAATCTCAAGGTTTATTTAAAGCCAAGATAAAACTTTTCAAAGGAAGCTTAAATTTCTTTTTCCCAAAGTAACTGTTGAGCAAATGTATTGTCCAAAGAGATAACATTAACACAATTTATAAGATATACTAAACATTAGCTACTAAAATCTGCTAATGCAGCGTTTAAGCAGAAAAGAGAGGTCAGGAAATTCAAAGTGATGACTATATACTATTGTTCATGCAAAACTATATTCCAAGTGACCAGGTCACCATAGAAACTAGATATATATGTATATATAATACATATTTTCCTTGATTTTATGCATTGAAACTACCAAATTATATTAAGTTTGTTTATATGCATTCATATTTCTATTGTGAGCATAGATCAAATTGTATTCAAAGAGAGTTTAGAATATATGAAGCATACTTAGATAATCAAATGGGAAGAAAACACAGTTTGCATCTTTCTGGGAATCATTAAATTTTTTTCAAAATCTTATTTCTTTTCATTTAAATTAATATTCATGGATATTCTGTTAGGTCTTAAAATGTTAGCATATTTTATTAGGCTTTTAAACATACAGGCTATTGTGATTTCACTTTTAAAATATAGGAACCAATTTATAATTCATTCTTAATAAAACAGGCCTTTGGAAATTGTAGTAAATACACTTATTTTAATCAAGTTTTGTTTTGTTTTTTGTTACTTGCTTCTTTTGAGAGGGAAATATTTAACTCAATAAATTTCTTGTTACCTATTATAATAACCGATTAGAATATTAGTTCCTTGAATAGGTTTACATTGCAAGATAACTCATATGAAGGTCTTGGTATGTAAGAAGACAATAGTGCTTTATTTATTTTAAAATGACTTCTTTCCCATAGACAAAGCTGTTAAATGGGATAATATCTGACAAACTCTCTGTTCTCCCAGCATCTTCCTCTGAGGTCTAGGGTCCACAATAACACCATGCGCTTTCCTTCCTACCAACACACACATCCTGTCCTTTCACCCATTCATGGAGCTTTTGTCACAGCCTATTTCGTACCCAGAATTACACTTGGCGATTGGAGTAGAGTGTATTTTGCAGTTGTTCTAGACACACTTGGACATGTAATGACAGTACAGTATAAAAATGCTAAAATGGCAGCACGTGAAAAGAGTAATAGAACCACATGGGAGGAGGCAATTAGTTCTCCAGGTGGAAATAGCTTTTGATAAACTACTTGATAGACAAAGTGGGAGAGCTTCAAGAAGGAAGATAAATTCTGCAAAGGCACAAAACTATGGACGATCAGGACAAGTCAAGAAGCAATAACGCTGGGATCACAGATTATTTGGTTCAAATGTGTTAAGCTTGATGATCTGAAGATAGAATTAGAAGCAACATGGCAGCACGTTAGCAACTGAAGGGAAGAGAGGAAAGTCATGGGAGGTAAATAAAATAGATGGGTCCCTAGGTGCAAAGGAAAGTATCAAGTTGTCTACTTGAAACTATATATTTATCTATAAATATGTATCTATCATGAAAAAAGGATTTTTTCAGACTTTTTAACAGAATGCTATTAAAGCACTCTTTTAAAATATTTATATCATGCTATTTCATTTGTTAATTAAAAAATATGACATGCACATTGAGAGAGAACAGTGATATTTCCAACAAATATATACTTTATTGGCTGGGAACAGGAAAAAACGTTTCTGGCTTCACAGTACTACCGCCTCTTGCCCTCTATCTTCTTCTCACTATTGCTTGTGAAAATTTTGACGATCTATAATCCCTAATTTCATCATTTCATGTTGGTGCAATGAGGAATATGACACTGGACATAAAAATGTTCCCATTTCAAAATCCCCCAAAGCCAGATCCGGTTTTTTATCTCTTTGCTTCAGCAAGAATAACTTTCAAACACAAAAGATAATTGGATGAATAGATTTTAATGGTTTTATTTGATATATTGCTAAGCATACTACAGAAGAACTTACATTTCATCGTTTCATCTTTCGGACATCTAGTTCAAAAATAGGAAGTATGCTGCATCACCATATATAGCGTGAAATGTTTTTCTTCTGTGTAGAATTTCCAGCAAAGTCTCTGTAGAAAACTGATCCTAGTTGTGAGGTCTTCACATTTAAGCATAGTGATGGAAGTCTTCCAAGTTAGAAAGGAAGAAAGTAAAGGCTCAGTAACTTAAGTATATTTATTTTATGATTAAAAGTTCAACTCTGCCAAATTTTTATCCAGGAGCATATCGTGCACTTTAGCGCAGAGTGTTCATCAAAACATGACACTTCCTTTAGTCAGTCATGAGTTCTGCTTTAACACACACACACAAAAAAAAAGGTTGGGGGGGAATGGATTTGGGTGCATACCCTACATACATAAGTAAAATTTCCGACATTTGCACGGTGATTTGTTATACCTATATTTTCACAGCTGCAAGACACTGAAAATGTATAGGAACATTTGATCTGTTACATTTATCTTTCTCACACACACTTTCTCTCTCTTAGTCTATTATATGTGTGTGTGTGCGTGTGTATATATATATATATATATATCTACATGTCTGTATGTATTTTTTCCATCGTGTTATTAGTTCTATTTAATTCTATTCAGTTATAGGAGAGAATCACTGGGGTAAAATTTAAAATATTCCAACATTGGCAGTCCTTGCTGTGGAAAGCAAAACTCTTTTATGAAAAATGAAAGCACTGAGGGTGATGTTCTTATATTAACACAGACCATCATCTCAAAATAACTGCTTCAAGACTATGTCAGTAATGAGAAGCACAACAGGGGTGTCAGTGAGAAGCAGAGTGAGAACTCCAGTGCAGGCCTGACAGGAAAAAATCTCTCGTATGTCTCCTTTCCTATTCGTACTCATTTTAGTAATACTTAGAAAGTCTTTTTTACAGTGTGATATTTTCTTTTGAGAACATTTTGTACATAAGCTTCGGTTGCTCAGAGGAAAAGCAGGAGCTAGCAGAAAATATAATGGAATAAATTTGTGTACATTTAATTATTCATATTTAGCAAAATCTATTAATATAACGATGCCCACATATTTCTATGCTTATATCAATGTCTCTGTGTATTTGTATGTATATATGTGTGTATGTATATTTAAATGTATATATATACCTATGTTTATCTATCTGGTCTCTAAGCAAAAGTCAAATATTAATCTACTAGATTTTTGAACAAGGAAGAAAATCTTTGGCTGTGTTGACGTTATTAAGAAATCAATGGGTAATGCATATTTCATATGGTAATGTAATGGACTTTTTGGATGATTTAAAGGATTCTTTGAGGAGAGTTGTGCACACATTCTATTTGTGCCTACGTGGCTGATGTAGAACCAGACTTCCTGGAAAGATGATATAATACTGAAGAAGGAAAAAGACTGACGCTTGGAATCAAACACAACTTGTTCAAATGTCCTCAACTCTCTTGTTAAGTTTGCAAACACAGGCAAGATCCTTGCAGTCTATGAATTCCAAAGTCTAGATGAGTAAAAGGAAGTAAAAAGAAAAAAAAATTCTGACAGAATTGTAAAGTATAATAGCGTGAATAAGGTTAAATTCCAAGCATGGAACTTCACACACTACAGGGCCCTAGAGTGTAAGCAGAATGTTTTAATGCTTTTGTTTTTAGGATTCTCTAAAAATGATTATGGGCAGTCCCCGGGTTATAGACTACCCAAGTTATGGCATTACATACATGTGAAAGGGCTCCCAAGGCTCCCCAAAGGATACTTTATAATTAAATAATTAAATTAATAATTCAGGAACTAGTGTCTTCTGCTTATGTAAACAAACCTGCATAGTGTAAGCAGTTTGTTGGTGCAGCATCTTTACGCTAGCGGCTAGTCTTCTTGTTTATGTGTCCGCTTACGCAAAACATCGCTTTTGTATTAAGTTTTTTATTTGATTTTATAAGTCTGTATTTATCCTTATGACCACACCTCCAAAGAAAAAGTCCACCTCCAGTCCAGGTGATCCTTCAGTGAAAATAAAGGTAACTACAATGGAAAGGAAAGTAGAAATAAGCATTTGGAGAAAGGCCAAACGCCATCATTTATTGGGAAAGCATCAGGCTTCGCTTGCGTAACTATTGGAACAATAACTAATATGTGAGATAAAGTGAGAATAATGGAACATGTGAAAGGTAGTGCTCCAATGAACGCATCAATTATTACTAAGCAGTGTAATGGATTAATTATTGAAATAGAAAGGTTATTATTGATTTGGTTGTTAGAAGATCAAAATAAGTGTAACACTCCTAGTAGTCTAATGTTCACATAACATTAGGTAAGTGTTAACCTCTAATATTCTTTCTTGAAATTTCTCCTATCTAAACTTTTTATACGAGTTTGTTTTTATGTTCTGTTTGAGTTAAGAGAAAGAGCACAATGGTTTCTGGAACTTATTATTACAGTACAGGATATTATTATTACTATTACAGTATTATGCTATATTACTATTACCATATAGGAGCCATTATAATATTGTTATTATTACTGTATGTGTGCTGTTAATCAGGGATCCCAGTTACATACAAATCCGACCTAAAGATATTCTCAGAAACGTATCTCATTTATAACCCGGGGGCCACCTGTATTTCGAAAAAAGTTTAAAAAGGCTTGTTTGTCTAATTATATGGCCTCATATAATGACTTCTCTTGATTTCTTGAATACGTTATCTCCAAATATGAAGACTTTAATAAAATGTAAACAGAATATAAATATTCTATGGTTTATTAAATGAAAAAATTGAAGTCAATGTAAGCTTAAGCTTTAACTTTTCTAGAAGAATTAGATATTTTTGAGTTGGAGTCTAGCAAGTGCATTAAATGCATGTGTTAATTCACTTAAATAAAGATTTTAGAACAGCTATTTAATTATAGACACACACATGTACTTATACATTTTTAAAAATCTCTTATCATATTAATTGTCTCTCTAATGAAATGTGTAGAGTTTCCATGTAAGTGTTTGTTTTAATTTTTGCTTGTATGATCATGTATCACTTATACTGCATAGCAGATCAAAATAATTATCATTTAATAAATTAGCTAATTAAAGAAAAATATGTACAATTATTAAAGTAGGAAAGGTAGACAACTTTCCTAAATGATTTCTCCTTTGCCTATCACTTAAATTTTTTTTTTATTTTCCCCACAAAATTCTGTCCTTACAGACTTCATATTTTCAAACTGAGATTTTCTTCACTTTCATGAAGTTCATGCATTCCTATGTGTGAATGATTTCCAACTATACATATCTAACACAGATCTTGGTCCTTCACTTCAGACCTTTGTGTTCAATGACTTACCAGGTATGGCTAACTAGTGCCTCATGGGTATATCAAAACCATAGTGTTCAAAATGAAAAGTATTAATTTTTCTCCAAAACTCATTATTTTTAAATTACATCACCATCAAACAAATCATGTGATCATAAAACCTAAAATTTTATTTTATTTCTCTCAGTCTGTACATAAATGGCTGATCAATCCTATCGCTTTTATCTCCATAACAACTTCTATATCCACCCTGTCCGTTCCATCTCCACTGGTACTGCCTCACTTCAGGCAACTATCTCTTAGCGGGACTATCATTGCAGTCTCTTAATTGGTCTAGGTGCTTCATCATCCAAAATTTGGCAGAAAAGCCTTTCTAAAAATAATAACAACAACAAAAATTAAAATGTGATCTTCATTATGTTTCAACTTCACACTATTCAGTTGCTTCATGTTGTCAGCTGGGTAAAATAGAAAATCCATAGCATAGCATGAAGAGCTCACCATAATTGTCCCTACTTAACTCTCTAGAGTTATTGTCTTCTCATTCTTCTCCTATACCCCCAAGATATCAGTCAAATGGAACTACTTGCTCATCCCAAATGACTTGTATTTTGTAACTATGCCTAGAATACTGAATTTATATGTCAAGATATGCCAAGTCTAGGAAGCTGTCCTTCAGCTTTCCAGACCAAACAATTCTTTGTGAACTAAATTAATCTTGTAAAGATTTTTAAAATGCTTTATTTTAAATTATAATAGCTATTACATTTGTATATTCTCTAAGCTTTCCTTGGCAATATGGTAAGCACACTGAGTTAGAATAATACCCCATTTCTTACTGAGTTTTCTCAACTCCTGTGCTTAGAATAGTATCTGATACAAAATAGCTATCTATTAATGCTCATAGAACAAATCAATGCCAAATCAGTATTTACTAATTTATTTATCAGAAATTTGAAGCAATCTTCTTGATGCTCATCCCAGAAGAAAAATAAATCAGAGTTGAAATTCTGAAAATAAAAAGAAAAAACAGAAATTATTATAATGATATTAGTAAAGATTAAGAAATGTCCCAAAGTGTTCTAAAAGAATCTAACTCTGTGGGCTGGGCAGTAGGGTTGAGGAGAGAGACTGAAAGGTATTGGAGTGTGAAAATTATAACACAAGCCAAGAAATAAATTTTTAAGAATGTGTTGTGGAACTTATAAATGAGATTTGTAAATATGTGGCTCAGGTAGTGGAAATAGCAAACTAAATGAGAGAGTTACAATGTTTTTCATTTTATTTTAAGCTGTCTTATTTAAGTTAAAATGTATATAGTAAGTCCTATAGCAACCCCAAAGAAAAAAACTCCAATATAGTAAGAACAAAATAAGCATTAAGTCTCAAACATCTAACCTATCCAGGAGAAAATATTATAATGTACTGCCTATATGCCTTCCTTCTTAAGCACACTTCTGTAAGTATAAATTAAAATCTCTTTAGAAATCTCTTCCCACGATAATGGGAAATTGAAATATACAAAACTGTTTACCATTAACCTAATTGTCTTCTTGTTTTCCCTTTTATTAGTTGGCAAGCAATAATACCTTCTTTGTGTCCACATCACAACACACACTAAAATTTGATTTATTGATTTATAGGTCTTTTATATTTATCTTTATACCAGAAACCAGCTCAGGGTGCTTCTTTAAAGGATAAAAACAAAATAAATGCTTGGCTAAACACTAAATAGAAAATTGGTTAAGAGTAAGGACTCTGTTGTGAATATTTGTCACCCCCGTTGCTGGCTTTACTCCTTCCTCAAGTCACTTAAATTCTCTCTGATTTAGTTCTTTCATTTGTCAAATGGAGATAAACATAGTGCTTAACTCATATGGTTGCTGTGAGGATTAAATGAATTACTATCTAGAGATGGCCATCAGAGGTGTCTCACAATGAACATTATGTATGCCTGCCCATGTTATTAATGCACGGATATGCTAACATATGCTTCGGTTACTCTGGTAGATCTTTTGATTCTTTATATTCTTTTTAAATATGAGATAGCTAAACTTATCAGATAAGTCACTTCTGGATAAAACTTCACATTTTCTTATTTGCTATTTACATTTCCATTTTCATTGGGAGCTACTCTAATTATAAATAGCAAATTTGAGACTATGACTAAGAAAATACGGAGAGCTTATTTTGCAATACTAATTTGTTAGCAAAGCCTCAGTCAAGGCAGACCCTTGTGAACAATATGGATCAGGTTCCCTATATTGTTTTTCTTGCTGGTAAATAAATGGACCTTGATATTCAACATGTTTTTGCAATTTTGTCACAATATTTCTTTCATGCTCATTTTTCTGTTCTCTGTTGAATGTCCTGATGGTTCATGTCAGCAGGAGAGTGTTGGAATTCATAGCAAATGACACAAGATCTGCTTCGTGGACTCTCACTGACTGTCAGCTGGTTGTAACTTACAGAAATCCTGTGCTTTTAGAATATTTTTCTATTGTTTAAAATTCTCCTCTGAGAGCATGTAATAATCGTAGAGTCCTGCTGAGTATCAATAACGCAAGAAGAGCACTGAAGAAAACGGGGTCCAAATTTGCATTAGTTTACTGCTTATCCTGTCCAATGGATATAAGTAGCTCCAATATGTTATCAGCTCTAGCTTTTATTTATGTATTTACTATTACAAAATTTTACATCCAATACTTAAGTCTCTGACGTTCTAAAAATTTTTTGCTCTGAAATTATAAAAGGTATAATCTTTTGTCTATGTGTTTATGTCACCCACAAACTTTGGAATTCTGTGGCATGCACCAGATATTTTAAACAGATATTCTGCCAGCAACCTAGGAAACTTTCTGATGAGAAATGGAATGGCATATGAAGAAAACTCAGAAGCCAAATATTGAATTACTTCTACCAGTTAAATGCCTCCGTTGGGACCCTGCAAAATGTAAGAAAATATTTTCAAAAAGTAAAAGACAAAGGAAAAGAATAGCTCAAATAGTTTACACATCATGAACAAAATGTTCTAAACTATAAGAGCTTTGATTTTCTCATGTATGGGAATTTTTTAATAAATATTAAAACATACCTTAAAACTTAATCCTTATGTGTAAGAAGTAGCAAACTTAGTTTGAAAACTCTGAGAATAATGCTACTAAGTATGCAGTATTTAATAATACCCTGGTATCCCAAGAAAAGTTATATGGTTCATGAAAATCCCTAATTTATTCCCAGAACTGTGTTTTTATTCTCAAGATTATAACTCTAATTTAGTGTTCCTTTTCCAATTGAAGATAATTTTAACAAAATAGCCTAGTGCAGGGTTTCTCAAGCCTCAACCTTGGGGTTGCAACTTCCTGTACTCTGAGGGACTTTTCTATGCATTTGAGTATGTTTGGCAGCATCTCTGGCCTCTCTACACATGAGATACAAATAAAACTCCCCTTTACAATCCAAAATATATTCAGATATTGCCATGCAGGCTTATCTGAATAGAAAGGTATATTAGTCTCTAATACTGTGTAACAGATTTCCATAAACTCAGTGGCTTAAAAAGCCCCACAAATTTACTATCTGCCATGGTTTGAATGTTTGTCCCTTCCAAAATGCACATTGGAATTTAATTATCAATGTAAAGGTACTGGAAAGTAGGGCCTAATAGGAATGTGGGGCCTAAATGGGAGGTATTTAGTTCATTAAGGCTCTGCCCTCAAGAATGGACTGATGCTGTTATTAAAAGGATTTGGGGAGTGAGTTCTTTCTCTTGCCTTCCACCTTCAGCCAGAGAGGGCTCTTGACTGCAGATAGGGCCCTTGCCAGATGCTGTTTCCTTCATCTTGGACTTCCCAGCCTCCAGAACTGTGAACCAATAAATTTCTATTAATTATAAATTACCCAGTCCAGCAATCCAATAGCTAGCTAGATACATGGATGATGGAGTTATGGGCTGAATTGTTTGCCACCAAAATTCATATGTTACAGTACTAAAGTACCTCGGAATGTGAGATGGAGTATTTAAACAGGTAGTTAAGTTATAGTGAACTCATTGGAGTTGACCCAAATGCAATAGGGCTTGTATCCTTATAAGAAGAGGAAGTGTGGACAAAGGTACAGAGGAAAGACAATGTAAAGACACAGGGGGAAGACAGTCATCTACAAGCAAGGAGAATGATCTCAGAAGAAAACAACTCTGCTGACAAACACCCAGTCTATGGCGCTTGGTTATGGCAGCCCTAGCAAACTAATGCAGATAGATGGTGGATAGACAGATACATAGGATTGAAGGAGAACCACACCACATTCCAGCTTACAGGTTTTAAATTAGGAGCTATGAGCTTCCATAACTATGAAAGAACTGTGGAAGAAAATATTAGGTAAGCCCCTACCACAGTTCAGAGAAACACTGTCCATTGTCCAAGTCAATGAACTAAATGCTAAAGGCCTCAGCTTGAAGCACCAAAGTGCATAGTTCTCAATAGCTCACTGGAAAGCCACTGAAATTTCAAAGAATTTATAAAGAGGTGTTATGGGATGAATTGTGTCATCTTCCCCAAATCCATATGTTGAAATCTTAATCTCTTCCAAATGTGACTGTGTTTTTGAAATAGGTAATTTAAAGAAGTAATAAAGTTAAAATGAGTCAGCCCATTTACTTGGGCCTTAATCCAATCTTATTGGAGTCCCTATAAGAAGAGAAAATTAGGAAAGAAAGAGAGATATCATGGGTGCATGTGTACAGGGAGATCGCCACATAAGGACCAAACCATAAGAAACTGGCCATCTGCCACCCAAGGAAAGAGGCTTCAATAGAAACCAATTCTGCTGGCACCTTGATCTTGGACTTCCAGCCTCTAGAACTGTGAGAAAATAAATTTCTGTTGTTTAAGCCACTCACTTAATGTGAAGCATTGTTATGGAAGCCCTAGAAAACTAACGCAGATGGATGTTCAATTGTCTCAGTCAGAAGCAGGAAAACAGTTAGTCCTCAAGTCAGTTCCTGGCTTCTGCCAGGAAGCCAAAAAGAATCTAGAAAAAAATACAGGAACAAAAAAACCTCTCCTTTAAATGACAAATTCACTAAGGTTAAACTCAGCTGTAAAGAAAAGTCGATAGCAATAGTATGTATAGAAAAGAAAACTGTCCAGAATACTGCATGGAATGAAACAAGCTGCAAAATATGAAAAAAAAATTGTAAAATGCATGGATAATAGCATGTTGCTGTCTAATATTCTGCAGCAGATGCTATGGTGCTCTATCCATACCCAGTAGTCCTTTGCACTTCAGTGCACACTGGCTGCACTTCCAACAGATAACTTCTACATTGTTTTTGCCGGAGGTCCTTTTTTGGTTGCCAAAATACACTAGGCTGCCAGATGAGCTAGGAAATTAAACACACACACACACACACACACAGACCCTTCCCAGGTACTACCCTCAAACAATGGCCTTATAGGAGATAGTGTGCACATACTCAAATCTTTCAACCCTAGGCAGGGTGAGGTCAGGCACAGATTTTCACTGGTGTCCAAAGTTCATCAGTAAGATTAAATCCCAGTTACCACATGGATGACTGTTTCATAAGGAATGTATGAATGGGCTGCCTTTTCCTTCTTAACTTATTTCTCTGTTGGACAATAAAGTTATAAATGTGAAAGTAAAAACTCTCAAGCTGTCAGATAACAATGTAAGATAACTGCTTAATAATGATAGAGTAAGAAAGAATTTGTTAACAAGATGCATTAACTATGTTAATAAATTATTGTGAATAAATAAATTAATGAATAAGCAAAACAAGAATTCAAGTCATAATCTGAAAGACTATTACAACACATGTAACCAAAAAGATTAATATCCAAACTTAAATATACAAAAAAGTTCATAAATCAATTTAAAGAGATTATTCAGAATCTAGCCAAAATATGCTAGAGAGACTTATAAAACATAACTCCAAATGGTCAATACAAACACAAAAAAGATTTTCAGACTCATAAGTAATCAGATAAATACAAATTAACACCAAAAGACCCTTGTATATGTATACACCCCATAGTAGCAAATATGCAAAAGTCTTCAAACTTTTTGCCAAGTATGTGGAGCAATGGGTACTCTCATAACTAATAGTGGGAGTGGAAATTGGCACAGCATTTTAAAATAGCTTGGCATCAACTAATAAATTGAAGAATCTCACACCTTCATCACAATAGTTCTGTCCTAGAGGGATTTTATGTGTTTGAATAAATAGCATCACTCTTCATAATAGTCCCAATTTTTTTAAAAAATCTACCAGCTACACATTGTATAAATTAAATAAGCATCACGTTTAATTGTCACGTAAAGTTCAAAAAAGTTATGTTGTTTGTTGAGGCATATTTAAAAGATAAATTTTAAAAGTTAGGAGAAAATGCTAAAAACAAAATGTTTATATACTAGATGATCACATGTATTATGATATGCCAATAATAATGTTATCAACAAATATGTGAATAAATATCAGCTTTTAAAATAATGACACATGTATATTAAATTTTATTATTTGTTCCTGAGAATATAAGAACATCAACTGCCAGATTTATAAATTAAAGGATGTATTGGTTAATAAGGCAACTCCTGTAGTTGATATCTTAAATCAAAGTAAGATAATTTCTTTCTTTGAACTTTCCCTTTTTATCTCTCAAAATTCTATTTAAAGTAACAATCTAATTCTAAATTAAAAAAGGAAAGCACGTTTCTCAGGCTTATATAGAGTTTATGCAATTTTGTGCACACATAAGCTGATATTTAGAGGGAAAAATCCATTATCTGTATGTTTTATCAGGTCCTCGCAGTTGGCTTTTAACTCGCTGGTGACTGGGTGAAGACTATTTTCTTGGTAGTTTGCAGATGTTACTCCACCACTATCTAGGTTCCATTGCTCTGACAGAATTGGCTAGATTGTGCCACATTACCAAACATCTCCCAAGCCCAATGCCGTAATGCAGTACATGTTTGCACACTCACTCTAAGTATCTATGTGGATAAGTATGCGGGTTGGCAGGGGCCCTGCTTATCATAGGGATGCAGGCTGATGGAAGCTTTAACACATGGTTCCAAAATCACCACAACTAAAGGATGCGAGTGTAGCAAGTTATTCACTGGTTTTTAAAGCTTCCAGCTAGATCTGTCACTCATCACTTCTGTTTATATTTTATTGGACAGAGAAAGTCACATAATCAGTCTAACTTCAAAAGGGGTGAAAATGTTTAAATCTTCCATGTGCCTAATAGGAGAACTAAAATATACATAAACAGTTCTAATAACTATCACTATAAATAACTTGCTATTTCTGTCTGGAAGCCTGTACATTCAGGAATTTAATCAGGAAATAACTACATTTATCAACCTTTGCTAGTACTTAATGAACATTATCAATCTGCAGACTCAAGACTTTTATTATATGAGAAAAACACATTCTATCATTTCCTTAATTGTTGTTCTCCATCTGTTTCTTTTTCTCCTCTTGAAAGTTATTTGTATCTAATCTTCTTTCTGTCTTATTTCTTATCCCAATTTTAATATCTTTATGCTTTGGTCCATGTTGAGTTATTTCTTCTACTTTTTATTCCAAGCCACTAATAAAGGTGACTAACCTCTCCTTCAAATATTGATTTCTTTTTTCTTTTTTTTTTTTTTTTGGTTCCCAAGTCTTGGCTTGCTGTTAGTTTTGTATTTGTTTCTTCAGTTCCAGAAGTTTTATTTGTGTTACAGTTGAATCTTCTTTAATGCTTTTACTACTTTTTTCCAGTGTAGTCTCTCCCCGAGCTGTTCTGTTTCATTAGGAGTTGCCTGATCAATGTGTTTTGCTTGTATTTTCCACTTGGCTAGTGAGTCTTCTTGGATTTGCTATTATTATTAATTTGTTTATTCATATTTTTAGCCTGCTCACTGTTTTAGTTGCTGGGGTAACTTAAGAGACAGCAACAGCGATTTATTCTTCTTTTGTTGGGGCTTTACTAGCTGTAACTCATCAGTGCCTGGAGCAGGTGGAAGGCTACTCTCAGGAGTCTTCTAAGTGGCAAAGGCTGGCGGTTTCTCAGTTCAAGAAACAGAGCACAGAGCATGAAGGACTCTGTGCCAAACTCCATCCTCTGGAAGACCCCTGAAAAAAGGTTCCATTTAGTATTTGCAACACAATTTTTTCACTTTAAAAAATTTAAAGTAGTTAAGACCTCAAATCCTCGAAGTTGTCCAGGTCTGGAGAAGTAAATAAGTACATTTCAAAGGCAACCTGTATAGATTGTCACATTGTGCCCTTTTTCAATCATGTAAGAATTGGAAAGCCACAGAGTCTGATATTTAATAACAAAAACATAAAACTCTTCTCTTCTTATAACATCAAGTAGAATTTGACATTTTGAATTTCTAATATTTTCTTTAACTTACAGAAATAGGAATATATGACAAATATGACTAAATATTTCTTAATATTTGTAACTATTATTTAGGCTACATTTCTTGGCTGAATATTTTGTTCTTTTTTTTTCCTTTATGTTTCTCATTTATCCTTCTCATCTTAAAAAGGCTAAAAGCCTTTGATACTAGTTATGAAAACTAGCTTTCTTCAGTATCTAACAAGGTTTAAATTTATACAAATAAATGAATGAGTGAAAAGACCAGAACTCAAAAGAAGATGGATGAACATGAAATATAGAGTCCCTCATTTGTCATCCCACTATATTTCAAAAGCCACAGCCAATGGAAGAAATCTTCTTTCTGGATAGAAGTTTGCTAACTTTTACACTAGTTGTTTTAATAATAGATAATTATAGCCTGTCTACATACTTCTTAGAGCTTAAATTAGATATAATTTCTTCATTTACTGTTTTAGGTAATTTTTAATATTTGTTAAAAAAAATTCAAACATCTGCTCAATTCCATTGAAGAGGTGGCTGTGTTTTATTGTAAGTGAAGCAGTCTGTATGTTTAATTTACCTCTTATGTGTGTATATTCTGCATGGTGATTTGACATAAATGGGCCTATGCATTTAAATCATACATTTGCGAGCCATTTGCAAAGTCTAGAGAAGTTTTTAAAAAGTTAGAAATTTAAGATCATAATGTTATTGTGACTAAAATGATCATCTATGGAGATAGAATGTTTTTGTATGATTCAATGGCTCCAATTACTATCTGCAAATATAGACAGGCAGCTACTTGTCCTGGGAGACAGAAGCTTTCAGAGCATCATGTCTCGCTTGTTTTTGCATCAAACGTGGTTTTCATTCTTTTGGCAGCTGCTCAAGCTTATTACTACATAATTGGCACCAACAGCTGCCTCTGCTGTGTAAACCATATGAACATCACACAATCCAGGATCTTACCATCTCATTAAGTATTAGCACACTTTTTGTGTAATGAAGTGTGTAGGCACAAATAAACAATCCAAAAACTATTATGGAGAGTCTTATGATCTTGGATTCAGACCAATATATTTCAACAAGATTCTTTTCAATATCTGAAGCTGACCCACCACCAATATTTTCTTAAAGCCATGTATGTGTGTGTATATATATATATTTTTTTTTCTACCTTGCATTGGCTTGCTTGGAAATGAAAGGAGAAAATAAATTTCAAGAATAAATAAGCTAACAATATGATTATAAAAGAACTTAACTTCTGCACTTGACACTTAAAATTATAAATCTGTCTTTACCTTGTGAGCATAATTTGAAATGATGAAGAGGAAAGACATAAGGCTAAGTGGAGCTTTATCAAGATATTGCCTTAAGGCATATGGAGTTTTATCCAGTTGATGATAAGGTGAACTGAAATCTGTAATTTAGAAGCATATCTGCTTCTGGTACTGTAAACCTAACATTTATCCATCTGCCCTCTCAGTGGTATGCAGACCTTTGGCCCATAATAGAATTCACCTTAAGTATGTTCGTTAAAAAAAGAAAAAGAAAAACAGCTGTTCCTCTTAATGACACCACACTAGATGTTTAGTAAGCTTAGGAAATACATCCTGGCTGACAAAGATACATCTAGAGTTAACCAGACTGTTTAGTTTTTTGCAACAAGTAACTCTGCTTGATCATTAATTCATTTATTCATTTACTTCCACATGTCTATATCAAGTGTCTTTAAGGTCATTGTATTGTGTTATGGGACTATATAGGATGTGTGAGTCTAATAAGTGGTATTACTTACTACATGTGTATTCTAATAGGTATATAGGATAAGATGAATGTAAATATAATTTGTATAAGTATAAATATGAAAAAATTAATATATAAATGAATGAGTACATACATTATCATTTTAGTTGCTGCTGCTGCTGAATTTAGCTGCAACCAGAAAACAAAATAAAACAAAAAGGGTTTTAATCCTCTTCTTTCTTGAAAACATATATTTTTATAGCTTGATTTATTTACCTCATAACATTAAAGAAACAAAAATTTTCAATATATTTTCCTTATCTATTCAATTACATCAAATCTACTGTCATGTAGACTCTAATCATCATGTCTGTAATAAAACCCGACATGGTTCTGGCCCCTTTACCAACCTATTTCAAATTTCTCAAGGGTAGTAAAATACATCAGCTTTCTAAAACATATCTTTTCTATCATGGCTTTTGTTTTTGGAAAACTAGAGAAATATCTATTTTTTCTTAACAACTTTACTCCTTAAGACAAAGTGTTCAGAGGATCATATCTTATTATGTAAACTCCTATAGTCAAAACTCACACACACACATACACACACACACACACACACACACAAACCCTTCATATCCTCCTAGATTTGAGTCATCATTGCTAGATGGCATTAATAACCATTGGTTGAGTGATTGAACTTATCTGTCCAAAACAGAATCTGTGTATGTGTGTGTGTGTGTGTGTGTGTACATGTGTCTGTGTACCTGTGGTTTAAATTTGGTACTGTTAATTTACATATATATAAATAATTTTTTTCACAAACATATTTTTACCTTTGTGACAGGGTGTATAAAAACACTGATGAGAATAACTAAGTCAAAACCCTTGAACTCTAAGACTTCAAATTCCTGCTGGTTAGGAAAACTTCCTCTGTTCCAAGTTTGTTAGAATAAAAAGAGTTAAAAACAGTTTTGTAAGTTAACGAATGTCGAATTCTATTAAATGTTTTTCTCTACATCAATTGAAATGATCACACAGCTTTTCTTTTTTGATTGATTTTCAAATGTTAAACTAAGTCTTTCATTACTAAAATAAACTCCACTTGGTTACAATGTATTATTCCTTTACTGATCTATTTGATTTGCTAATATTTTCTGAGGATTTTGCAACTGTATTTATGGGGTCTATTTGTAGTTTTCTATCTTTCTAATGTCTATGTCTGATTATGATATCAGGATAACACTGAACTCATAAAATAAGTCGGAAAGTATTCCCTCCCATTCTATTTTTTGGAAGAGAATATGTAAAATTATTATGATTTCTGTTTTAAATGTTTGGTAGAATTCACCAGTGAAACCATCAGAATCTGGGGATTTTGAGTATTTTAAAACCCATAGTTTTTATCTCATCTTGAATGAATTTTGGTAGTTTGCGTCTTTCAAGAATTGGTTCATTTGATTTAATTTTTCAAATACATTGCTACAAAATTGTATGTCATATGGTCCTATCATCTTTTTAATATCAACAGGGCACATAGTGATGCCCTTTCTTTCATTATAGATGATAATTATTATGCTATAATATCAGTAACATGTGTTTTCTTTCCTTTTCTCTTCATTAGCCTTGTTAGAGGTTTACCCATTTCATTGGTCCTTTAACAAAAGCACTTTTGGATTTATTGATTTTCTGTATTTTTGTTTGATTTTCAATTACATTAATTTTTGCTGTAATCATTCCTGTTATCTTCTTTCAGCTTATTTTAGGTTTATTTTGCTCTTCTTTCTCTGATTCTTAAGGTGAAGACTTAGTTTATTGATTTTAGATCATTCTTCTTTTTCAATACATGCATTTAGTGCTACAAATTTTCCTCTAAGCACTGCTTTAAGTATATTCCACAAGTGTTGATATAGTGTATTTTCATTTCCATTTAGTTCAAAATATTTTTTCACATCCCCGAGATGTCCTCTTTGACCCATGTGTTTTTAAGAAGTGCATTATTCAATTTCCAACTATTTTGGAACTTTGAGATAACTTTTAATTATTTATTTCTAGTTTCATTCTATTATGGTCAGAAAGTATGTTTTCATGGTATGTATTTTATTAATGAAATAATTACTATTCATTTTGCTCTTTATCCACATCTGAAATTATAAGATTTCTTCTGGAATAATATCTGATTAGGCTGAGGAACTTCCCTTAGCATTTTTTAAGGGCCAGTTTGCTAATGACAAGTTCTTTTAGTTTTTTTTTTCATCTAAGAATGTCTATCTTTATTTTGCTGTAACTCCTAAAGAATTATAGTGTGCCAGATATAGAATTCTGGGTTGAAAAAACTGTTCTCTCTTTTTCATACTCTGGGTAGAGGTTTATCAAATTTAAAATTGATCTGATATCTGCAGTGGTTCCTATGTCAGTTTAATTTTCAACACCTTTGCTGTGCTTCTGTGGGTTGTTCCATTAATATTTTGTTAGCCCAGACTTGTTTATGCTTATAGTCAGAATTATGAAGTTCTTTTCCCTAGCTCTCTGCATTCCAGAATTTCCCCACACTCTCTATATCTAAGGGCTTCTTACCTAGTCTTCTGGCCAGAAATATTTTCTGTTCATTTGTCTTATCAGTAATTTAGTTTCCCACGCTGCAATGCAGTTCCATTCTTCTGGAATCATTTAGGGTTAAATCATATGAGATAACAGAGAGAAAAAAACAATGGAGATTCCCCCCCAAATCTACAAACCATGAAGTCTCCTTTGTCTAATTTCTCTAGCCAGCAAAATGGGTTTTCTCTTGAACTTTTAGGTGCCTGTGACATTCTACACTACTGTGAATCACTCCCTTTTAAAATCCCCTCCTGTTATGGATTCAGGAACATTTCCCTCTTAAGAATTTTCTTTTCCTTCAATAACTGCTTCAGATCAGTCTCTTTAAGTGGCACTACTGTCAATTTTGTATCATTCTTCGATGGTCCCTTCTATTTTCCCAAATGTAATAAAGTTCCATTTGCACAAAACTGACCCTTTCTTCAACTTTTCTCCCATATTTCTATTTAAATCAAATATTTCCTGGAAATATTTTCAAAAAGTTTGCTCTTCAATGCTTTGTAAATGGTTCTGCTATTTCACCATGAGTTACCATTGCTTACATTTAGAATAAATCAGCAGGAAGTGAGCAAGTGAACCAGAAATTTGAAATACAGCCAAAGAAAGTAAATGCAGAGATAACTAATGGGTAAATAAACATAAGCCACATTTTTGTATATACTTATCTGTTGTTTTAAATGTGCTTGGAAAATTTTTGTAATTTAAGTGAAATTTCAAATGTTTTTTTAAGAAAATAAAAACATTATACATATTATCAATCCTAAATTGTATTATCTAGTATCAGGTTCAAGTGTATACAAAATTAAGATTATTTACTGTCATGGTCAAGAAGTTTTTTATGCTACAGTCTTTGTATCATTAAATGAATTTCTTTCAACAACAATAGCAATCTAATATAAATTGGAAATTATAAAAAATCAGGGAAATAATTAAAATAAATATGTACACTCTTTAAAAAGTTATCTGCTAATGAAATTAAGAATGTAAATAAGGGTAATATTTAACCTATTTTCATCTAAAATTCAGATTATTATTTTAAGACATTTTATCAATGGCTATATTCAAATATTGAATATGGCAATAAAATAAAATTTATTTATAAGTGTTTTTATACTCAAAAGAAGTATTTTTCTCAAATTTGTAATTGATCCTCACATTCCTCAATTGCTGTCAGCAGGTTATTATATACACTTGGATTTTATTCAAAGCCATTTCTTTTTAAATGTTCTATAATTCAGACTTCCCTTTTATTTCCCAATTGGGCACAATTAATGAGATTTTACTGCAGATACTGTAGTGTGAAAGTCAATGCTAATTAGAAGCTATACAATACAGAAAGGTGAATTGAGAATTCCTGTGTAGGAATTATGAGAGAAGAAAATACTAGAACACAGCAAATAGTGAGAAAATAAAGAATTAAGTGAGAAAGAGAAAGAAAAACTAGAATGATTAGAACGTTCATTTTATATGCAACTATAATATAAAAGACATTAAACACCTGACACTCAGGAAAAATCTAATTCCTATCGTTGGCAGTAACCCAATGCTTCCACATATTTTAATGTTCTGCCCAACAAAATTTGGTTTCACCTATCCTTATAGGACTTATAAATGTCTTAATTTTTATTTAAATCAGTTTTATCTTAGAATATACAAAAATATAATGTGTTAAAACTAGACTTGTCCAATTTCTTTTAAAAAGTTTTGCTGGTATTATGACTCTTATCTACATGGTTTGCAGCATACTCTTGACTATACTGTGTTTTACTACTTTATGAGAAATAAATTCCTTAAGGGCAAAGATTTGTATAATTCACCTACATATCATAAATAATGCCTAGCATAGTGTCTGGAGCACAGTAGGAGCTAAATAAGTACTTGTTGAATGGATAGACAGACCTTCCATTATGTGTGTAACATAATTTCTTATTCCTGACCCCAGGCACTTAAAATGTACCTTGTTGCAGCGCTGGGCAGCATTATTTACTGCGTATACTAACCTAGGTCCAAAGAAAAGAGAAGGTATAACATGAGAATGGGAAAAATTGAAAGGGTATGTGAAGATTTCCATTGGAGCTTCTTAAGATTGTTTAAATATGTGATAATCAGTATGACTTTTCATAGAAATAACAGAATGTTTTCCCTTCTAATACTTGTTGCCTATCCCTTTTATGTCTCTGGACTAAAATGGTGAAACAATATTAGAACCATGTTCCATGAAAGGAAATTAATTAAATAAACATGTATTTATTGAATTCCTAGATGCTGGAGATAAATATAGCACGATAGGTAGACAAAAGGAGCTTTCTGTCTAAAGTAGGGAAAAAAAAATCCAAACTTGCTCTCATAGGACAGTATAATCAAAAATTAGAAAATACCATGGAAAGAAATATTGGTCACCAAACTAGGCCGTGGTCTGGTGTGGTGACTATATCAAGACAAATATAGTTTAACCTGGTGCATTTTCATCAATGGAAAAGATTTAAAAGAAAAAAATGTTAAAATCACAAGGGCAATTAGGAGCCCTATATGCTGTCAAATGAAGCAATATTAATTGTGTAAAATTATTTTCCTTATTGAATGTTCTTTATCCTTCTAACAGTAAAAAAATAAAATAAAATAAGAAATTCATTTAAAAAAGTAGACTTGATGGAAAAACAATGATGAAAACTCATGTTCTTCAAGCAAAGGAAGAACATTCTCATATAAAAGTCATTTTATTTCTAGCATCTATATCTTTTAAAAGAACCTACAATATAATGAATTAATTTAATGAAATGGCCTGTTTTGTTTAAACTGAACTTCAATTACATTGAATATGATAAATTATCAATATTATTTTCTATATAAATGATCACATTTATCAATTTTAAATGTCCACTGGCAAACACTTGTAATTTAGGCCTTCGAAAATTAATGCTTAAACTTAGGAAATAATGGTTGCGATGAAAGTTTCTTTCCAGTATGTATAACCAATATATGTTTATATATAACCTGTTTTCAGTGTGAGGATAATTATTGACATAAGAGTTACTACCATATTTGTTCTCTGTTGCTAACTGCCATAGCTAAATCTTCTTGGTAACTAAGACCATTTATAGAAATCTATTGCAGAGAGACAAGGATAAAACAACTGGCCCGTGCTTACATGCAAATGGGGGTGGGGGAAGTATCTGGAAAAGCAGCAGCACATGGAACTTTAAAAAGTAAATGTCATTAAGCTCTATAAGAAGCTGGAAACTTGACAAAAGAGTTTGCCTGTGGCAAATATGGCTCCATCATTCTCATCACTCTTAATAGTAAGCACAGAGAAGTGATCTTATTTGGACATTGTCATACTAAAAACATTACTAGCTAATTTTTTTATTGAAGTATAAAAATCTGGAGTAGGAGAGAATGTATTAAACTCTCAAGTACTTTGAAATGCCATTTAATCTTGATTTTGTGGATTTACATATTAAGCATTTTAGACCAATGAATATTCCATATTTCTAAAATGCAAAAGACAAAATTGAAGTATATTGGGAAGACATATATTTTAAATTAAAAAGGCATTAAAAATTTAAAAAGAAACATGTGCTTGAGCCATCATCAATAAAAACATTTTCTCAAGTGTCAAAAGACATTGTAAATATGTCAGCAAATGCAAAGTCAAGTATAGAAAAATATTAATTTAATTTGCAACTTTTAATAATTTTATACATACACTTTTTCCAGTCTTAAATATTGACTGTTGTCTTAGTTTGAGATACTATAACAAATTACCATAGATAAGGTGGCCCGTTAAACATAGAAATTTATTTCTCACAGGTCTGAAGCCTGGAAATCTCAGATCAGGGTGCCAGCATGGTTAGGTTCTGGTGATGGCTCTCTTCCAGGTTGCAGACTGCTGACTTTTCCTTGTACTCTCACATAGAGGAGAGCAGAAAGCAGCAAGCTTTTATAAGGGCCCTGATCCCATTCATGAGAACTCTGCCCTCATGATCTCATGTAATCCTAATTACCTTCCAAAGGCCCCACCTCCTCATATCATCACATTGAGGGGTAAGGTTTCTAATAAAACATATGAATTTTGGGAGGACACAAAGAGTCAATACATAATAACTGTATAATGGCCTCCTAAAGACTCCACAGGATGCTAAGTAAAGATGCTGGAGTATTGTCTTAAATACTATGTTGATTGAACTAAGTACAGAATAAAGGCAGTAGACTGAACATTTTAAACAGAAGGGAACATATATCTGAGAGTTTTATTTATTTAGTATATTTATTTTATATAGTAGTATATTTATATATTTTATATTTATATATTTATGTTATATAACATAAATATATTATGTTTATATATGTTATATACTTATATAACATAAATATATTTATATAGCATATATATTTATATAGTACATTTATATTTTGCCTTACATCCATAGGTTCTAGGTGAAAATTTTGAGATAACATTTACTTCTAAATTTTCAAAATCATTCCTTTCAGAAAAGATTTTTAAAAACATTTATTAGATTAAATTATGCATGCATATAATGTAAAAATTCAAATGGTTATACTGTTTGTTATAAAAACTAATAGATCTTTCCTTTTTTCCGCTATACTATATATATTGAGGTAAATACTTTTCATTTTTTAGATCATTCCTTTTACATGGATTTGTCTAAATGACTTGATTACATTGCTATTTTGTTTTGTTTATGCTTACTTATTGATTTTTATTATGAAAAATGAGGATGTGGCTCTCTCCCCCTTGCCTCACGCTTCCACAGTATCCTTCCAATCCACTCATCCTTTTACAAATTTTTATCATAATTTGGTTTAGACCAAAACTCTTTGTATTCATACATGAACCAGGTAGTAAAGTATGAGTAGTTTTATTTCCTTCACTTTTGTTTTTCCCTGGAATTAGTAATTTTTCTGCTCTTTTATAGCTTAGTGTTCTGCTAGTTACTTATTCAAACAAAAATTCTCCACTTATTGTCTAGAATTAATTCTTGAGATATTGATCATATCAAAAATTAAACTCAATTTTTTAAACAAAATTCTATTCAAAAACTTTGACCTACCACAATCTGTATGGTTTGTCTGTAAACCTGAATTGGTCTGTTGTATTGCCTGTATTATTGATTCAAACTGCTTAAAAATCAACAAATTACATAACAACCAACAGAGCTAGAAAGGAGCACTGAATAAATGTGAGCTATAAAATATTGAAATAGCTGCACTTGTGTATCTTTATTGGTACATGCCAAATGAATATTGGACCGCCCTGTCATTCTATGATTTTCTCTTTCTTGATTCATTTTATGGTTTTTGGTGGTGTCTATCCTTCAAAGACTTCTTAAAAATGAATAAATGAATATAAAGTAATGAAATTATGAGGCATGTCATTTAACTCTAGATTGGAAATAATTTTCCTTTTTATTTTTAGATATATTCCATCCTCATCTTCTGGCTTTCATTGGCTTTTGAGAGATGTCTAACCAGTAATTATTTTCCCTCCATGGAATCTTGTAACATCTCTTTTTCTTCACGTTCTAAAACTCACAATGATGTGATTTAGTGAGAGTTCATCTTCATTCACTGTGTTGAGTACTTATTCTGTTATTCAATCTAAAAACTCATATTCTATAGTTTTGAGAAGATTTCTTAAATATTTTTTCCCTGGAGTTTGCATTATACATTTACAACAAATTGAAGTCTACTTTTAAAGGCATTATATTACTTCATGGTAGCACGATCAATTTATGATAAAAAGTATTGCTAATTCCTCTCTTATTCTCTTGTATCATTGCTATCATCATTTGCCTTATACATAAGCATAAGCATACTTAATTGAATTTACTGATGCTATTATTACTTAGAACAAAATTTTGTGGTATATCAATTAAAATAAGAAAAATTAAAATTTTCATTTTACCTTTACTTGTTCATTCTCTACTGATATTTTTTTCTCTTTAAGCAGATCTGAATTTCTGATCTATGTCATTTTTCTTTCTATGAAGAAATTTGAACTTTTCTTGCAAGGCAAGTTTACTAACTAAAATTCCCTCAATTTTTTCTTTTTAAAAAGACTATTTCTCCTTCACATTTGAATGATAATTTCACAGTATACAGAATTTCAGGTTGTGCTTTTTTTCTCACTCTCTCTGTTTGAACAGTTTAAATATTTTACTTTATTTCTCCCTTGCTTGCAAGGTTTGTGAGGAGATGTTAGATATAATTATTTTCTTTGCTCCTCTATATAAGTAAAATGATTTTTCCTCTGGCTTCTTTCAAGATTTTTGTCTTTATCTCTGATTTTCTGTAGTTTAAATATGATTATGTTGGTGTAGATTTTTAAAATTTATACTGCACATTGTTCTCTAAGTTTCTTGAGTCTGTGGTTTAGTGTCTAACATTAATTTGGTGAGCTCCTCAGACATTATTACTTCATATACAGCCTTTGTTCATTTCTCTTATTTTTCCTTCTCTTCTTTTATTCTTATAATGTGTATGATGTTACTCCTTTTGTAGTTGTCTCACAGTTCTTGGATACTCTGTTCTTTAATTTAGTCTTTTTTTCTCTAAAAAGACTGTTTTTCTCTTCTTTTGGCTTTGAAATTTTCTATTGTCATATCCTTAAGCATAGAGATTTTTTTCGTCAGCCATGTGCAGTGAACTAATGAGCCCCTCAAAGGCATTCTTCATTTCTGTTACAGTGTTTCTGATATCTAGCATTACTTTTTGGTACTTTCTTAGGATTTCCATTTCTCTGCTTACATTGCCCATACGTTCTACAAGAACAAAAGCTATCTACTTTTGCTATTTAAGCCTTTAACCTATTAATCATAGGTTTTTTTTTTTTAATTCCCAGTCTTCAGGAATTCAAGCTTTCTTGTTATATTTCATTCTGATTTTGGTGCTTGTTCAGTCTCTGAACTGTGTGCGTGGGGGCGTTGTTTGTTTGTTTTGTCTTGTCTTGTTTTGTTTTTTCTTTTTGCCTTTTAGTATGTCTTGTAATTTTTTGTTGAAGGGCAGACATGATGTGTTGGGTAAAAGGAACTGCTATAAATAGGTCATTAGTAATGTTTTGGTAAGTGTGGGGGGAGAGTAAATATTCTGTCATATAGTTGGGTCTAAGTCTTTTGGTGAGGCTGTGCCCCTGGACCATGAAATTTCCTAGTGCTTCTCAGTTTTCTCCCTCTTCTCCCTAGGTAGGACAGGATGGCTGGAGGGGACTAGAGTTGTATATTTCCTTTCCTTCAGATAGGATAGGCTTTGATAAAAGCTCATCAGGTTAGGCTCAGAAAAATTATTTTCTCCTAAGAGCAGGCCCTGTGAAAATGAACAGGATGCTCTGGATTATTTCAAAATGATTCTTTCTACTCTTCTGCTGCTGAAAACATGATCCTATTTTTCTCTTATATTTACTGTGAGGAGCTGGTAGAGTTCCTGGAGATAAAACTCACAAAAGTGAGTTGGTGACCCCCTAGGCCTAGTTTCCCCTTGTGTTTTTAACTTTCAGATTTGTTCACGTGGAGCCTGCAGCGTTTTGTAAATTGCAGTTTACGTTTTCTTACCCTGGCACACTGCCTGTGGGTTTCTGTTCTGGTAAACTGCGATTCTTTGTATTTGCTTGTATTTCCAATTGAGGGCAGTAGTTTGCCCTGCCTCGCTTCTATGATGAATCTTTCTTCTTCTTCTTTTTTTTTTTTT
>VBSM01002608.1:45004516-45026325 GCA_008086735.1 Cheirogaleus medius
AGTTCAGCCTCTGTGGAAAGCAATATGGAGATACCTTAAAGCGATACAAGTAGTGATAAGTGACGGTATTTTGAATCTCTAAATTTTGTATGTGTGTCTGTGTGTGTCTGTGTATAGCGGTGTGTGTATGCATGTGTGTATGTCTAATCAAATGTAGTATATTTTTCCTGAAATCTGTTGAGGACTTTTAACCAAATTGGACTTCTCTATGTATTAGTGAGATTTATTTCAATGGCTGTCATGTTTCTATATATGATTCCAAGTATAAATTTGAAGTTCTTTAGAAAAACTAAATTATTTAGAAAAACTATGTTCAAATTTCGTATTTTTCATATTTAATGTGTTCTCATTTTTTAACTTCATATTTTTGTAAAATTAGTGGAACTTATCATATTTTTTATAATTGTTTATGTATAATTTGCATTTGAATAATGTATCATGTAGTTTAATTTTTAATTGTCAATTTTGTAGATGTTTCAGAAATCATCTCAATTCATACTCTCTCAGTTCTGTCCTAAAACCACTTTACTCAGCAAGGTTGAATATCTCTATGTGGACGAAAATCAAACTTATGATTAAATATATCGATCATAATTTGTGCATTACCAAAAATTGATTGTGAAGAAGAATTAGAAACAATGCTAGAAGTTGGTCCTAATTTTAAATTAACCATGATTTCAATTATTCTTATATTATTTTATATAAAGAATAAATTTTATATATATAAATTAATTTTATATAAAAATATATATATAATTAAAACATTGGTTTACAAGAGAAAATTATACTTCCCTAATATAATTGCTTATTATTGATTTGAAAAAAAAAATTACTCAGTAAAGCCAGAGCTTAATGAGGCCAAACACTAGTATTATAGAATTATTTCACTAAATTAGGAGGTCTCTTTTTAATGAAAGTACAGAACAAGTTGCAAAAATTTTTTAACTCAAGCATCCTTCCTTCACACCCTCATCCAATCTATGTTTGTCTGTCTGTTCATTTTTTTCCCCTTTCATCTAAAATCTATCTTTCTTGCAGAGACACTCTGGCTGCAGTTTTTCTCATCTGCCATCTTACCTCCCATCCTCCTGAATGGTCATTGCCTGATAACTAGAATCTATACAGAACTCAGGAAAATCAGCAAGGAAAAATCAACCAACCCTATCAAATAGTGGGCAAAAGATATGAACAGAAACTTTTCAAAAGAAGATAGACTAATGGATAACAAACATGAAAAAATGCTCAACATCTCTAATCATCAAGAAAATGCAAATGAAAACCACAATGAGATACTACTTAACTTCAGTAAGAATGGCCTTTATCAAAAATCCCCAAAACAATAAATGTTGGTGTGGATAGGGAGTAATAGGAACACTCATACACTGCTAATAGGGCTGCAAACTACCCATAGTACAACTTCTGTGGAAAGCAATATGGAGATACCTCAAGGAGCTAAAGTAGGACTACCATTTGATCCAGCAATCCCATTGCTGGGCATCTACCCAAAAGAACAAAAGACATTCTATAAAAAAGACATCTGCACTCGAATGTTTATAGCAGCACAATTCACAATTGCAAAGATATGGAAACTACCCAAGTGCCCATGAATACATGAGTGGATTAATAAAATGTGGTATATGTATACCATGGAGTTCTACTCAGCCACAAAAAAACAATGGTGATCTAGCACTTCTTGTATTATCCTGGATAGAGCTGGATGGAGCCCATTCTACTAAGTGAAGTATCACAAGAATGGAAAAACAAGCACCACATGTACTCACCATCAAATTGGAATTAAGTGATCAATACTTGAGTGCACATATAGTAGTAACATTAATTGGATGTTGGGCAGGTGGGAAGGGAGAGGAGGAAGTGGGTATATTCACACCTAATAGGTTCAGTGTGCACCATCTGGGGGATGGACACTCTTGAAACGCTGACTCTGGTGGGGCAAAAGCAATATGTCCAACCCAAACAAAGATCTGTACCTCCGTAATATGCTGAAATAAAGATATCAAAATCAAAATCAAAACCAAAAATATAAAAAAATAATAAAAAATAAAAGGAAATGGAATAAAGAGTTTAGTTGAAAAAAATTTTAGTTGAATTTTATTAGTGATAAATTTTCTAATGATTTGTTAAAATATTAAAATGAAATTTTACTGAAATGTAAATATATGTATTAATTATGTGCACTATATAACTAATATAAGGAATTGAAAAATACTAAAAATGATTAATGTAATTTATTTTAGCACACATCTAACCTTATTTTTAAACCCATTACTATCTTTTAAATTATAAAATTAATTCCATATTTTGACTCAGCTATATATTGTTTTGTAGTTTTCAAATATAATCTTGACTTTTCTGATAAAATGAAAAAACAATAAAGAAAACAACATAAATATGTTCAGTGGGTGAGTTCAAAACTGAATTTGTAATACTAATTAATCTATCCTATTTCATTCAGAGATCAGAACTGCAAGCTAGCTAGAAATATGACTTTTAGGTTTAATGATGTACTAAAACAAGATGGGAAGCAATGATCCCTTTCAAAAAGGTCTCATAGTCAAATAGATGATCACTCTACATACAAAAAGAAATATACTTTCTCTCACTTACCACTGAAGATGTATGCCCAATGTAATGTATTGAGGTTTATTTAATTATTATACGTATTACTCTCTATTCCACAGAGAATTTTACCACAAAGTCTAGACAGTTAGGGGGATGATACATATTTATATTAATGATGGCAATCTTTTAAATTATTTCCTTATTTGGAATTCCAGCACCAAGGGTAGTTTTTTTTCTAAAGTCATCGAACATAATTAGCATATTTATTAACACTGATCCCCTCTTAGCTTCTCTAATAATATTTTATCCTGATATTTCTTGCATTCCTAAAACAAATCTGAAGCTTTTTAAAATGATAATTTTAATTGTATTATGAAGACTAATATCTCCCAGGTTGCTTTCACTTTTTATTAATTCAGTGTCTAAGTAATTATAAAAAACATTCCTAACAGGTCATCCACCCTTCAAATTCTACGATCGTTCCTGTGGATATTAGCATTAATTTGTTCAAATAAGACTGCTTATTTAATTTCAAGTCAAAAGTAGATAAAGTAACAATGACATTAAGCATGAATATGTGTGTATGAATGTATACATTTTTTTCTCCTCCAAACTCTTTAAAACAAAGACATGAAATTAAATATTTTGGTCAAATATACTTTTTTATGCTGAGTCAAAAATGTTTTTTGTCTTGCTCACATCCCTTCATGAACTCTGAAGTACTCAAATTTAATCTGAACTTACATAGCACTGGATTGTTTATCATTAAAAAATTTGTACAATTCCTGGTTTATTCTAAATTCTGTTTAGACTAGGCCTTTAACAGATAACATTAGGAATGTTGAGGAGGAGCTGGTTATAGGGTAGAATTTTGTAATTTCTGTGTCTTACCAAATGGAAAGAAAGACCATGAGATTTTTCTAATAAAGATTTACAAATTCACATTAAAATATTTTTCTAAACTATTTAAGAAATGAGTCATTACATAAGTTCATCTATTGAATAATTAATAATTTTTCTTTAATGTGTCATATATATATATTATGTCCTCACTATAGAGGAACATAAATGTAAAACATAATTTTTGACCTCAAGATGTTTATTGTCTAAAAGGGTAATTGGGCGTATGAACAAATGCAACACAGAGCACGATCAATGCTATGATAACGGAATATGGGAACACAGACGATGGGAGTGAAGGTCAGGGAAGATTCTTTGAAAGAAGAAACGTTTCATACAAACATTAAATGAACATTAGGTATTATTTGGCCTTGAAAAGGGTCATGACGAATTCCAGGCAAAAGAATTCTTATAAGTGAAAAGAGCAGTAAAAAAGCCAGGCACTTTTTGGAACCAAAACATATGTTAGCTCAACTCACTATGTGTCAGTGTGTGTCTGTGTTAGAGAGAGAGAGAGAGAATGGAAGATCTAAAGATAAGTATTAATGTGTGAATATAAAATCACAGTCTAAATTATGATAGTTTATTGGTCACCAAGGGCAGTGAGTGGAATCTACAAAATATATTAAATGGGAAAATAAAATAACGATGTCTATAAAATACAGTAATAATACAGATACAGTAAAATACAGTAAAATACAGATACAGTACAGATAAAGTAAAAATACAGTAATAATACAGATAATTTCCATTTAATTATGCCTTGTATATTTTGGACAATGCACTAGTGATTTTTAACATAGTCTGTATTTTAGAAATTAATATTATATAGTCAGTAATATCAATGGAAAACTTGGATTTCAATCGTAGCTCCACCAGTTTCTAAGGAGTCAAAGTGCTTGTTTGAATATTAGCTTTATCACTTTCTAGCTGTGTGAACTTGAGCAATTACTTAATTGTTCCTAAGTTTTCATATTTATTAATACAAATAAACTCCATCTCATGAAGGTATTGTGATGTACATACTGAACAAGTAGTGTTTATCCCCTAGTAGAAACTCAGAAAACAATATTAATGCTAAATGCTTTTTGTAATACTTGCAATGACCTTATCGTTGGTAAATGTTTTCATAAAAGGAAGTGGAAGCTAGGAGAAGTTCAATAATTTGCTCAATATCACAAATTGAAGAGGTAGTAGAAAATAAATTGAAGCCCAAGCCAATCTTATTCCAAAGTTTGTAATATTTCATAATGTTTACCTGTCTCTTATTTTCAAATGTGCTGCAATATGCTGAAACAAAAAAAATTAAAAATTAAAAAACAGTTAAACACAACAATGCAAAAATAAAGGAAAAAAACCTGGCAAATTCCACAAAATAGCTTACAAAGAAATAACACAATTCTTATCAAACTTTTTCAATGAAATAGAAGAAAAAGAAACACTTTCAACTCATTTTATGATGACAGGATCATCCTAAAAACATAACCATATAAAAACATTACCAAAATAAAAAGAACTACAGATCAATATCCCTTATGAACATCAACTCAAAAATTAATCAGCAAAATATTAGCAAATTGAATATAACATTGTTTAAAAAGACTAATATATTACAGCCATATGGGATTCATCTCAGGAATTCAAGTCTAGTTCAATTGAAAAATAAATCAATGTAATCTACCATATTAACAGCTAAAGAAGAAAAAAGACATTGGGATATCACCTGCATAAAAGTCATTTGACAATATTCACTATCCATTTATCTAAAAAATTAATAGTAGAAGAAAATTCCTCAAACTGACAAAGGACATCTAAAAAAACCCACCTCAATTAACATTATATTAAATGGCAAAAGACTCAATGCTTTCCTTCCAATATTGGGAAGAAGCCAAAAGATTTATTCTCAGAACTCCTACTCTACTTTGGAAGTCCTAGTCAGTACAATTGGGCAAGAAAAGGAAATTAAAAAGTTATTGTTAAAGCTGAATAGTACCCCATGGTATACATATACCATTCAGCTTTAAGAAACAACGGTGATATAGCACCTTTTGTATACTCCTGGATACAGCTGGAACCCATTCTACTAAGTGAAGCATCTCAAGAATGGAGAAACAAGCACCACATGTACTCACCAGCAAATTGGTATTAACGGATCAACACCTAAGTGGACATATAGGAATAACATTTGTCGGGTGTTGGGCGGGTGGGAGGGGGGAGGAGGGGATGGGTATATACAAACATAATGAGTGAGATGTGCAACGTTTGGGGGATGGTCATGCTTGAGGCTCTGCCTTGAGGGGGAGGGGGGCATGGGCAATATACGTAACCGTAATATTTGTACCCCCATAATATGCTGAAATAAAAATAAAAAAAATTAAAAAAAAAAAGAAAGAACTGAAATGAGTCCTATCCACAGTCAGCATGATTTTCTATGTAGAAAATCCTAAATAATGTAGAACATATATACAAAAAATAAAACTCTCAGAACTAACAAGTGGGTTTAGTAAGGCAGCAAAATGGATGTTTAACACAAATAATAATTTTATACACTAGTAATGTATAATTGGAAACTGAAATAAAAAACCAACATCATTTATTATACATGATGGCTTACGTAACTTTGGAAATGAATGCAGTCTGTGAAACTAAAGGCAAAAGAAACTGCACGTAAACAATTTCCTCTAGATGACAAAATTGTGTTCCTTGGGGTTGCATTTTATCTCTTCTAAAACCACTTATATATATATAATAGAATTGCACGATTGAGTAATTATATGTCATATGGTGGGAGACAAGTTTCTCGCTGTTGGAGTGGGAGATAAATAAGTGCAAGAGTTAGAGTAATCCATGTAGTAATGGAGTAGAATTGGAAACATCAGGATTTAATTTAATTAGCTTAATATGCATACAGAAAATAACATAGAAATATTTATAGATATGTGTATATACACAGGATAGTATATATGTATATATTTCATAAATACCCATGAGTCCATACTGATATAAATACAAAATTATGTGAATAATATATATAAGAATAGACAAATATTCCATGCAAATATCTACTTATGTATGTATTTTGTCCTCAAAGAGGTGAAGCAAAATTATCCACTCCTTAAGTGTGGCTGTACATAGTGACAGCCACAAAATTAAGCCAAAAAATTAAGCCAAAATTAAGCCAAAAAATTAAGTATGAGAATGGAAAAAAGACTAACCTTACGGCCGGGCGCGGTGGCTCACGCCTGTAATCCTAGCACTCTGGGAGGCCGAGGCGGGCGGATCGCTCAAGGTTGGGAGTTCAAAACCAGCCTGATCAAGAGCTAGACCTCGTCTCTACTAAAAATAGAAATACATTAATTGGCCAACTAAAAATATATAGAAAAAATTAGCCGGCCATGGTGGCACATGTCTGTAGTCCCAGCTACTCGGGAGGCTGAGGCAGGAGGATTGCTTGAACCCAGGAGTTTGAGGTTGCTGTGAGCGAGGCTGACGCCACGGCACTCACTCTAGCCTGGGCAACAGAGTGAGACTCTGTCTCAAAAAAAAAAAAAAAAGAGTAACCTTACATGAGAGAAGTTAGACAAACACTACCTCAGCCAGATGATCCAGGTTAACATGAATAGTGACAAATCACGTCCATAACATATACTCTTAGGAGGTACTGAAATGGCACTTTACCTCCACAGACTTTCTCCCTGAAACCAATAATACCAGACTAGTCATGAGAAAAACATCAAACTATGTCCAATTGAAGGACATTCTACAAAATTCCTTACCATTACTACTCAAAACAGTCAAAGTCATCAAAAATAATGAAAGTTTGAGAAACTGTAATAGTCAAGTGGCACCTAAGGAGACATGATGATCACAAATGTAATGTGGTGTCTTTGATGGCATTGTGGAAGAGAAAATGGATAGTAGGTAATAGCCAATGAACTCTGAGTAAAATAGGGACTTTAGTTAATGTACCAATATCACTTTACTAATTTTGACAAATGTCCCATATTCACAGAAGATAGTAATAGTGGAAACCGCACGGTATGTGGCTACTTTCTGTACTATATTTACATTTTTAAATACATCTAAAACTATTCCAAAAGAAAAAAAGTTTATTAAGAATGCTTAAAAGTTTTGCTCCATTAAAGATATGGCTAAGAGAATAAAAAGACAAAGCTGTAGAGTAGGAAAAATATTTGTAAACTACATATGCAGCAAAGGATTTACATTCAAAATTATTAAAGAACCCCAGAATGTCAACAGAAAGAACACTCACAATCCATTTTTAAAAAGCAAAAGCATTAAAAGGTATTTTATCCAATAAAATACATGGATGTCAAATAAGCAGATAAAAAGATGTTTGACATCATTAGCCATCTGCAAAATGCAGAACAAAGCTCTAATAACATACCACGACATACCTATTAAAATGGTAAAAATTTAAACATACTGACAATACCAAGGAGTTGAGAGAGGTTACAAAGCAACAGGAACTCTATACTTTGCTGATGGGAATGCAACATGGTACGGCCACTATGGAAAACTATGTCAGTTTCTTTTAAATTTAAATACACACTTACCGGATGAACTAGTAATCCTACTTCTAAGTATATACACTAGAGGTACTGGCAGGTAGGGATAACTCATGTAACTCATATCCATACAAAAGCCTGTACACGAATGTTTATAGCAGCCCTATTAATAATCACCAGAACCTGGTAACAACCACATTGTTCTTCAATAGGTAAATGAATAAGCAAACTGTGCTACAATCATAGTAATACCATTGAGTAGTTAAAATAGAATAATCTTTTTGATGGAGTTGATTTTTTTTCCAAAAGAATATAGACCAATGGTCAAGAAACATATGAAAAAATGCTCAACATCTCTAATCATCAGGGAAATGAAAATCAAAACCACAATGAGATATCACTGAACTGTAATGAGAATGGCATTTATTAAAATGTCCCAAAACAACATTGGTGTGAATGCAGAGAGATAGGAACACTCTTAAACTGCTGGTGGGACTGCAAACTAGTACAATCTCTATGGAAAGTAATACGGAGATGCCTCAAAGAACTAAAATTAGAACTGCCATTTGATTCAGAAATCCCATTACTGGGTATCTACCCAAAAGAACAAAAGGCATTCTATAAAAAAGACATCCACACTAGAATGTTTATAGTAGCACAATTCACAATTGCAAAGATGTGGAAACAACCCATAGTGCCCATCAGTACATGAGTGGATTAATAAAATGGGGTATGTGTATACCATGTAGTATTACTCAGCCATAAAAAAGTGAACTGATACCTCTTTTATTAACCTGGATGGAACTGGATTCCATTCTTCTAAGTGAAGTATCACAAAAATGGAAAAAACAAACACCACATGTACTCACCATTAAATTGGAACTATTTGAGCAACACGTATGTTCACTTATGGAAATAACATTCATGGGAAATCAAGCAAGAGGGAAGGGGGAGGAAGGGATAAGTAAATTCACACCTAAGAAGTACAATGCACACACTCTGGGGGATGGGCACACTTAGAACTTTGGCTCAAACAGTAAAAAAGCAATTTATGTAACTAAAATGTTTATACTCCCATAATATTCTGGAATAAAATAAAAGATAAAAAAGAAATAATTATTGATAGACATAATAACATAGATGAATCTAGCAGGCATTATTCTGAGTGAAAGAAGGCAACCTCAAAAGTTTATATATTGTATGATTCCATTTAGATGGCATTCTCAAACAGTCGAAACTCTACCAGTGAAAAAGAAAACAGTAGTTTCTAGTAGTTTGGGGGTTCATGGGATGTGATTACAAAGCTATAGCATGAAGGAGTTCTTTGGACTGACAGAATTATTTAGTATTTTAATTGTGATGATGGTACAAAAATCTATACATACATTTAATTTCAGAGAATTGTATATCAAAATAAAGTCAATAAAAACATCCAGTGACAAAGTCAGAGACTGAATAAGTAATTACACGTGTTAAATGTCGCCAGGCAAATGGACAGGCAAATGGGATTCAAGAGAAAGTGTAGAGACTAAGAAAAACTCAGAGAAAACTAGCATATCTGTTACATAAAGTTAAAGGAAAGAGGGATGAAAAGGTGGGAGGCAGCTAGATCTTTGAAGATACTATCAACTGTAGAAAAGCATGTGAAACTATTGGTGGGTAAATTTATTTTCTTAAAGGTTAACAAACTTGGACTACAATATATCTTACTGCATGGAGACATTGCTTAAAGCAGAAATGCCCATTGGGCTTAATTTATAAAGCAGTGAAGGGCTGCCAAGCAGTTTTATACCAGTTTATATGAGAGGAAATAGATATATTTTTATTACCACACACTGTTATAGTGAAAACCATGCTCAGACCTAAAAATTAATCACCAATATCACATATGCCATACATAATTATGCTCATAAATATGAAAGTATGAATACATAAAATATACAAATAAAAATGCATATATAATGCAAAATCTAGGAAACCATGAAATACTATGGCTAGGAGGAAGCTAAATGGTCATGTTTTCTAAACTAGAATACTGTTTCTTGGTGGAAGGAGAAGTATGAGATAATTTAAGAGGTACACATATGGATATTTACATTTTTAATACCTATAAGTTTATTTTAATATGCACTAGAAAAATAAGATAACATTAGGATATCAATTCCTGAATTCAATGCCCAAATTTCAATCCCCAAATTTCATGATATGTCTTCAACTTGGTTGAAAACAAGATTTTTTTTAAAAACTAAAATTAAAATTATTTTTTTAAATGTTAATATATAGCAGAAATAATATGTCCATATGTGAAAAGTTGAGATAATTTACCCAAAGATAGAGGTTTAAAGATATCTATTTATAAATTACCACAAGTGTTTGTTAAGTCTCTGGTAGAACACATATACTGAAAAGAAACAGATATTGTTACAATATAGCTTTTTTCATTCAGAATCTTCTCTAGTTAGATAGTTAGAAAGCCCTTGTTTATGCTGAGCCCAAATTTGCCTATCTGTAATTTTCAGTTATTGGTCATATGTTCTTCAAACAATATGAAATTAATTGAATTACTTTTCTGTAGCCTATAGAATCGTGAGCGTGAGTGGATTTGCAATGTGATTACTTAGGCTGGTGCAAACCATAGAGGGGGTGTTAATATCACTATAATCATATATCTGCCTAATAGGGAAATAAATGTCAATCTGGACTCAATGTAGAAGTCTCTCTTCTCATTAAAAGGAGACAGAAATAAGTAATATACCACTGCCTTCTGTCCTTGTCCTCTAAAACTCCATGGCAATGGGGAAGGAAATTGGAATTCCAGGAGACAGAGGTTACTCAGAAAAAGAGTAAAAGATGCAAGTCATAGAAATAGAGAAGCCATTTCCTCACCCAATCATTGATAATAGAGCTAGCTACTCTCTCTAGGTCTCATTCCTTAATGTGAATCCATTTGTTCCAAATAATCATTATTTTTTCTTTCTTATTTAGTAAAGCAAACCCTTCTTCCCCCAAAATACTTTTTAAAGATGTATATGCCACCTACGGAGATTTAAAGCAGATATTATGGTTACTATTCTGGTGGTCACAATCACAAGAAAAGCAATATTCCTTAGAAAATGGCTCATTATCCATGAATTTCTTTCTTTCCAAATATGCCACAAATTGTACTTCTAGATATCACTTATTCAGCCAAGCCAGATACCTAAGGGATATACTTCTTCCACTCATAAACAATGACAAATATCTGGCATTTTGATCTTGTGAATATCTTCTGTCTCAGTTCAGACTATAATTGCCTATTTTTTAGCCTATTAAAATTGGATCTTCTGTCTTTAGTCTTTTCGTTAACAAATGTGGTCATAGAAAATAAAAAAGTTAACTTCAAACACTCACCAAATCCCATACTTCTTTGGCTGCTTAGGAAATAATTGTCCTGCCCTTTCTATTACCTCTTCTCTCTCCCCATCTCCTCTGTGAGATTCTGGAAGCAGCTAGAGAAGGAGTGTGCAGAGCATAGCAAAGACAGAAGATACTGATCACACCCTGGCCTCCCTGTTGAATGTTTCTAGCCTCAAATAAGCCAGAAAGAGATGCTGGGGGAGGGAAAAAAATTTTACATTAAATAAAACTTTGAGTTTTCACTCACATTGGATGAGGTATTCTATAATAATAAATAAATAAATCAGATTATTTTGTGGCAAATATTGACCAATTGCATTAAAATTCTAAAGATTCTAAAATAAGCATTTTACCCTCTGGGATCCTCATTAAAAAGGGATAATAAAACCTCAAATTACAAAATAATGAAAATATAAACTATACTAAATTCCTTCCATTTCACATGTCCACCATCCTGAAGATCTCATTCTGGCAATAAAGATTTACATTTATCACCATGGTTGTTGATTATTGAGTGTATTCTGCTAATGACCAGTCAATTGTGACAATAAAACTCCAGAAATCTGGTTTCACACTCATCTGGTTTGAAAAGGAGGATTCAGAGATACATCAAATGAAGAAGGTGATGCCAACAATCTGTCAAATTTTGCAGAAAAAACATTTAATTTTATCTACATATAGATCAGCCCCCCTTATAATAGGCACAAATATAGCAGAAGATATCCTGCTTATTTTATTGTTACAAAGAAGGAAGTCATGCCAATTGAATAATATTTGTTTTTATTTATATCAAGATTTTTATTGATTCAGCTCACAGTTTAGAAAAATCACCTCTCATTATTATCTATAACTACCTTCACAATTTTTAATTTCACATGTGAAGAAGTATGAACATTTACTTACTTACAAAAAAGTACTTCTTCCACAGATTAAATTAAATTTACCACATTTTTATAAGATAGAAAAGCAAAATTAAGCTATCTAATGTCTGAATTTTTCCCCATGACTTAGTAAGTAAGCCTGGC
Source organism: Cheirogaleus medius (assembly GCA_008086735.1). NCBI lineage: Eukaryota > Metazoa > Chordata > Mammalia > Primates > Cheirogaleidae > Cheirogaleus > Cheirogaleus medius. Next base: position 45,016,947 of record VBSM01002608.1, read on the forward strand.
ATGGGAGTAAATAAGCAGTTCTGCCATTGGTTATCCCTCTGGTCTTGGAAAGGTCATATTCCTCTCTAAGTGTCAGTTTCCCCTTTTTTAAAGAAAGGAACTTCAACTAGATTATTTTTACATTACGTTAAAATATGCATAATTGTATTTTCTAACTAGGATACAATTACTTGGGCTTTCTAGTACAATACATTGTGTCTGTGTGTGTAGCTTACAATTTAACTTCTTGCTCTTTTAAACTATGCTGCTGGGAACAAGAAGTAACAAAGCCATGGTATTGAGCAAAACCATAACCTGTTAGAAGAGGCTTTGCATGTTCAGGATGCCCTGTACAGGCAACATGATTCTGTCTCGTCTCATTTTGCCTAATAACACTGCCTCTTTAAACATCAGCATAGCATTAATCACAGTGTGGAATACAGATTCTAAGGAGGGTCTGCTAGTCCTCTCTGGTGAATTCATATAAAGGATGTTCCTCTCATCCAAGTAATTCCAAAGGTGACAAATATTACAGATGCTGAATTTATGGGAGTGCTTGCTCCCTGTTTATTAACTCATCCATCTTGTGAGAAATAAAGGGACCAAACAGTGAGACAAGTGGGCTTTTCTTATCCTGTCACCTCAATGATGTTTTAAAGTAATCAATATCTATAATTACTAAATCCTGCCAAGACAATTTAACTCTTCACTGCCTCGTTGTTGCCTACTACTTTCTAACAATATAGCAAGAGTAAGTTCAAAGTTAATTAGAAAGAATTCAGTTTTCGTTATGATATTTATTTCTTTCATCACACTCATGTTCATTTACCTACATCACATCTTGCTTTTCTTACTACATATTTGTGTAGCAGGTATTCTTAACTTGAGACCCATGGCAAAAGGAGGTCTCTGTAGCTTAAGTGTCTGATCTTGATACATAGCATGTTGATGGTCTAGAAGTCAGGTGATATCACAGTTTCTAAGTCTAACAGATTCATAATGCTAAGGTCTAACAGAATTAAGGTATTTAGTCTTAGGAGGCAAAGGATTAAAATCATCTTCAAAGAGTTAAAAATTAGAGGTGATCTATGTTTAAACAAATCTTTAAATCCCAACCTTCACAGAAGAGCACATTAAACCCATGCTAAGTAAAAAATGCAAACAGTGAGAGAAAAAATCAATGAAAGAGAAAGCAAACAAATAATATGAAAAAAATCAACAAAAATAAAAGGTGTTTCTTTGAAGATCTTTTAAATATTGATAACTCATAGAAAACCAATCAGGAAAAAAGAGAGAAAATATAATTTGCAACATCAGAAATCAAAATGGAGACAAAATAAAGATTCTACAGATATTAAAAAGATAAAGAAGCAATATAATGAACAATTTTTCTTAATAAATGAGACAACAAAGATGGCCAAATCTTGAAAAACAGATCTTGAAATGCAAAACTAAAATAAAAAACCTGAAAATCTAAGTAATCCAATAGTTAAAGAAATTGAATGTATAATTTAGAGTTTAAATGGTTTTTTAGTGCATTCTAACAAATACACAAGGAAGAAATAGCAACAATCCTATAGAACCTCTACTGGAAAATATATGAGGAAAAGCCTCATTTTATGAGGTCATAAATTAGAATCTGAAAAAGTTAATTTAGAAAAAGATAATCATAGATCAATATCATTCATAAACATAGATACAGATATGCTTAATATTATGTAAAGGAATCCAGCAATATATTAAAGGAACAATATGTCATGATCAAGCTAGGGTTTATCCCTGGATTGCAAGGTTAATATTTCAAAATCAGGCAATGCAATAAGCCATTTTGAAAGAATGAAAAGAAAAAACCATGTTCTCATCTCAGTAGATGCAGAACTTGTATCTGCATCCACTGAATAGATGTATCTGACTAAAGTAAAACCTGTTTCATTACATATAAAAATAATCCCCTATCAATGTGTAAATAAAAAGGAGTTCTCTACATCTGATTTTTAGAAGTCTATGAAAATAAAGTTATAATTAAACATTAAATTTCATTCTGCTGAGATTGGGAACAAGGAGAGGACACACAATCTTATTAGTTCTAATCAGCATCATATTGGAATTTTTAGCTAGTCAAATAAGATAGGAAAAAGAGATGATGAATGAAAGCAAGAGTACAATTGTTATTCACAATCAATGTGATTGTGTGTGTTAAAAAACAAAAGAAATCTGCAATCATCTTGATAGAATCTTTCGGTTATTAGAATTAATATGTGTATTTAAGCAAGGTTGCACAATACAAGAGTAATGTAAAAAATAGTATTTCTTTACACTAGCAACAAATACTTGGGAAATAAAATAAAACCAATCCCATTTTGACATTAAAATGAAATAAATTTAACCAAAATATGAATGTTAAAATTCAGAAGTTTCTCAGATTTTACAATATTTACAAGCTAACAAGTTAACCTTCGCAATTTTGTGAATCCTGGATGATTATATGAAACTGTTAAGTTAAAGATAAAGGACATTACTACTCACACCAATAGCAACAGTTAGAGTATTCTTATTTAAACTGGTTCCCAAGCCCAGTTCTTATGGGGTAACATAAAGAAGGCTAAATAACACCTGCATTATTAATAGGTTGGATGATAGAAGAACCCCAAGTTTGGAGAACCTATACCTTCTTTAATAGACATTAACCCTGCCTGAAGTTTGCCTGCAAGAAACACACTACCTTTATTACATTTTACAGTAAATACACTTACACACTTGCCTACAGATGAAGACACTATTTCAAAAGCACTTTCAGTGCTTTTTACTATGCAAACATTTTTGAAAAGATTATCCAGGCCAAAGATAGACAATGGCTCTGCTTGCTGACATACAGAAGAGTGAGACCCATGGAGAACTTTCTACCAATTGAGCAAAATCTCTACACTAAAACCTGGTAAACTTCAAAAAAAAATATTTTTAAAATCTAAATACATGCAGAGACACAATATATTCTTGGATTGGCAGACTCAATATTTTTAAGGTTGATAAATGCCTAGCAAGACTAATAAAGAAAAAAAAGTGAGAAACCACAAATTTTCAGCACCATGAATAAAAAGTGGGCATCATTTAAGTGACATTAAAAGGATAAAAAGAGAATATAATGAGCAACTGAATGCCAGTAGACTTGACAACTTAGATAAAATTGACAAATTCCTTAAAAATCACAAGTTATTGAAACTGACACAAAAATATAGTATTTTAAATAGCCCAATATCTATTAAAAATATTGAATTCATAGCAAAACCCTTCTTAAAGTGATATATAGAATCCATTGAAACCATAATACATCTGGCAGGCTATTTGGAAAAATATATTCAAGACAATTCTAAAATGTATACTAATATGCAAAGGATGTAGAATAGTATATTAGTTTCCTATTGCTGTTGTAACAAATTACCACAAACTTAGTGGCTTACAATATGAATTTATGATCTTTCAGTTTAGAGGTCAGAAATGCAAAATGGATCTTATAAGGATAAAATCAAGAGGACAGGTGAGCTGTGCTTTTTTTTTTTTTTTTTCTGGAGGCACTTGCATTTTTCAGCTTTGAGAGGTTATCTGAACTCTGTGCATGAACTCTGTGGCTTGTGGTGAGATGGAAATAACTCCAACCTCTGTTTCCATCACATTTTCTTGAACTTTCTTGCCTTCTTCATAGAAGGACCCTTGTGATTGCATTTGTCCTACCCAGATAATGGAGAATAATCTCCCCATCTTTGTTTTTAATTTCCCCATCTTAAGTCTCTTAACTTAAACAAATATGGAATTTTCCTTTCGCCATGTATGGTAACATATTAACAGGTTCTGGACATTAATATGTGGACACCTTTAGGAGGTCATTAGTCTGCCTGCAAAAGTCAATTCTCTAGCCCCCCCCAAATTAACTTCCATCCTACATGCAAAATGTATACACTTCATCTAAAATTCCCCCCAAATCATAGTATAAACTCAAAGTCTGATAATCTTATCTAAATCAGGTCAAGATTTTGTACGTTTCCTTGAAATCTCCTAAATCAGTTATAAGTCAAGCTGTGTGTGTATTCCATCCTAAGGCACAATTCCTCTTCATCTGTAAACTCATGAAACTTAAGACACAAATGATCTACTCCCAAAATACAATGGTGGTATAGGTATAGGATAACAGTAATAGACAAGCTCATTTAAGAAGGGAGAATGTGGAAAGAACAAAGGAGTCGTTGATCTCAAACAACTTCAAAATCCAGCCAGACAAACTCTGTTAGTTTTTAAGAACTAAAAATGATATTCAGTTTGGGCCTCTGTTCTATGGGCTCATGATTCTACCCTCTGGAGTTAAGGCCCCATGTTTGGTGACATCCTTCCTTTGTTATAAAGTATAGTACATGTTTGCAGCTGAGTAGCTTCATTGTTTATTTCCTGCCTGTAAAGTTTTGGAAGACTGATAGCCTTCTTCCATTCTGAACTTTCTTTATTCTTTTCAGTACAAGCTAGCAGTGTTTGTGGCAGTATAATATCTTTAGAACCTTGTGGGGTTCCCATGTACATCACATGGATTCAATTCATTAACAAGAGATTCTTCTACATATCTTTTTAAAATAATCTTGTTTCTGTATTTGGCTACACTAACATGAATAAAGGGATCTAAGAGCCACATGTTTAATAGCTTAAAAGAGTATTTTATGTGACTTAAATTCCTGGCCTTTGATCTTTCTAAGGTAATAAAACTCCAACAACTCCAGATAAACCAAACCAAATAACAGTACAACACCTCAAAGAATTAACCTGTTATTGGAACTACCACCCAGGAGGTATACAGAGACTCACATGCTAAACCTAACAGGGTTATTACCTGATAAAATAACCTAATGTAATAGCCAAAATGTCCAATATACAATAAAAAGTTAACCTGCAAACCAAGAGGCAGGAAAACCACAATGTGTACAAGAAAAGATAATCAGCGGAGGCCAACAGAAAAATGAATTAGATGTTGGAACTACCTGACATGGACTTTAAAGTGGTCATCACAAAAATGCTTCAAAAATAAGTTATAAATTCTCTTGAAACAAATGAAACACTAGAAAATCTCAGCAGAGATAGAAGTTATATAAAAAAGAAACAAACAGAAATTGCACAACTGAAAAATACAATAACAGAAATACAAAACTGACAAAGACTAAAATTAGTGAATGTAAGAATAGGACAATGGAATCCTCCCAATATAAATAACAGAGAGAAAAATAGACTGATATAAAAATGAAAAGACCCTTAGAGACACACGGGACAATAACAAAAGATTCATCATTCTAATCCATACAGTTCTAGAAGGAGATAAGAAAGAGAGGGGATAAAAGAATAGCAGAGGGAACAATGGCTTAAATATTCCCAAATTTGGTGAAAGATTTAAGAAGATTTTTAAAAAAAGCAAATAGGATAAAACCAGAGAAATCTATGTCAAGGCAACTCACAATTTAACTGTTCAAACTAAAGAAAAAATATCTTGAAAGCATCCTGAGAAAAATAAATTAACAAAATAAAAGCACTAATTTAAATGACAGTGGATTTCTTTCTGAAACCATGGAGGCCAGAAGATGGGGCAGGATATTTTTCAAGAAGTGAAAGAAAAGGACTGTCAACAGAAAATTTTATATTTAGCAAAACTACATTTTAAGAATTAAAGTAAAATACTGTATGTCATATGCCATTGGGGATATAGAAATTAAAACAATGAAATATCATTATATTTCTGTTACAATGGCTAAATGCAAGAGCACTGGCAACACCAACTGCTGGTGATGATGTTGAACAACATGAACTCTCATTCCTGTAGGAATACAAACTGTTACAGCCATTTTGGAACACAGTTTAGTAGTTTCTTACAAACATACTTTTACTACATAATCCATCAGTCTCAATTTTTGGTATTTACCTAAATGAGTTGAAAACTTATGTTCACAAAAATTCCTGCACTTGAATGTTTATAATACCTCTATTAACAATTGCCAAAATTTGGAAGCAACCAAGATGTTCTTCAGTGGGCGAAGTGGGTAAATCAACTATAGTGTATTTAGACAATAGGTTTATTCAGTGTTAAAAAGAAACAAGCTATCAGACCATTAAAAAACATGAAACATGGCCCAGTGTGGTGGCTCATGCTTGTAATCCTAGCTCTCTGGGAGGCTAAGGCGGGAGGATTGCTCCAGGTCAGAAGTTCGAGACCAGCCTGAGCAAGAGTGAGACCCTGTTTCTACTAAAAATAGAAAGAAATTAATTGGCCAACTAAAAATATATAGAAAAAAAATTAGCCAGGCATGGTGGTGCATGGCTGTAGTCCCAGCTACTTGGGAGGCTGAGGCAGAAGGATTGCTTGAGCCCAGGAGTTTGAGGTTGCTGTGAGCTAGGCTGACACCACAGCACTCTAGCCTGGGCAACAGAGTGATACTCTGTCTAAATAAATAAATAAAAAACATGAAACAACTTTAAACTCTTATTACTAAGTGAAATGAGTCAATCTGAGAAGAGCTACATACTTTAAGATTTCAAGTATACGACATTCTGGAGAAGCACTATCATGGAGACAATAAAAAGATTAGTAGTCGCCAGAGGGTGGGGAGAGGAAAGAACGAATAGGCAGAGGGCACATATGATTTTTAGAACAATGTATTAGTCAGATTCTCCAGAGAAACAGGATCAATAGAATATATAGATACATCTATGGATATACAGGAGGAGATTTATTATGGAAATGTCTCATGCAATTATACAGGCCAAGAAGTCTGACAATATGTTGTCTGCAAACTGGAGAACCAGGGATGCTAATGATGTAATTAAGTGCAAGTCCTAAGGCCTGAGAAGCAGAAGAACAATGGCATAACTCCTAGTCTAGAGCCAGGAGCTCTAATGTCTGAAAGCAGAAAAACATGGATGTCCCAGCTGAAGAAAATAGACAGAAAATTCACCCTTCCTTTCCCTTTTTGTTCTGTTTAGGCCTTCACTGGATTGGATGATATCTGCCAACATTGGCGAGAGTAGACCTTCTTTACTTAGTCTACTGATTCAAATGCTAATCTTTTCTATATACACCCTTAGAGTCATACACAGAAATAATGTTTTAACAACTATCTGGGCAAGTTGACACAAAATTAGCCATCCTAGGCAGTGAAACTATTCTGTATGATGGTAGATACATGACATCATACATTTTTCAAAACCTATGGAATGTACAGCACCAAGAGTGAACCCTAATGTAAAATATGCACTTTAGGTGATAATGATGTGCTAATGTAGTAGATTCATTGATTGTAATAAATGTACCATTATCGTGTGGGATTTGGATGGTTGTGGAGGGTGTGTGTATATGGAGCAGGGGCATATGGGAAATCTCTGTACATTTTGGTCATTTTTTTCTGTGAACATAAAACTCCTCTGAAAATAGTCTAATGTTTTAAAAAAATAAAGGTAAATAAAAATATTTTCAGACTTTAAAATAAAACCTAAAAAATTTGTTGGTACTTTACCTATCCTCTCTTTACATATTATCTAAAGTAAGTTCTTCAAACAAGAAATGATAAAACAAGGAATCTCAGACCATCAAGAACAAAGAGCAGAAACAAGATTACATAACAGTAGCTTGATTTTTTTCTCATACATTTTATAAATCATATTTGATGATTTTTATTAAAGCAAAAATTATAACAATTTCTAATATTAGAAAAGAATATCTAAAATTAGAAAAGATAAAAGAACCTACACAGAAGTGAGCATCAACCATTGACTCAAAGTGGTAAAATGTTGATACTAATAAACTCTTACTAGGTCACATATGTATGTTATAATAGCAAAAGAAAACACTATGCAAATTATACAAAGAGAAACATTTTAAAAATATCAAGATTGAATCCTAAAAAATGTTCAAATAACCGACAGTAAAATAAGAAATGTGAAACAGAAAATTAAAAAGTAGAGGGGAAAAAAAGAACAAATAATAAAATAGCAGACTTACTTATGTATATACATGTTGATAATTACTTTAAATATAAATATTCTCAAAGTAAAATGAACAGAGATTAGAGGAGTGGATGAAAATACTTGAATCAATTATTTGCTGCTTATAAATTTAACAATATAGGTAGGATGAAACTAAAAGGGTTGAAAATATATACTATGTAAAAATTAATCAAAAAAGAGAAGTGGGTGTTTTAATATCTGATAAAGTAGATTTCAAAGTAAAGAAAATCACTAGAGACAAGGAGATATATTATTGTACATAATGATAAATGGATCAATCTACCAGGAAGATGTTACGAACATAACATAAATAATAGAAAACCAGAACTTCAAAATACATGATAGAAAACAGAATTGAGGAAATACAGACAAAAACACAGTAATAGTTGGAGACTTCATCATTTTCCTTTCAGGAACTGATAAAACTATTAGAAGGAAGGGTATAAAAGATCTGAAGAACACAATCAACGGATCTAATGGCATTTATATGACATTTCACCCAAAAGCAGCAGAATGCATGTTCTATTCAAGAGCCCACAGAATATTTATAAAGAACAATGTATCTTGGTTTATAAAGCAAACCTCCAAATATTTAAAACCATTGAAATAATGCAGTGTTTTTTCAGACCATAATGAATTCAAACTAGAAATCAATAAAAGAGAGACAATAAGAAAATCTCTAAACACATGGAAACATAACAATGCATTTCTAAAGAAATTCCTGAGTTAAAGAGGAAGGCTCAGCAGAAATAAAACAATACATAGAACTGGAAAAAAAAAAAAAAGGAAAAAAGACTAAGATAGTACCCAAACCAAACAACTCTACAGATAGATATTTCTCATGAACTTAATAGCAAAAATCCTCAAAAAACTTTTAGCAAACTGAAATAGCAATGTATAAAGCAGCAAAGTTCACAATTGCAAAATTGTGGAAACAACCCAGGTGCCCATCAATACATGAGTGGATCAACAAAATGTGGTATATGTATACCATGGGGTACTATTCGGCTTTAAGAAACAATGGTGATATAGCACCTCTTGTATATTCCTGGATACAGCTGGAACCCATTCTACTAAGTGAAGTATCTCAAGAATGGAAAAACAAACACCACATGTACTCACCAGCAAATTGGTATTAACGGATCAACACCTAAGTGGACATATAGGAATAACATTTGTCGGGTGTTGGGCGAGTGGGAAGGGGGAGGAGGGTATGGGTATATACAAACATAATGAGTGAGATGTGCAACATTTGGGGGATGGTCATGCTTGAGGCTCTGCCTCCAGGGGGGAGGGGGGCATGGGCAATATACATACAAGTGATACAAGTGGATCTACCATTTGATCCTGCAATCCCATTACTGGGCATATACCC
>VBSM01002608.1:45026425-45040371 GCA_008086735.1 Cheirogaleus medius
AAAAAAAAAAAAAAAAAAAATCATATGATCATACCAATTATCACAGAAAGAACATTTGACAGAATTACCCATTCATAATAAAATCTCTCAAAATAGAGGATAATTACCTCAATTTGTTAAAGAGCTGGTAACACTAAATAACATGTAAGACAATGAAATTGGATATCTACCTTACATAATATACAAAAATTAATTAATTCAAAATTAATTATTGATAAACTGAAGAGATAAACCTCTAAAACACTTATAAGAATATAGATACAAATTTTATATCTATCTTATGATTTTGGTGGAAATCCTATTAGCATCATTCTAAGATTCATGAGAAATTTTTATCACATGTTCTGTGTAAGAAGTAAATCAAATATTCCAAATATTCCAGCACTTCCCCCACAAAGGTGTTAGGTTTTGTTTTTATTTCCTTTTTCATGATCACTATATAGTGATCAAACTACAAATTATAGTTTATAGTTACTCATGTTGGTTATTGTCATTTGATCCATGTTATTTAAAACACAGAATATCAATTAATAGAAAGTTTTTTGATACATGGACACAATATGAGCTTACTTTTTAAGAATAGTGCTCTATTGATATATTTGTTAAGTAGTATTTTGCTTAGATAATGCTATTCTGGAATGTTTTCAGCAGTTCAACCTAGAGGGTAATGAAGTCATGTATTTCTAAGGTATCATGATACAGGTACCAATTTTATATTCATAACTACATCTATGTTTATGTCTATGTTTATGTTGATACTAATAGACTCTTACTAGGTCACATATGTATGTTATAATAGCAAAGGAAAACATCTATCTTTAAATTATTTATTCAACAAACTTTTACTGTTAATTATGCATTAAAGATCAAGAATTTGACCTTTTAAAAAGGTGCTAAAAGTATCAACTGATGTAAATTTTTGTTTATAGATGCTAAATTTAACTATGTACAGATGATAAAAGTACCTAGACTACAAAATACATTTGTCATATTCATTCTTTCTATCCTCTAGACTTTGGGCAATTCCTTGTACTAAATATGGGCTTAGAAATGCTAGTTAAGAACTGGAGAAAGTTTAGCTATTTTTATAGTGGTTAATCCCAAAGTCTGTGATAAGGAGATTATTCTGTTCATCTTTGAAGCCAAATAAACCCACAGAAAGAGGAAGTGTATTTGTAGTACAGATGCTTCTCAACTTATAATGGGGTTACATCCCCATAAAACCATTGTAAGTTGAAAATATCATTAAGTTGAAAATACCATCATAAAGTCTAAAATTTGTATGTTGAACCTTCATAAATTGGGGCCTGTCTATATTTACTGAATAATGGTAAGAACAGCTTCATTTGCATCCTCCTTTAAAATGTACAAAGTTAACTTTCACATACAGAATTTCATGTCAATCATGTAAATTAAAGGAGATTTGTGAACTATATGAAACCATTCTTATTTCACAGATGAGACACCGAACATTTTACAAAGCAGAGCCAAGATTGTAATACTGGTTTTCTGACCCAACTAAAGTTCCATGATTCTTTGCAGCACCTGTTTTTTTGTGCATCCTCTATCAACATCGGTAAAGTCCTTTTTTACTCTCCTGAAATAACGCTTATAAACAAAATAAGAAATCTATTTACATAATTTCAAAATAATAGACATGCTCATGATTATACAGAAGAATATAAAAATAAATATTTGAAATAATGAGTATTTCATTAAGTAAATACTTGAACATGATACCACTAGTACATGTAGTGAAGGAATCAGGTATTTGTACATATATGTCAAATAATCATAAATGCAACTGCTAAAAATTCAGACTGAAACAAATTAATTATACTGAAGGTTTCGGTCTCTCTCAATGATGAATATTTACTGATAAAACTGCAAACATAACAAAGTATAATTTCTAAGATGTGTAAGATAGTTGTATTTAGGGAAATATAATGTATATTCACATCTAGCTAACATCATTTTGTAATTATAAGTAGAATTTCCTTCTTGAATGTCATGGGTATAACGGTTCCTCATGGTATATCAAACATCCCTAGCTAGTGCTTATGACATGCCAGTAAATTGTCCCCCTGAATTTCACAATGATCCCTAAGGTGTTGACATCTCTTCTGCCGTGCACTGCTGAACACAGCATGGAACAATGGACAGAGTGACTGGGAAGGACTTCACATTTCTACCAATCAAGTAGCAATCACTTTAAGGACTTTGTATATTTTCAATCTCAGGACCACTTTTAAAATAGCTTATAGCACTCTGCACTGCTTATACTCATTCAGCCTGCTTCCTCAGGAGGACAATAAAGAAGAAATAGAGGCAGATTTTCCCATCCTAAAATTATGTATACCTTCTCAAGTAAAAAAGGATTAATTACTTTAACTATCATTCAATAGGCTTTTGTTAAATATCTCAAATGTCAATTATCCAAATGCCTAAGTAGTTAAAAATAATTTATAATTCAGGTAATCAACAATTCTTACCTGTTCATGGATATCTCATCAAAGGTCAAAGATAGTAACTTTTATTATTAAGCTTTACAGAAGCTAATTCATGTCCTATGGCCATAGTGATGGTAGTAGGCCAAGATATCACTTGTAGAGCCTGCCAACTGCAGCTTTTGTTATTGCACTTGTCAAAATGACCCAGTGGGATGGAAGATTTATTAGAATTTTCTTTCCAGATAAATCCCTGTTGTGAATCAAATTATACACTTTGTATTGAATAATATTTTCACCAACAATTCTGGAGTTGTTTAAAAGTTATTGTTAAGGCACATGTCAGATATTTTGAAAATAAAATTAGAACATCCACAAAAGTTAAATGAATGGAAAATGTATTTTGTAAGTTGACTTTTCATTGTTATTTGACTATTCAATATTTTTCATTGTTAGTTGACTTTTCAATATTATTTGATTTTCAATGTAATCGTATACTTTGTTTCAAGAGCTACAAATCTTCCGTGCCTGGGTTTTTAAAATTTTAAAAAATAAAAAGAATAAAAAGAGCTACAAATCTTACTTATGATTTGAGAATAAGTGTCTTTTCTTCTGATATGCTGAAAATTCTTAAGGATTTCAATAAAAGTTTGGGTTAAATTGTTATGAATGATACTAAGAATTTTTAAATTTATTTAAGTATTTTGTGTGTGTATCTAAAGTCTACAAACAGAGAAGCAAGGGGGGAGAAAACTTAAGCAATGTTAGTAATCCCTTTTTGTCACTGGGCCCTGAGTGTTTTCTGAAATGTGATGAATGAGGGGGATACAAAAGAGAAGCCTAGGGTTCTCTAAGGGCAGATTAACTCAGTAGATAAGTGATGGTCCAAATCGCCCCGTGGGTCTTCTCTGGAAGTGAGGTTTGGAGCCTCTGTAACTTTTCATTAGGAACTAAGCAGGTATTCTCAGGCACTTGATCTTCTAATGAAGCAAAACTTTGGTGCATGTTGAATTTTTTTTATTTTGATTTAAGTTGATTGCAATTGTTTAAATGTACCCACATATATATACATACATTCACTACATTTGGAGCTTTGTGAAACTGAAAGATTCATGTTTAGAAATGATGAACTTCTGAAAATTGATTAAAGAAGGTTTTAAAATGTGTATTTACCAATACTAAAGAAAGGGACCACATTTGTAACATGGTAATCTGTAGTTGTGTTTCAGTAAAGAACCTATGAAAGATCAAATCCCATGGCTACCTGTACAACCCACCAATGAAAATAGACTTAAAAAATAAGTTTGGAAGTTCTATTGCCCTCACACATATTCAAAAGTGATCCTAAAACAAAATAAGTTTCCTACCTCCTAACTGAATCTTTCCAAGACTCCATTTACTTCACTAATCTTAAAAGCACACCTAACAAAGTTACAATTCATTAGATCTGTGATTGCTTGCTATGGAGGACATCTGGGAATGGGTCTACTTAACATCTGGGATGCATCACATCATTAGTCGAAAGAAAATGTTTATGAGTTCCTGAGTGTTCAACATGGCTGGACTTTACAGGCCTATGGATCATAGCAAGGCTGATTTTATATATGTATGTACACACAGACACACAGATACACACATACACACACATCAAAAATTGAAAAGGGACGAGAAATAGAAATTTTACACTGTTATACCCCTCAACCTAGAATATAGTGAGCACTCTAAATATTTTAAAACAAATAAATAACAGATATGTATGAATTGATTACATATTTTTTCTCACATATTATGTCCCTGTTTTATTGTGGTTCCTTGGTCCATTATTTATTCCCACAAATGTGATTCGTTTGGACTCAGCCATGTTCAATCAGACCTTAGGGAAATTATTTTTAAAGATCGACTGATGAATCTACCAGCTCAATAAGACAGTACTACAAAAGATTAATATCTCAACAAAGTCTCCATTAAACTTGCCACAGACTTCTGTGCACCCTGACACTAAACGATGATGCTGGTGGATTACTGACTTCACTGTCATGGCATTGCTTAAAGTGATTGCTTCCTAGTGGCAGCAAAGGGGAAGAGGATAGAAGAAAGGACACTCATGGCTTTTTGCCTTATATTTTACTATTAGAGAAGGAAAAAGAAATGTGAGTCTTTTGAATTAGCCATAGTAGTTTAGAAAAATATTTTGAATGAGACTTTCTTCTTTAACATACAGATATAAAATATTTTGCTAAACAATAGAAACAAAAAGCCCCAACATCATTACCTTGTGATATTCCACTTGACAAAAGATGGCCTCAGAATGTCTTGAAAATAGGAAAGAAATTATTATAAATATTTTGTAACATCGAGATGAAATATAGCAGCACAACTTCAGCAGCACAGTGTAAATTTCAACAAATCAATAGGAGCAATTTGAACCAATCTGTTTGTTATTCTCTTTCTCTCCACCAGGGAAATCTGTGGGGAACTCCACAGGACAACTGAGGTCTACTCTCTTCCCTTCTTCTTACTTTTTGAAAGGCACAGCTAAGCCTTAGAAAAACACATCACTAAAAAGATGTATTTCAAACCTGACCTAGTTCTGATTAGGCCACATGAGTATTTCAAGTACATATTTACCCTACAAGATTAATCTCATTTTGAGCAGTTATTCAGATATGTAGATGTCAGTATATTAAACCAAACAAACTCAATAAGTGTAATTGCACTTTAAGTTCCCAGACACAGATTGACTTCAAGTGTAAATTTACGTATCATGCTCTTGATAATTTGTTCACCCACTTATCACATATGAAAATAAGCTAAACAATAGAAACAAAAAAGCCCCAACATCATTACCTTGTGATATTCCACTTGGCAAAACATGGCCTCAGAATGTCTTGAAAACAGGAAAGAAACTATTATAAATATTTTGTAAAATCAAAATGAAACATAGCAGCTCAACTTCAGCAGCTTCGAAAACTTACCTTTGAAAATTTACATTTTACCTTCTGGACAATAGGATTATGCTCTTTTCTTCTATGTTTCTTTCCTTCTTCCTTCCTTCCTTTCTTTTTTTAATTTCTTAACTTTTTGACTTGTTGTAGAGCTAAGCACATGAGACTATACTAGTCTATTTGCTGTTATTAATTATTTACTCTGAATATAGCTTTAATAAGAAAGTTCCAAAATAGTAGCTTTCCTAAGTAGATTTTATTATGGGGAAAAGAAAATACATTTGTGTGCTCTTAAACTTTCATTGCAAATAAATAAATCATTATACAGGTTATGATAACAGTTCCATGGATCAGTTAATCTCCTAAAGCTTAATCACCATGGACAGTATATACAATTTTAGTCATGGACATAAAAAATTAAAAAGAGATGCATGGACTTGTACTGACTCAAATAAGAAGTGGTTACTGCCGAGCTAGTGGTGTGATCAATCAACTAGTCATCCATCTGTATGCTACATTTTCTGTAACAGCAGTAAACAATCATTTCATAAAATAGTTTTAAAATAAATTTTAAGATATACTAAAAATCCTGGAATAAGCATTCTTTGTATGATTCTATTTGTAAGATCAAAGAAACAAATATGTCCAATGCCCTATTTCTATTAAATATAGGGTATGAATTTGAATAGCATTAAGAGAGTTTAGATTAATTTGGAGGGTGATAACTAGTGATTTCTACCTATTCTTACATGATTTTATTCATTTAATAACTACCCTAAATCCATACCACCCCATCAATCATATTATTTATAATGTCCTGTGTAGTATTTTCTACTATGGAAAAATATCTCTTTATCTTTATTCAAAATTTTAGCTCTTTTATCCTTATCCCTATATGAATATATATTTGGATTTTGTAATGATTCATTGATTTATTTAACAAGTTTTTGCTTGCAATCACTCTTCAATCATTGGAGACATAGTGATAAAAGAGAGATAATACATCTGCTTACATGTAGTTTACATTATAATTAGGAGAGGTAATAAAAAAAGAAAGAAAAGGAGAATAAATTTAAAAAAGGTATATGAAAAATATAGAAATAAAGAAGGAAGGAAGGAAAGAAGAAGGAAACAAAGAATAGAAAGGTACAAAGGAATATTAACACTACCTGACAGTGTAAGTGCTATATAGAGATATAAAATGATATGAATTGAATGATAGTAACTAGTGACTACTTTGCATTGAATGATATGATTACATCTCATTAAAGAAAAAATTATTCTGACACTTGTTAAAGTGTTAAGAAGATTTTACTCGAGACTATTACAATAAGAATATTGCAATATGGGACAGAGGTCAAGCTCAGCTCCAAATGCAGCAAAGGCAGCTGGGAGTTTACAGTCAAAGAGCAGAGTGAAGGGGGTCAATGGGTGGAAAATTATTAAGAGGAGGCATCAAGGGTAGGAAGTTAAACTGACCTATATGATTCTTGCTGAAGGCAAAGCCAGGGTGATCAGGCTTCAAAAATGGGGGATGAGGAATTTGATCAGATGTCATAGGTGATCAGATAGCACAGATGGGAAGTTCTCTTTAAAAGTGTCTTACCATGATTCTCACTAAAACTGAGCTGGGGCACAGCAAGGACAGAGGCCAAAGTCAAGGCTTAGCTGAGAAGAGAGCTCAGAGGAAACTGTCTAAAGTTTGGTCAAGGAAAGAGTCTTTGTCAACCTCTTTCTGGTTCAATTTAAATTAAAATAGGTTAAGTTAGGGTGAAGCTTAATTTATGATTTGGATATCAGTGACAGGCCGAGTATGCAAAGAACAAGGATAAGAAATTTACATCCAGAAGAAACAGCTAAAATAAATGCTATTTAAAAACTAGTATGGCTTATTGGAAAAACAGAAATAAGCTTTGTAACTAGAGTAAGTGATTAATGTAGGCAATGTCTATAAACTAGGATAAGTAGCTTGGACAGATTTATTATGTTCTGGGAGAATAATCAATAAGAATTGCATCAAATATAGGAAATTAGAGAAAATAAAGATCAGGAATATCTTGTATTGCATTGTACAAAACTTGGTGAACAGTGATCAATTAGCTGAGGTTGGGACATTGAAGGATTATAGGTATGTAAAGAAGTATTGGGTTTTAGTAGGTTTGAGATGCTGTTTGTAATTTTAATGGGCAAGTCAGATAGACAGTTAGAGACACCAGTCTGTAGTCTATGGGTGTGTCCAAAGCTTTAGATATAAGTGGAAGTTGTAAGAAATGAATAGTATTTAAGGCCTTAGAATCAAATGATACCACACAGAGATAGAAAACAAGAAGTGGGGTGAGGACAAAGACTCTGGACACTCTGACATTTAGAGATCAAGCCCAAGAGAGAAAAGCAGGCTTCCCCTGTGTGGTAGAAGGAAATATAGATGGGTATGGTGTCACAGAAGTAAAGGAAAGGAAGAATTTTAAGCAGCAGAGAGATGTCAGTTACATTGATTTTTCCTGAGAGGTTAAATAAAAGAGGTAGTCATTGATATATTTACTAGAAAAATTGTCATAGGTTTTTTGGAATGGAAACCTACTGTGGGGAAAGAGCTAAATTTATTTAATCCTTCATGAATCTTTGTTGTGAAGTAGAGATATGGTGTGGTAGCTAGAGGATGATGTGATATCATTGGTTAGTAACTTCTTTTTTAAGATTAGAGATACCATTTTTGATTGCTAATGAGAATGATCTAGTAAGAGAATGAAAAATTGGTGAGTTAGACAAATGGGAAAGTGCTTGAAGTGAGAGAGGTTGAAATTCAAAATGGTTAGTCTTAGATGGGATCAGAGACATGTAGTCTATAGACACACAAGAAAGGGAGAAATCAGGGAAACCCACTAGCAAATGTGTTGATGGGAAGATGAGGTAGCTTTTTCCTGATGGTTGCTATTTTAGAAGGTCATCAGCTGAAATGAAGTTTAGGAGAAAATGAATAGGTTTAAGAATTCAGTCAAATCACAACTTGGTAAGAGGGAAAAAAAGAATATAGAAGAAGAAAAATTGTCACTTAAGATAATAGAAAATCAACATACTTGGTATATGGTATAAAAATAATTGTG
The DNA here is from genome assembly GCA_008086735.1 of Cheirogaleus medius. NCBI lineage: Eukaryota > Metazoa > Chordata > Mammalia > Primates > Cheirogaleidae > Cheirogaleus > Cheirogaleus medius. Next base: position 45,034,922 of record VBSM01002608.1, read on the forward strand.
AATGAACATGACTCAGAATAAGACAAATTCCCATTAATATACACAGTAGTCCCCCCTTTATCCACAGTTTAGCTTTCCATGATTTCAATTACTTTTCTCATGATTTCAGCTACCCTTTCCATGATTTTAGTTACCCTTTGTAAACCTTGATGCCAAAATACTACATACAATAAAATATTTACAGAGAGAGAGAGAGAGAAAGGGAGAGAGAGAGAGAGAGAGATCATACTAACATAAATTGTATAATTGTATTGTAGTATATTGTTATAATTGTTCTATTTTATTAATAGCTATTGTTAATCTCTTACTGCACATAATTTACAAATTAAAATTTATCATATGGATATATGTATATGAAAAAATAATATACATAATTTTCATACTATCCATGGTGTTGGGCATCCATTAGAGATCTTGGAACATAACCCCTGCAGACAAAAGGTATTTTTTGTGTGATGAGGCACAAATCTTATTATTTTGATACTCATTCTGAGTATATCCAATTTAATAACATTCAAAAAGGCATTTTTCTTTCTGAAGAAATTATGCTGAAGCTTGAATGGCAAGATAAATAGTTATAAAGAAATATTGGGTTTTAGTAGTTTTGAGATGCTGTTTGTAATTTTAATGGGCAAGTCAGTGTATAAGACAATGGCCAGAATCCATACACTCTGGTGAGTGAATGCAATTGCAATCAGGGTAAAAGCTCAAGATGAGTTACTCTAAGGAGTTTACTATAAAATGAGAAATAGCAATATATGTATAACAAACTATATAAGGATTTGAACAAACATTTTATTGAAGAAAAAATTTTATGGGAACATAAATGAGAAGGATATCTATCTATTATTTAGTGAAAAAAGTAGAAAAAATGTAAAAATTTTACAATGTGTGATCTGGGTCTTGAAAATATTGGGGGTTCCAATCAAGAAGAGCAGTATGAAAAAGAAAGAAGACATGACTTAGTTGTTATCACTCTATATTTCTCTCTTCTTATAGTGTCATCAAAATATTCTTTTGTTACTTCAGTTCAATTGTTATTAATATTACATCCACGCTGGTAACATTTATATTCTTAGCTCTGACCTCAAGTTCTAGTTTTGCATTTCCAGCTCTTTATTTGCACTTGAAAGTCTCATTGTTACTTAAAAATAAAAGCATCAAAAACATGACATGATTGTGTTTCATAAGATCTTCTATCCAGTTTTTAAATCTCTTTATTATAACATGATTTTCTCAGTTCCAGAATTGAAAAGTTAAGTTTGTCTTGAATCCTCTCTCTGGAGGTCCACTCTTATCCAATTAAATGCTAAGTCTTCTTAATGTTTCCTTTGACATATTTCTTGAAATGTTGCTGCCTTCCATTCCTTCAACTCCCTAGAATGTACTTTATTAACCAAAAACCTAATTAATACAGGTGCTTCATATAGGTTCAACTACATGGGTCATTACTCTTCTAATCCATTCGGCATATTTCTATCAAATGCATCTTCCGTAAACTGTTTTATCTCATTTCTTCCCTGTCAACAAACCTATAATTTATCTTTAAATTAACTACTTGTGTAATTATCTTTTTATTTCTGAAAAAAAAAAGTGCAATATAATGGGCAATGATGTCACACTACTGCCTACACTGTCAACTTAATAAGTCCATATTTAATCCTGAAAGTCCTAGGGACTCACTACTACATGTTTTGCCAGGATAATAAAATAATCTAGTTGATATTTTAGTGAACAACTCTATAAACAGTAAAAAAATTATATTCAAGGACAGAACATTAGATTCGTTAGAAAACAAACACAGGAGTTCCTCCTTTATGTTGATTTTGGCCAGTTTGATGACATTATGTCTTGGTGATACCCTCTTTGCAATGAATCTCCCAGGCTTCTTGTATGTCTAAACCTCTAGCAAGACCAGGGAAATTTTCCTCAATTATTCCCTCAAATAAGTTTTTCAGACCTTATGCTTTTACTTCTTCATCCTCAGGGATGCCTAAGATTCTTATATTTGTTGGCCATTTTACATAATCCCATATTTCTTAAAGGTTTTGGTCATTCCTCTTGATTCTTTGTTCTTTATTTTTGACTGGATTAATTCAAAAGTGTTGCCTTCAAGCTCTAAGTGTTTCTTCTGCCCTGTCTGGTCTATTCTTAAAGCTTTCCACTGTGCTTTTTTATTTTCTTAAATTAATTTTTCATTTCTAGTGCTATTTGTTTTTTCTTTTCAATATGAGTACTATTTGTTTTTATTTATTTTAAATATGTCTATCTCTTTAGTAAATTTTTCATTCATTTCCTGAATTGTTTTTCTGGTATTTTTGAGTTGATTTTCCATTTTCTCCTGGATTTCATTTAGCCTACTTACAATCCATATATATTGCAGATAAGAAAAAAAGTATGTATATATATATATATGACTAAATGCTTTTAATAATCCTCAATGTCAAGTATTTTCTCTTTTATATGTAACAAACATAATGATCTATACCTCTGTATATTTCTTTGATCGATCTATTGTTGTTGTTTAATCCTTTGTCTCTGTTTTCCTTTTTACACATAGAGAATGCAGTCTTTCCCTTGCATCTGATGTTGTAAGGTGGCATTTGCCTAGCATAAGCTTTCTAGAATGCCTAGAATAAATGTTAGCAAGTGAGAATCCCTGTGTATTGTTACTTCTTTAAGCAGTAGATAATGCAGCCTTTACTTCATGCATGAGACATATATGTTATACCTCAAAATGATATGAACTACACATTTTACAATAATCATTGAATGAAGCATCAATTTTTATTTCCTCACATTTCCATCTAGGGAAAAAAAGTTCATCATTTTCCATTTGCAAATATGCTAACTTGTTTATACTGCCTTATATATTATAATAAAGAAAGTACCAAAATTCAATTACAAATAAAAACTAAAAGAATAGTTTTCTCCTGGTATGGTGAGCTAAATTGGATCTTAAGTAAGGTGTTTGTATTGCAAAGTGTATAAACAGAAATAATAGAGGTATAATTTTATCATTAGAGAGTGGAATTGAATAACAATTCTTTATAGTTAGCTCATACTTGCTAATTTTTCAATGATAAATATAGAACACATTAACATTACATGAAATGAAAAAGCCTGAAAGAAATTAATTCCAATGTAACTATGTTTTATTATTTTCTTACAATATAATTATTTTCTTCACTGTGCTTTCATTAGGCTGAAACATTAATCTTATACATAAAACATTGTGGATGAAAATTTAAGTGTTGTTTCAACTGTTTAATAATAAAAATATATATCAAGTTGCAGATGCTGTCATATTTTGCAACAGTGACATGTGACAATATAAATTGAGTCCCTAAGTTGGCATTTTCATCTAACTTTTATCTATTTGTGTTCAGTTATCTTAAAAACCAGATTATTTTATTGCTTGTGTATAAATCAGTAAGTATAAGGGCCAAAAATAACAAATAATAGAGTCAACACAAATATACTCCTCCACACACATATCACATAACTAAAATAAAATGTAACTTTTAAAGGTTAAGTGGATTTCTTTTGACAACACAAAAACATGAGGTATAATCTCTTTTCTTCAGGCATATAATATGAGGAGATACCAAAATACTGAATTGGGAAAATAAGCAATCACAGGAGTCACTGACAAGGTTCTAATTGAGATCACTTATAAACAGGTATCGAAAACTAAAAACGTAGTCAAGTTAAGATTTGCAACACAATGAAAATTATTGTTCTTCCTCTGAATTTGATCCTATGCTAATGACATACTTACTTTTTTTGTCCTCTGGGTTCACCCTTCATCATTTCCACCAAGCTCCGTGGTCTAGAATGCTGAACTGTGTGTATTACACCATGAGAGCACCCTTGTTCTCTGACTTCTGATTGAGTACAGCAAACGAGGCACCAGCAGAACTGAAGGTAGGACGAACATGAAACCCAAGGTGTTTTTTCCTTACTTCCCTCCCATCTGGCCTAATGTGGGTTGGCAGTGGTTGCCTTCCTCTACTTAAAGCCATAGGTTCTGCGTGCATGTCCCTTTCCTAAAAGCTACTAGCTTTCCTGAGTTCTGATATCTCCTGCTTCTCCTTACTTCTTGATGAGTAAATGTGGTCACTGATTTTTTCCTATTGTTTCACCCAGGATGCTCTACAATTCCTTCTTGTTTTCCATTAAATTGCCCACACCTTTGTAATTAGTTACTTTATGAAAATTTTGTCATTTATTCCTTTTTTAAATTGTGCCAACTCATTATGTTCTGGGATACTGACTAATAAAAATAACTAATTGGCACTAATATGGTATTCAGAATAAATTGTGGCAATATAGAGTGAAGAAAGTGTGTTAATAAAATAATAAATCATAATAAACCAGTCATTTACATTAAAAACACAAATATCTCTAGTTACTGTATTTCACTTTTACATCGTCCTCTTATTGTCTTATTCAATTAATCTGCAAATATTTGTGAAATACCAAGCCAGGTATTGAGACAGGTCTCACTCTGTCATTCAGGCTCTTTCATTCAAGCCAGGGATGGAGCATATAATAATGTACTATAATAAGATTTATAGTTTTTTTACTTTAATGGATTATAATCTGGTTGGGGACATAATCTTCAAGGAAGTGACATTTAGAGTGAGACCTAAAAGATGAATAGGAGCTGGACAGTCTAAGAGTTCTAGGCAGAAGCCACAGCATATCAAATGGTTCTAGAGGAATGAATAAACTTGGATCTAAAAGAATTTGCGGCAGAATATAGGACTAGATAAGTCTGAGACATGAAACTGAGAGATTTAGTAGCAGCCAAATTATAAAGACCCTTGAATACCATGCTAAAAACTTTGCATTTTTTTCTAAATGTAATGGGAAACCATCAGAGTGCTTTCCATGGAGGAGTGACATGATCATATTTGCACTTTAGATTCTTAATATTGTGCATGTCATAGATCTGTGTGAAAATCTGATGAAAACACTGCTCCTTCGTTCAGAAGATGATTCATTAATGCACATACACAAAAGCTTCTTCATCTGATTTAAAAGACACTTAAAACAACTAAAATCTGTACTGGAACTCATATACGAATACCTGAATCACAAGGGTATAGTTTGGTAAAAGAGCTCATTAAATAAGTAAAACAGGTAAAATACTGTTTTAATGTTCATATAATAAAAATAATCAGGGATGTAAACAAATAACTGAGTTAAGAAGAGAAATATGAGTAATAATGGGAGAAATATTAAGATGTTTTTTTCTGTAGTTTTTGTCTAGATAGCCTGAGGCATCTAATTATCTGAGGTTTTTGTTTTGTTTGGGGGAAGAGATTGGTCACGGAGAAAGAGGGGAATACTTTAGAGTTGTTTTAGTAGGAATGAAGAGAAATATTCAAAGTCTGATGGAAAATAGGAGTTTCCAATATGTTTAATATGGTTAATTTCTTTTT
>VBSM01002608.1:45040381-45069551 GCA_008086735.1 Cheirogaleus medius
TTTCTTTTTTCTTGAGACAGGTCTCACTCTGTCATTTAGGCTAGAGCACAGTAGTGCGATCATAGCTCACTGGAGCCTCAAAATCCTGGCTTCAGGAAATCTTCCTACCTCAGCCTCCCAAGTTTTAATAGTTAGGACTACAGTCTTGTAACACCATTCCTGGCTCATTTTTAAAATTTTTTTGTAGAGACAGGATCTAGATATCTTGCCTAGGCTGGTCTGACACTCTCAGCCTCAAGTGATCCTGCTGCCTCTGCAGTTAATATTTTTAAATGCAAACTCTGATATCTAAAATCCTTTTACAGTATCACCACACACAAACCATGCTTTTATAGAAAGAAATAATTTCTGAATTCCAATATTATATCAATTATCAACATTGAATAACTCTGATTAAGTTTCAGCATTAATGTAGAAAAGTTAACATTTATGCCCATGGTACAAGCCATGAGGACCTGTGATCTATGGGAAGAGGATATAAAATAGAATAATTTCAATTAAGAGTGGAAGAGGACTGGATGTGGTGACTCATACCTGTAATCCTAGCACTTTGAGAGACTGAGGCAGGAGGGTCACTTGAGCCCAGGAGTTTGAGATCATAGACAGCTATGATGATGCCACTGCACTCCAGCCCAGGCAACAGAGGGGCACCTTGTCTGGAAAAAAAAATAATGGAAGAGAGAGCAAAACAGGTATTTCCTTTTTAGCAAGGGGTGGTTAAATAAGAGAGGCGCAAAAGAGAGGACAGACATGTAAGACTGAGATCTTTGGCCTTTGGTGCAATGTAATGAAGGTGGGTTAGGTTACTTCAAGAAAATTGCCAAGTCTGAGGTCTTTTGATTAAATTCAGATTATGTTTGAGACTCTTGAAAGAGATCACTTCATCATCTTCCTCAGATGAGCCTGAGTGTTGGGCATCAAAGTAAAATATTTGGTATACCATACGAAGGCCTAGGAGGTCCTGAGGATTTCTTCCCCTGCTAAACTACAAGTACTGTGGAAAAGATTAGGAAGCTTTTACTTGTTCATCAAGGGCTGAGCGGATGTGGTATTTAGCTGAATGTCCACCTAGATAACAAGTTAGATGAGAATTTCCATTGTAATGTAAAAAATAGTGGTATAATGAAAGGCTGCAGAGCAGACAGACAACTAGAGCTGAGCAAACACATGCATCTTAGTCAGGACTTAAGTCCACAGCAACAGTAGCAGAAGCAAAAGCAAAGTTGGAGAATATAGAATCAGTTGAAGCAGAGAGTTCAGACTATGAATTCCATCTGCTTCAAGTTTCAGAAACTGACTTTAACTATTAGAAAAGGAACTAGTCACAGTGGATACTAGGACTGAGGGCAGCTTAAGAATATTAGCATAAATGAAAAGTATTTTCTTTCTGTTGACTAATAGGGCCAAATTTGGAGAAGAGGATAAAATGATAGGGGTTCCTTAAGAATGGACAATAATTGAAAAGAAAAAGAGTTACTTAAAAGACTGCTAAAATTGCAGGATCAAACCAGAATTACTGGAGTGAACCACAATTTAGATTCTCTTCTACAGAAGAAAATTAAAATAGTTTCAGAAAAATAAATACTATTTTTGACACACAATTGAGGGTAATATGAATAAATCTTTGAAAATATTTAAATGTTTTACAAATCATTAAAATAATTTCTTTTATTTTTTTCCTGTTGAGTGGACAATACTGATCATGGAAGAATTTAGAGGAGAATATCTATTGCATTGAAACAGAGAAATATAACAGAATGTCTACGTGAGTACGATCCATGCACATGCTACCTCTGTACCACTGGAATTGGACATCTATCTTAGGATGATGGTTTTATGATTTGAAAAATTATAAAACATAATTAAACAATAATTAGGGATAGAACAACACACGGTTTAGTTAGCTGTATTGTGGTAAAAAAAATACTGGGAAGAAATTTGGGTGGAGTTTGTACTATAGTAGATAAATATGAGAAAATTAGGGATACAATTTGAAATACGGGTATAGTTAGATAGGAGGAAGTTTAGTATTCCATACCACTGTAGGCTGTAGGATGACTGTAGTTAACAATAATATATTATAAAATCTCAAATAGCTAGAGTGAGGATATTGAATGTTCCTAACACAAGAAATGAAAAGTGTTTGATATGATAGATACGTGAATTTTTCTGATCTCATCACTATACATTAGATGTATCAAAACATCGCTATGCATTCCATAAATATGTACAATTATTATATGTCAATTAAAAATAAAATTTAAAATTTGAATTATGCAGAAAAAGATTAATAATCAACCTCTTAATTAAGGATATCTAAGTCAGTCATATACCTGTTGGTTATTATTGCTTTTGTTGGTTATTTTGTTGGTTATTATTGTTTTGTTTTGTTGTTTTGTTTTATGTTGTTAGCACTGACCATGGGTTGAAGTTACACAAGAAAACAGTTTATGTTAAGTTGAATATATATTATGTTTCACTTGATTTACCATCATGTGCCGTTGCCTGAAAACACTTATGGATTGAGAAATCATAAAAGATCCTTTTTCTTGCTAAAAACTCTTACCCAATCTGCCTGTTACTTATGTGCTCTTTCTGTCTCTTTAACATTCCAACAGGTTGGACCTGCTAGGAATGGTTTGATTAAAACATTTTCTGTTTTTCACAGGAAGTTCAACTTGACATCTGAAAAGAAAATGTGGACCTCTTATATTACACATGCATTTCATGCTATATCATTTTGTGCTAAAATGTGTCTTAATCATAAAGCTTATCAGAGGGAAAGAGAATTGGCTCTAGAAAACACAAATGCAAAGTGACAAGGAGGGGAAGGGTTGAAAAGGAATAATGTTGGCATGTTCTATTTTCGTACTGCCCACTCAATTTACCTCTTCCACTGTTTTACCTACTTTTACTTAGGAATTCAGAAAAACTTGAAGCTTAGGGTTTGCTCCATCTTCCAAAGCCCTTGATTATATAGGTCACTCTCTGGGAGAATCTCCATTAATTTCAAAGTTTTGAAGATGTTCTCCTGTAGGACAAAACTTTGATTATCTGATTTCTGTTGTATATGGAAGAAAAAAGGAAACAATCAAAGTATGATTTCACAAATTACGTACTTTATTGTTGTACAAAGAGAATTTTTTCTTGGTTTATAACGCTCACAGAGGGGGAGAATATCATGAACTAACCTCATAGGGAATACATGTGATAGATGAGGTGCACTAACCCTATAGTGAGTGAGTTCCAGAATTACTAAGTTCCAGTGACTCAATTAGGAGGGAAGCAAGCTTCTGTGGAAAGTAAAGTCTAAGTAAATTATGAGGTGTCCCTTTAGAAGGAGCGGTTCTCAGGAGGAATTGGCTTGACTAGCAGGGCAGAGATTTGTGAGGACACATGCGATTCCTTGATGTTAGAGGGCAGTGTGGGTGTTTGCAGGCAAGGCTTTGGAGATTAACTCCAAGGCTAACAGGGCGTCATCCTGTTGCAGCCTGAGCCCTTGGTGAAGGGAGGAGTGGCTGACAGAGAGCAGCCTGTCACAACACACGCGCTTGGTCTTCAGAAAAGCCACCGACAGAGTGCAGCCCTGCCATGGCCTAAGCTCTCAAAGTGTCTGTCAAACTCCTGAGTTTATATGTATTTTTGAAGTCCAGTAGTTGAGGTCAGTAACTCACATATGGGGGCGTCTGATAAGGTTCCACTTAACATTCCCTAGCGGAGAGAGGCATCCAAGTTCTCATATATGGGATCTGATAAGACGCCACACTCTAAGGGAGGGGGAAACACACTCCAAAACAAAAACATCAGCGAGCAAACTATGTTAAGTCTTTGAAATCATTTCTGTGCTAAATGTGGTATCATATTCCTTCACAGCATAAAACTTCTTAATGACTCCTCAATCTCTCCTGCATATTAGGCCAATTTTCCTTTTTCTTAATCAAAAAAAATATTTTTCCACTAACATGTCAATATTTTTAGCCTCCCATGCCATTATATATGCTCTTTGCTTTATCTTTATTGATTTTTCAATGGCTTCCTATCCAGGTCTACCTATGAAATTCCACAAGCTTTTGCTTCACATCACCATTGACTTTCCAGTAAGCTTTCTGTGTTAGACTCAGTAGAAAAAGCATCTGCATACATTTATCATACTATGACTATAACAGACTACAGTTGAGTGAATTGTTGACATATTTTCTGCACTACACTGCAAAAGGACAATTTTAAGAGCACTGATTATTTCATTTCAAATTTTGTTAGCAGTATTTAGCAAAGTGACTAAATATGCACTCAATAAATAGTTCTTGACATGAATAAGTGAATGTACCAAATTTTCATTATTTTGATGACAAACATCCATTTAAACTGGTTTATGAAGCTTTAGGGACTCAACTCGTTTATGAGTTACTTCTTTTTGTTCTTTACTTTGACTTTTTCAATTGAATATTAAAAATTCAATTTAGAACATACTAATTGAAAACTCTGTGCATAACACATGATGCATGATTGCCAAAAAACCACCTTTGCCCTTAGTGTTCACGATCTCATTTACATGGCAAAAAAAGGGAACTTATGAATATTACACAGTGAATCAAAGCAATTTAATTCCTATCAAAGGCCCTTTAATGTACATGCTCCATGATGTAGCCAATTAGTTGCTAGGTTTTCTGTTTTGACATTATATGAAGTTTACTGGCACCAGTTTGTAGTAATTCTTTGATTCGGTTATCTCCATGAAATATGGAATGAAAAAAGCATAAAATAAAAATATAAATACTGTAAATATCAAGATGATTCAGCTTTGTTATTGCAGCAATGGCCTTGAAATTATTTCAAAATAAGAGACCTCAAAATTATTTTGAAATAAGGGAATGGAAATCCTACTAATAGCATGGATGCACATATGTTTTTTGCTGTCAGCCTAAGAAGGAGCAGAAATATATGCATGCAGCACATATGTACACCATTTCTTCTTTATTTCCTTGGAGGAAGAGGTGGAATTTTGCCTGTCAGTGACATCTGTGATGTGGTTGCAATAGAAAGAAATCTATATGCAATTGCCTAGAACATCTGAAATTTTTTTCAATAGCAATTATAAAATTAAATCTTTATTTTTTTTTTTTATGGTGTCAAAGTGGCAGAATGTACTTGCTGCATTTCTGGAAAAATAAAACAAATTTAGTTTCTGTTCCTTTCTTGTGTGCACGTGCACACACAGGCACACAAAATGTGCATGCGTGTGTATACAGAAAACCTGTCCACTTGTTTTCTTATCATGCTAGACTTCTTTTTTCCTTGTCTGATTTTATTCGCTGGCAGTCTCTAATAGATCTCTATCTTGTCTTTGATAATGTAGATGATTTACTTCATTTTAGCTACTCTTTGTTGTCTACTTTATGTTCATATAAGCCATGGCTTTAAGGAATTTTATAAGGCCAGAAAAGATACAAGTGTAGGCTGGATAACAGAATGTAAGCATGGGGACAGAACAGACACATGATATTTTACAATGCCATTCTGATTTAAAATTGGTTTCAGATATATTAATTTGCATGCTCTTCACAAGTTTTTGTGTTAGCGACTATGTTTTTATTAATTGGAAATTAATGTTACTTTTTTCTCTATGATTTTCAATAAAGTTTTTATCTACTGTCATCACCATATTATAAATTCACTGTAACATAAGAATAATTTGATTAATCTTTGCATTCTTCACTATGCAGTAGGTGCTCAAGGTAAGTTAATGGCTGAATAACTGGCTTGAATGGAACATGATTTTGCCATTAGATTTACATCTAACTACAGGATGCAACAATGTTTATTCATGTCCCAATTAATATCATATAAAAACATACAAAACAGAAATAAAATAATAATATATTATAAATCAGATATATCTAAATTCATGAAATTTGTTTAAAGTTGAACTTTTAGAACACAGTGTGTCTAAACTTCGTAGAAAGCTTTACTATTTAAGAAAAATATAACAATTTTGTAAAAAGAAAAATATTGTTAAATTATGACATTATTTTCTTGCTTCTTCATCCAATTTTTTTCAGCATGCTTAAAAAAGCCTATATATTGGAATTCCTAAATAAGAGTGTTTTTAGGACCTAGTATAAAAACTCTATTCCTGTAAAAAAACTTTCCATTGGCTATCTTGTTTTGCCCCGTTAGTGCGACTCCTATTTCTATGCAACATTGATCTAGTTGCCATCTCCTGCTTCCTAACTTCTCTCTTTACTGATGTCCACATCTCTGAAAACCTGATTTTCCTCTTAGCATGTATAATGCAAAATATTCAAAACTCATTGCTGACACTCAGCAAATCCATTGCTTTTCCTGGCTTCACTTCTGCCATGTATGCTTGTGGTGCTCACACAATCTCACAGGATCCAGTGACCTTCATCTCTTTCTATTCTCCACGTATTGTCTACACTTACTCTGTATTTCTCGTACGCATTTCTGCTTTACATTCAGAGGCTGCCACTCTAATTCAGGGTCACATTAAAACCATTGCTTTAACTAGCCTCTTCTTTTCTTTATCATGTTTCTAGTTTGAATGTATCCCTCAAAGTTCATGTTTTAGAGACTTAATACCCAATGCAACAGTGTTTAGAGGTGGGGCCTAATGAGAGGTGATTAAGCCATGAGTGATAAGTAAGGGAGAGTATAAGGGAGAGTAAATTGATTAATGATAAAGGGAGAGTAAATTGATAAGGGAGAGTAAATTGATTAATGCTTTTGTCCTGGGAGTGGGTTTCTTACTCTCTTTCTTGCTCTCTCTTTACCCTTCTGCTATGGGATGATGAAGCAGGAAGGAAGGCCCTAGCCAGATGCAGCCCTTCAGTCATAGACTTTCCAGCCTCCAGAACTATAAGCCAACAAATTTCTGTTCATTATAAATTACGCAGTCTCATATATTCTGTTATAGCAGCACAAAATGATGTAAGGGACCATGTAAACACCACTCAGTATATAGCGACCATGTCCATCTTTACAAACTTAGGTCTGTTTATAACACTTCATGTTTCAAAGGATTATTGAATATCTCTGCTCTCTAAAGAGAACAATTTCTTCAGCCTGTTGTGCAAGGCTCTCAACACTCTTCTCCCTACCCTGAAATTCCATGGTATTTTTTTCTGTTCTATACAATAGCACTCAATCGCAGCCTACCTGGTGTACTGTTCTTAACTCAGGCAATTCACATTCCTGCTCCCATATATATATATATCATCATATATCTTCATATATCATCATTATCTTCATAGTTTAAAGTCCCCCTATGCCTCTGTCCAGATTCTACAATTCTTTGAACATCTATTGTCAATTCCCACCTGCTTCATGAACCCTTCCTTAACAACTCTTAATTTTAAACTATTGCTTATTCCTGTGTCTGACTTTGTATCTATTTTTTATTTGGTTTAATTGACATAATTTTAATAAATATATTTGATCCTGAATTACTTTGCATATTGCCTTATATATGGTAAAAATGTCCCCCACCACACAGCTGACTACCCAGATACTAAATCAACAACAAAGTCACATTTCTGCAATGAATAACAGAGATTAGTGCTGCTTTCAAATGCTTGAGTATTCCCTCCAAAATAAAGAACACATTAAATATAACGCGTATCAACAACAACTCAGAAGAAATTGTAGCAGCAGAGATTATACTTTGTTCCACAAATCCTGTTTTACAAAGTTTTTTTCTGAAATTGGGAAGAACTAGGAACATCACATATTTATGTAAAAAATAAAAGAAAATATTCTATAGTATACTCAGCTGTTTTACATAAAATATTTTATTAACTTTGAGAAAGTAATGTGTTATAAGGTTTTTATTTTTCCATATTTGCTTTAGTTTTTATGCCACATTTGTACTTCTTGTTTTGTGTTTTTGTAAAATGTTAACATAATAGAACAGCTATAGCAATGTGCTTGGTTTAGTTTTTTACTAGACTGTAAGAAAGTCCCAATAGCCTAGAAATTGTGATTCAGGCTTAGTTCGCCTTTGATTAATAAACTCTGAATTAGGCATTTTGGGGTATAAAAAGCATAAAAGATCCAATATGAGACTGTATCATGTTTTTAATATTATTAGAAGAAAAAATAGTATGCATGTGAAATAGTTTGAAAACTAACTACTGGCACTTATAAACAGTCAAACATAAGTTCTAATTAACTCAGAAAGTCTGTGAAGTCAGAAACTAAAAGAACATTTGAGTAAGTAAGGGAGAATTATTATTCAAACGAGTAGCCAGATTCACTTCGGCAGCTTCTGTGTTAGTTGATAAGGGGTCAGTTACCCCCTTTTTCAGTCAAGTGTCCATGGGCGAATGAGAGCTACATCTCTGTGCTTCATAGCTTCCTCCTCTTGCTCGGAGGCAACCGTGAGCCAATGACTCACTGATGCAAAGGTAGAAAAGGTCCACCCCTTATCTCAAGGCAGTTCAAACTCCGTGGTGCAATTCATGCTTCCAGCTTCCCTGTGTGATCAAAGTAGAGCTAGTCTCCAGCTGAGAGAGATTGCTCACTTTGCTTTTCTTTTTCCTCTACTCTGCTTCCCTCAATCCTCTTCTGTTGAGGGTACTCTCTCAGTGCATCATTTGACCAAGAATCCACATTTTTAGGGTCTGCTTCTGGGGCACCTTACCTGAGGTAAATTTCTGGCACAAACTTAAAAGGAAAGTGCTATGATCATTTTAGAATAAGCCAGTCAATCTTCCCAGACTGACAATCCAACAGTATGACTTATAACCCTTTAATATCCAGAGGGCATCAGATAATATGAACTACTTGAGTTATGAATGGATATTTCAGGAAATACTTTCTGTTAGATTTTTTTATATATATATTATCTGAATCTAAAAGGAAAAGAAGAGTTCCTAAGCTCCATATTTTTGATTCATTTTTTCTCACTCAGGACCTACTGAGAAAGAGAATTATGACATTCAATAAGCATTCAAAAATCAGTTCTCTTGAAGAATGCTTTTTTTCAAATTATTTGATTTTTATTTGTAGAACCGTGTCAAGTCTTTTATTATGGGCTGTTTGTAGGTGAAGAATCTTATTAATGATAAAATTTCATTAATCAAAATACCTTTTAAGTGGAAAAGCAGAATATTTAAAAGACAGAGAAGCATAGGATTAATATTAAGAGATTTAAAAAACAACAACTGCCACTGGAACTGAAAGCATCATGATTTTACCTATCTAATGAAAAACCAAAGTCATTTATTTCAAGGGAACTTTGTTTTGTTCCTTCTTTTTTGTTCTAATACAACATTATATCAACAGCCCTTGAAAACTAAGTAAATTTCTATGTTCAACTTGAACTTCCAGTTCTTGTGAATTTTACTTTTAGTGATAACATATATCACTAAAATAAAGCATTTAGCACTAGAAAATGCTATTTCCTACATTAAGTAATCCTAAATTAAATTGTATAATATTCCTTCCCTTTACTAACTAATTAAGGCATTTGTTAAACTTGTATAATTTTAAGGTAACAAGGAGAACCTAATGGAGTTCTATTGGATTTTTCCCATTAAGTTAACATTATAGACTTTTAATGAATGTCTTAATTAGATACTATTATTAACAGGGTTGATGCACAAATGAAAATCAGTCTTAATGTATGCAATATGCCTCATTAGCATTCACTGCATGACACTGACCAAAACCTTAATTAAAAATATGTCTGATCCTCCCATGTATAAATGTCCATTCAACAAAGGGCATACATTCAGAAATGCACTGGTAAATCAATATGGAAATAGCATTTGAACTTAAATTTTGTGAATTTGCACTTCTTTGATGCCTGCTTTTTCTTATATCCTTTACTTTTCCCATTTTATTAGCTCATTGTATTTTGTATACAACAGATAGTTTTTATATATTCTTTTCTATAACTCATATTTTGCCTTTATTTTATATCTAGAAACTTTAATATTTTTCATTAGCGCCTTCCTTCCTCAACACACTTTGATCTAACTTCTGTCTAACCATTCCAATGTTACCTCTGATATTGGTATGGTCAACAGATGCTTTATGTTTCTTTATGTGATCTCTTTGTGGCCCACTAACACTATTCTGACATCCTTTAGCAGTCTCTGCTCCTTCTTGATTACTTCATTTCAGGGTCTCCATATATGTCAGTGGCTGTTCTTCCTCAAATTTCAATGGCATGCAAGGTATATGGACATTACATAAATGTAATTTTTCTTCATGGCTCTGGGCTTTGTTCTCTTCTCATTCTATATAATCTACTTGGAACATTTCATCAACATCTATTAATACAACTAAATGTCAAATATAAGCTGATTATTTCACTCAATACTATTATTGAGGTCCTAATCGGGGAAGATATTTTCCTAGGTGCTAAAAGTATAGCACTAAACAAAGCAGTCACATTCTTTGCTTTGCATGAGGTTTACATTCTAATTTTCAGAAAGCAATGAAACTTAGCAAATTATATCACCTACAGGCATTTTTAATGGACCTAAAATATGCCTATACATCTGCCTGCTTTAAATAGCTACTAAAATATTCCATAGCTTCTCAAAATCAGTATATTTGAAACCATAATTATTAAATGTTTATGCCATTCTGTTCCTTTTTCTATATTTCTAACCTGAGTGAGTTTCATCAATGCACAAGAATTGTTCAAAAAAAAGAAATTTAGGAAGCATCCTAGATTCCTTCATCTTTCTCATCCCTACATGTCTAAGCAACTATCAATCTCTAAAAGTATTTTTCCCTACTTTCCATTTTCACTGCCACTACTTTGTTTAAACTCACATGATTTCTTGCATGGATTTGAAGAATTAATGTTCCTGCTTCTTCTTAGAATTATCACACTCCTACTAATACTACTAGCTATAGAAGATGAAAGATTGTATAAACCTCATATAGTCCAGTCACTTATTTGAGGAATATATAAAATTTTACCTTCCTATGACTTTTAAAAACATAATAAACTTTCTTTGCTCAGCATACATGTTACTTCAAACTCTAGATAACCTACAACTTGCTGGCGTCATCTCATTAGCCTTCATAGGCATACATGTCTTTAGCCATAGTTAACCACTGGAATTTCATGAATGTGTGTCATATCTCATTTGCAGTTCCCTCCAGTGCATTTTTCTCTCTATTTATCCTTAGTCCTACAACTCAGCCTTTAAAATCAAGTACTAATTCTTCTGAGGAGCTTCCTACAGACTACCAGCCTAATGTGTATTTCCACTTCTGTTTTCTGTACCACCCAGAGCATAAGTGTGTCAAAATATTAGCAAGTTGTAGAATAGTCACTGATTTATCTGTCTTTTGTCTCTATAAAACCTAATTCTTATGGTGCTAAAATGTAAATATTTAGATTTTTCATCTTCCTAAACATTTTACTTTCCCAGAGATAAACATGCCCTAATCCCTGGGCTTTGTGAATATGTTACTTTATATGACAAGAGGGAATTAAGCTTATGGATGTTATTAAGATTTCTGATAAATTGATCTTAAAATTGAAAGATTATCCTGGATTATCAGAATGGACTCAATTTAACTACATAAGTTTTAAAAACAGAAGAGAGAGAGGACAATGGATCAGAATGATAAGATGTGAAAAGTACTCCACTCTTCTTTATTGAATTTGAAGATGGAGGGAAGGGACCATTATCCAAGGAATGTGGTAGTCTTTAGAACCTCAACACTGACACAGAAAAATACAACAGTCCAATAGGCTAAAACTCTAAGAAAATCTCATCTTTCTAAAGATAGTAACTAGAGAAATGGTTGTAGAAAGTGTGGAATAAATCCTAATAAGAAAGCCATCCACTAGTTTTGCATATTAATTGACATAAATCATAGGCTTACTACCAAGTTGTACACATGTGTATAGACATTTTAAAAAAGCATAATAAAGCCAGTATGAACTGTAATACTTTACATGCTAGTGACTAAGTCCTAGACTAACTTTTGATTGGTGTTTGCTGGTGAATCAAAATAACATGGAAACGGTACTGAAAAGGAATTGATATCGGAATTGCCACTCACAAAAGACAAAAAAAAAAGAAGACTTTCAGGCTCACCCTAAACTGGTTGGTTACCTAATTTATTACTCTGCTTGGGCTGCCATAACAACTTACCACATACTTGGTGACTTAAACAATAGAAATTCTTTTGCTCACATTTCTGGGGTCTAAAAGTTCAAGACCAAGGTGTCAGGAGTATTGGTTTCTGGTGAGGTCTCTCTTGTTGGCCTAAAGATGGCTACCTTCTCACTGTATCCTCACATGGCCTTTCCTTTGTATAAGTGTAGAGAGAAAGAGAGAGAGAGAGAGAGAGAGAGAGAGAAAGAGAAAGAGAGTATGCATACGTGCTTTGGCATCTCTTTCTCTTGTTATAAGGACACCAGTCTGAGTCCTATCAAATTTGTGGCCTACCCACATTACCTAATTTAAACTTAATTACCTTGTCAAAGCCCCTACCTTTAAATACAATCACATTTGGGGTTTGCTTTCAACATATGACTTTTAGGAAGAAAGGATTCAGTCCATAATAGTTACTAGAACAAAGTAAATCAAGAATAGTGTTTTCTGTAGGATCATAAAAGGACTCACTATCTAGGAATAATATTCAAATGTTTCAGGATAGAATCTAGAATTTCTGACCTGCAAATAATGGGGAACACCTGAACAACACTCAAGGAAAAGGGCAATCAAAAAACACTAACATTTAAATTATATCATTTTCCTTTAACCTGAAGACTTTCTTTTAACATTTATGTTGGAGCAATTATGCTAGATTACCTGATATCACCCAAATGTTGAGATTTTTATTAAAAAACCTTTAGTTCAGCTATCATAACCATCTTCTATACCATAACATTGAACACTGTTGAAATGATTGGAGAGTAAAAAGTTCCCAGCAGAAAAATTAGAAAGAAAAAAAACCCAGAAATTTTTAAACTGAATATTACTATGCCTTAAATAAAACATTCACTGGATGGGCTCAATATCTGAGTGGAGATGACAGCAGAAATATTCAGTGAACCAGTGAAACTGTCAATAGATCAATAGAATTATACAATATTATTCTCTGTTTGTTAGTGTCCTGCCAAATTGTATGTCCTTCCCAGAACCTTAGAATGTTAACTTGTTCAGAAATAGGGTCATTGCAGATGTAGTTAAGATGAACTGCACTGGAGTAGGGTGGGTTCTTAGTCCAAAATGACTGGTGTCCTTATAAGAGAAAGAGACAGATTCACAGGAAGAACATTACGTGATGACAGAAAAAGAGACTGGAGTGATGTAGATGTAAGCCAAGAAATGCCAGGGATTGATGGCCACCAGGAGAAGCTAGGGAGAAACCAGAAAGATTCTGCTCAGAGTCAGAGGGAACATCATATTGCTGACACCTTGATTTCAGACTTTTACCTCTAGAACTGTGCTAAAAGTTTTTCCTTTATTTTAAACCATCCAGTTTTTGATGCTTTGTTACAGAAGTCCCAGAAAACTAATATAAATATGAATAATTAAATTTATGTAAAGAGAAGAATAAATCCTGAAAGATCTGTGAGACAATATCAAAAGGTATAATGTTCTTGTCATTGCATCCACATAGATATTAGTGAAGGTAATTAACAAATTAAAAGTATCTGAAGAAATTAATCTGAACATCTTGCAATTCTGGTGAAAAACATAAATTGAATGGTTTAAGAAGCTCAGCAAACTCCAAAGATGATAAAGTATTGCCACTCTGTAGGGATTAATGAAAAGACAATAAACTATACAACAAAAGAAACAAACAAAAATATTCCAATATATTGTAATAAAATTACAGAAAATAAAATATAAAGAGAAAAATTTTGAAACAATAAAATAAAAATGACATACTATTAATATATGTAAAGGAGTGATGATTCAAATGAAAGCATATTTTTCATTAGAAACTAAGGTGACAAAAGATAGTGAAGTTATATCCATTAAGTGCTATATGACATGTAAACCCAGAATTCTATATCCAGCACAAATATTCCTTAGAAATAAAGCTAAATGAGTACATATGAAGCAAAACTAAGAAGATTCATTACTAGCAAAACAATTCTAAAATAAATGTTAATGGAACATCTTTAGGTTGGAGGAAAATGATTCCAATGGAAACACAGAACTTCAGGAATGAAGAAAGAGCAAAAAGAAACAGAAATGTTAAATATGTGGGTAAATATAACAATCTATATTTCACCTTTTCAATTTTCTAAATGTGTATGACTGATGAAAACAAAATTATAAAATTGTCTAAGCTATTTTCAATCTATGTTGATGTTGCACATATGACAAGCTTAAAATAAAGTGTTGTGGCAGTGACCTAGGTTGTTGCAGGTTTATATGTACTAATTTTGATTTATAATATGAACTCTAAATAGATTAAAAATGTATGTATATGTGTGTGAATTTCCCCTGAGAATGACCACAAGAAAATAGCCAAACATACAGTAGGCATATTAAAATGGGACAGTAAAGCATAATAAGTAATCCCCCCAAAAAAGACAGGTAGACAGAGAGCAGAGGGGAGAAAAAAAGTACAAAAAGAAAACACACAATAAAATGATAGGCATACATCCTGCCATATCAATACCAAAGATACACATATACCAATTCAAAGAAAGAGATTGACAGATGGGATTTTTTAAATTGCACCTAACTATATGCTGCTTACAAGAAACCCACTTGAATTATATTGGTATAAGGAGGTTAAAAGTAAATGATAAAAAGATGTACTATGCAAGCAAGTATTGATCAAAAGAAAATTATAGTGGACATATTAATGTGAGAACACACTTAAGAATAAAGAATATTACTAGGGATAAAATAAATAATTTCATAGTCAGAAAGAGCTCAATTTATCAAGAAGATATAATAATCAAAAATGTATGTGAGCTTCAATATATGGGAAGAAAAACTAATATAATGACAAAAACAATGTGCATGCAATTTGCACCCTATCAAACAAGATTATGGCAGAAGCTACAAATATAAAATGAAAGCCTATCAAAGCCACTCCAGCTTTTTTGAATAAAAGCACTAATAATATCCTTTACTAAAAAATTTAAAATTTGTGACAAATACTGAAGTGGATAGGATGTGAGACTTTCTGGACAAATTGAGATGACATATGAAGCCATCCAATCTATGCTTCATACCTGTGATTCATGTAATTTCTCCTCTTAATAAATGCCATGCAATTTACTTAGTATCTTATACTGAGAAGCTATGGCTTATCTTTCACCTTTTTTTCCTCTCATACCCTGTGATCATTCTATCAGCAAGTTCTATTAGTTCTAGCATCAGAATTTAGTGAGGATATCCAAATGCTTCTCCTCATCTTCACAACTCCTCTTACTTCAAGTCACTATCATTTCTCACCTTCATTACTAAAATCGTCTTCTAACTACTCTACTGTCTTCCACTATTGTAATTCACAATCTGTTGTCTCTGGAACAACCAGATTGATCTGAATAATACTTAAATTGCATTCTGTCACCCGTGTGCTCAGGACCCTTCTGTAGCTTCCCTATGACAAAATAGAATAAATAGAAACTCTGACACCATGTACAAGACCTTGCATAATCTTGCCACTTTTACTCTCTTAGAAAGGCTTTCCATAACTACTTTGTGTAAAATAACTTTGTTTCTAAAATATAGTTATTCACTTTCCTTACCCAGTATTATTTTTCTATTTTTCTCCATGATATATGTGGTATTCCCATGTATATAAGATACTTACTTGTTTATTAGTTCATTATCTGTCTCTTCACAAGGATGAAGTGGGAGTGTCTGTCCTGTGCATTTGTGTATCTACCACACATAAAAGAATACATAGACATGGATAAAACAAAACAAACATGTTTTAAATAAATGATTGAGCTACATTTGACTGATCACTTACTATGTTCCAGAAATTGTGAAAAGAACCTAATGTAAATAACCCTATTGGATTATCACAAGAATATTCTAAAGTAAATACTATTTCCATGACTTTATAATAAAAATACTTGGAATCCAAAAAAATTTGGTCATTTCTCTAGGGTTATACAGCTATTAATAGTTGGTGATGGAAATAGAATTTAGACTAGACCTTTTTATATTGTTCCTAAATGACCACAAGTGTGTTGCACATATTCCATGGATTAAAGGGGGGATTTTAGGAAACAAACAGGCATGTGCTGTTTTAAATGGGTGTATTTTTCTTAAAAGATATTATAAAGTAATGTATCCACTAGAGTAAACAGCTGGTAAATTCACAGATATTATTGCTTGAGGCAACGCTGAAACTTATTTTAGTATAAAATGTGAGTCATCCATTTAAGGAGTAGGATGACCAAATATACAGAGAAAAACTCACACTACCAACACCTAAAACTATTTGAGCAGATATTTAAAATATGTTTTTGAAAATACTTGAATGAACTAATTGAAGAGTAAGGGGAATCTTTGTAACCAAGCAGATCAATGTGAAAACAGAAAGGTAAGTGAATACCAAACAGGAAGTCACTTCCACTGGGGGATCTATGATTCCCGGTAGCCAAGAGCCTAGTTTTTTCTAAGGGACAAGAAACCAACTGGGAGTTCTTGCAAGGTGGGAGGTATATTTAGAGATTCTTCAATACAGAATCATCTAAAGTCGACACTCTTAGTGGTGAACTAGTCATACATGTACCCTGTAGAAGAACTATATTGGTAAATTTGCCTATTTTGGCTTTAGCTTTAAATTGCAGAAAAATACAAAAGCACCCCTGAGAAGTCCCAAACACAATAAAGTAAGGCATTTATTCTGTCTGTGAGCCATACAAAGGGAGGAAGTACTGATACATGCTACAGTGTGGTTGAACCTCAAAAACATTATTCTAAGGGAAAGCCAGACATGAAAAGCTACATACTATATGATTCCATTTTTATGAAATATACAGAATGCGCAAATCCATAGAGACAGAAGGCAGATTTGTGGTTGCCAGGGGCTGTGGGAGGGTACAGTGGATGGAAGGGTTGGGAAGTTATTGTTGAATGAGTACAATGTTTCCTTTTGGGGTGATGAAAATGTTCTCATACTAGATATTGGTGGTAGTTACATAGCACAGTGAAAGTAATAAATGCCACTGAATTGTATATTTTTAAATGGTTAAAATGATATATTTTATGTTATATGTACATTACCATAGCAAAAAAAAATGAAGTTGAAGAAAAAACAATCAGAAAAAAATAACAAAGAGATTCCTTTTAAAGGAATGAAAAGTAGAATGGACAAAGGACTTCTGAAAACCAACCCAACAAAAAAGACATAACATTGGGCAAAGTCTCTATGACAGCCAAGCATGATAAAATATGAACTATAGTTGACTGCAATTTCCAAATGAGGATGGAACAAAATTAAAAACCTTAAGAGACATTTGTATCAAAAGTCCTCCACTAGTGTTCCTAAACTGTTCATTTTAGGAAGAAGGAAAATTTTCCAGAAGGCAGATCTTAGATACAAGTGGAAATATTGAACAAAGAAAATAATAAATGTGCAGGTAAAGTAAAAAAATTTGAAAAGTGTTATATATGAGTCATTTAAAATAAAGTTAATAAATAAATATCTCATGTGATATATGCACATGATGTATGTCATTATCACACTCTCATCAGTAATGACTGATGTGTGTGCCATGTGACAAAGTTGAGGAATTTCTCTACTCTGGTGGTTAAAACCTGCTCGCATGCCAATTAAGCTCTGATTTAAATATCTTAAATATTATGGCATTATAATTGCAGTGTTTTACCATAAACCATTAACTAGCATATTGCAGTGCAGAATAAAATTTCAAGAAGTGTTTAATGAATGATTAAAAGCATAAAATAACATATATGAAATATTGTCAAGTATATTTATCTTCATTTTGTCTATGAAGGTAAGATTGTATTGATAGTAACTCCTAACATTTCATTATATAAGTATAAAACATTGCATAGGACATTAAGTAATATATACTATAATACATTCATGCATACAGTTTATTTGTGTGAAAAATATCAGCTGTATTCAACATTTAGAGTTGGATGTGCTGAGGGCACATAATTAAATTTGATTGCCCAAGTTTACATGGTATGAGAGAATGAGCTATACTTATGATTTTATAACTCATAATAAAGAAGGATTCTTGAAAAAAAATCCAGCATCTATACATAATTTGTTTCAAGATTTGCAACAATAATTTCATTATTACAGCATAGTAATTCCCATAGGTAAACTAGGTGTGATAACAAATTAACTTTACTTACATGACAAGTTTGTAAGTGAAGCCAATCTAATTAGATCAACTTTAATTATCTCTAGAGGGAAGGAGTTGTCATTGATTGGTTTTGTGAAAAGACAGTAAGATAATTCATTAAAGTTGCTTTCTCATTTGCTAAGTTTAACTGGAAAAAGCTTAATACACAACATCTATTAGAACTAAATTTTACTTCTATGAAGATGTCAAAAATAAATATTTCTTCCTTTCCTGTGTTTTCTAAGTTAGATATAGTTTCCTTGCAATATATTTTCTCTTACTTTGAGTAGATTTATGTATTACCTAGCCCATATTTTGACCTCAGTGCAGAATTTGGATGTAGGTGCACCACATATAAATTTGAAATCTTAAAGTGAATTTGGTGTTCAATATTCTGACTAGTCTAAAAGCTCATCAGTAAGCAAAAAGTAGGATGGATCAGCTCTGGCTATGGTTGGTTGCTTTTAACAGACACTATAAACACCTTTGTTCCAATATGTGAGACCATTTATTATTATACTTTTTTAAATTTCAGTATATTATAGGGGTACACATTTTAAGGTTACGTATAATGCCCTTGCCCTCCTCCCCACTCAAGTCTGAGCTTCAAGCGTGACTATCCCCCAGATGGTGCACATCTCACTCATTATGTATGTATGTACCCGTCCTCTCCTCCCCCCTCCCACCTGCCCAATACCCGATAATGGAATTCCTATGTGTCCACTTAGACGCTGATCAGCTAATAACAATTTGCTGGTGAGTATACGTGGTGCTTGTTTTTCCATTCTTGGGATACTTCACTTAGTAGTATGGGTTCCAGCTCTATCCAGGAAAATACAAGATGTGCTATATCACCATTGTTTCTTAGAGCTGAATAGTACTCCATGGTATACATATACCACATTTTATTAATCCACTCATATATTGATGGGCACTTGGGTTGTTTCCACAGCTTTGCAATTGTGAATTGTGCTACTATAAACATTCGAGTGCAGGTGTCTTTATTGTAGATTGTCCTTTGTTCTTTTGGGTAAATGCCCAGTAGTGGGATTGCTGAATCAAATGGTAGATCTTATACTTTTATTAATGGTTTAAATTGTGATAGACTCTACATCCTCACTATTTATTTCTTTATTTTTTGTTATTAAATGTTAGTAAAATAGCAAAAAATCTGTGAGATACTCTATTGTTTGGTGGTTTCTTTCTTTCTTTCTTTCTTTCTTTCTTTCTTTCTTTCTTTCTTTCTTTTTGTAACCCTATCTGGTTTCTCTGTCAATCATAGAACTAAAGTCTTATCTATGACTGCTTTGGCTGATTATTCAACATGTACTTTCTTCTCTTTATTTTTCCAATATTTTGATATAAAGAATAATACTGAAAGAGAAACTATGTTAAAAAGTACGATTTTGAAGTTCAAAGAAAGAAAGAATGATTCAATAAAAAGGGTCATTAAAGAATAATCAACATGTATTCGACTATTGCACTATAGATCCTGATACTTTATTTGGCTTTTCAGAAGAGTATTTGTAACATTGTTTATTCTCAATACATATTATTTTGGAGAGGAATTTTATACATTGGCTAGTAAATTGGACAAACTGATATTTATTACCTCTTGCAATTCAGGGATTGTTTTATTCTATGATGATGATAATGATTCGATGTCAATTTGGCCTATGAAAAATATTATCTGAGTGAATCTTTCAATATAATTATTGAAATCCAAAAATTGTATGCTGAGATCTTGGAATTCCAAAGACATTGTTGGAAGGATTTAGTCATAATGTTCAAGGAGACTTAATACAATAACTGCAGAATTTGTAACTAGATTAAATGAGATTATAACATATGGCATATTTGGAATTTATATTAAAATAGTGAAATTTTTACATATTTACAATAATTTTAAGAGCTAAGTATTAGATCATTAAACTTAAGCAAACTCATTTAGAGAATATTATACTATCAATCATGTATACTGATTATTTATGACTTAATCACTTTTATTTTCCCACTCCAATATGCTTTCTTGGTTATTTTTTTCTGTTCACCTTGATCAATGAAAATGTTAGGACTACACTGACAATAAAATAAAAATAGTCTCAGTATCAATCCATAAGATGTCAAAAATCTGTTATATAATTTTTAATGTTGAATATTGTTATCTAATAATATTAGAGATTACCAGACAGAGTTGATCAAGAGTTCCTATGGTTTATATGTGCCATTTGAAAAAACTAAAAGTTGTATTATAATATAATGGGAAATAGGTTTTCTTTTCAAATAATAAAAAATCCATAAAAATAAATATAAAGAAAGTAAAAGAAAATCATTTCAATTTTTGTGTCCATTAGAAGTGAAAATGACAAAATGGTCTCAGAAGATTTATTAGTTTTATATGATGGTAGATTATTTCTATAGTGTCTCAACAGATATCATCAGTTAGTCTAAATGTAGTAATTCTCACTTGGATTGTCAATACTGCATATTTTCATTCAAATTATCAGAAAGCTCAACCTATCAGGGCCAACTACAGCTGGAGCCTCCTCAAGGTCTATGTGTGTGATACATCATGATGTCTTGGGTTAAACTATGTTCTTCCAGAAAAGATATGTTGACTTCCTAATGCTCAGTTCTTCAGAACGCAACTTTATTTGGAAATAGGGTCTTTGAAGATGTCATTAGTTAAGATGAGATCACATTTGACTAGGATAGGCTCTTAATCCAATATTACCAGTGTCCTTATAAGAAGAGAGATTTATAGGGTGAAGGAAACCATGTGAAGACATACACAAGGGAGGCAGAGATTGGAGTGATGTAGCTGCAAGCCCAGGAATGCCAATGATAACAGCCATCATTAGAAGCTAGAAGAAGGATGGATTCTCCCTTATAGGTAACATAGAGGAAGCATGGCCTTGGCAACACCTTGATTTTGAAATTTTAGCTTTAGAAATTATAAGGCAATAAATTTCTGTTGTTTTTATACACCCAGTTAGTGGTACTTTGTCACAGCAATAGCTATTCAGTAGAATTTTTATATATGCTGGATCTATATGTAGC
Source organism: Cheirogaleus medius (assembly GCA_008086735.1). NCBI lineage: Eukaryota > Metazoa > Chordata > Mammalia > Primates > Cheirogaleidae > Cheirogaleus > Cheirogaleus medius. The sequence goes on from VBSM01002608.1 coordinate 45,061,749, forward strand.
TAAATTAGCCATTTTCTTTTTGGACTTAGTATATCAAAGAGCTAATCCAAGGTTAGTGTTCCCACTATCATTAAAGATAAATCCATCTTGCAAAGAAATCTATAGGAATAAGGAGAAAAGTGTGAAACCTCCTCAAAACTTTCATTCGCTGACTGGATGACAGCAACATATAAGTATAGATGATTTTAATTTACATTTATATTTTGTTATTGTGTGTATTTAACTTTTTTTACTTGAAATCTCTCTGATATTTTCCACATAGAATAATTAGCAATAATTTATTTTATATTGTCTATGTTCTGATACATATTTTATATACTTAACAAATATAAATAAATTTTCATAAAATAAAATTCAACATGCAAAGAATAATTAGCTATAATCCTTCTGCAATCTAAAGCCCATGTGAATAAGTCATATTTAGATGGAAATATGAGATTAAAAGTTCAGAGAATTTTCTTGTTTGCAAAGATGTCATGCAATATAAACATTATTTCATATGTCAGCAAACTACCAATATGAGAGGACACATAGTAATTTCAGCAAAAGTTTTTTTGTATTTCCTTTTTTTCCTGTACTAAAAAGTGACTTTAAGAGTTATTCAAGAAAAGTCTATATGTTGCTACAATGAGAAGCATCTTGATTTTCATTATTAAAATGAAAAAAACTTCAGAATATACCAATTTTTGAAAGTTTTTAAAAGATATACCACAGTTCATAAAGGCTTTGAATACTGAGTGTGTTCACAACAATTACTAGGTTTTGAATAAAGATGAAGGATAAAAGTTAAACCAAGGAACCTGTTTTCCACTTCACTACAATTACAATGGGAAAAATGTATAATGGCCTCAGTTCATATTCACAGTCAGAAAGAATTAGATTTGCTTTAGGCTGTGTCATTTACTAGTTGCGTCTACTTTAGCAACTCATACAACTTCTAAGAGTCTTATTTTTCTCTTTGTAAAATGAATATATTAATAACTTATAAGTTTTTATGAGAATTATATGAGAAAATATTTGTAAAGAATTTTGTATAGACCCCGACACAAAAATGTTCTCTATATTCAGTAAAAGTCTGCTACAATTATATAATAATAAAATACAAATATATATATATATATACATATATATATATATATAAAATCACCTTACTGAGGTTTCTGGGACAAAAGAGAAAAGTGAAAATACAAACTCCTGGTTCAATTTTCTTATGAAAACAATCATCAGTACAGGAAATGAATCCAGTGGCTGACCACGCTTTATCATTAAACAAGAGTCATCCAGCCAGGTGTGATGGCTCACGCCTGTAATCCTAGCACTCTAGGAGGCCAAGGCAGAAGAATCGCTTGAGGTCAGGAATTCAAGAGCAGCCTGAGCAAAAGCAAGACCCTGTCTCTACTAAAAATAATAATAAAAAAAAAGGCTGGCTCTGTGGCGCAATGGATAGCGCATTGGACTTCTAGTCATAATAATAAAAAAAAATTAGCCGGGAATAGTGGCGCATGCCTGTAGTCCCAGCTACTTGGAAGGCTTAGGCAGGAGAATCATCTGGGCCCAGGAGCACAGGCAACAGAGTGAGACTCTGTCTCAAAAACAAACAAACAAACAAAAAGGCATCCTAAGGGAAAATAATCAATTGATCTGAATCACTTCCCTAACATTGACATTTAATACGTGACTGTTTAATTCTGAACAGGTTAGATGGGACAGGTTTCAGAAAAGCAGCACAAGCTTGGTGAAAGGAGATTACTAGAGTTTAGTTCAGACATTCATTGGCTTGGAATAGAGACCTCAGTACCACAAACAGTTGACCTTACCCACCACAATTTATTTCCAAGCATCAAACACTAATAATTACTTTTTCGAAAGTTACATGCATTTTGATATAAATGACAATATCTCTAATCACTAGAAAATCAATTGTGAGAAAAATATGTGGGAAAATATATGTATATATAGTGAAAACTAAAATTAAATATTTATAATGAAGAGAGTATCATTAAACCTGCAGATTATTAATACAAAGGAAAGATGAGCTACATTAATCTGTTAATTTTCCCTTATGATATTCCAAGACAATGTTAAGAAAGAAAATTGACAATCCTTACTAAGGAATGAGGAGAACTGAAGCCAAATTATCAGTGAATGCAGAAATTCAATGTGTTTATGGAGAAAACAAATCTGGCACAAAACATAGAAAGCATTCACGGAGGATATTTATAAAAGATGGAAAGCCAATGTGGCACAGGAATTCACAGCCATGAGTTCTTGGGATAATATGTAACAGGGAAGGGGCTACTTAACAAGTATAAACATTGAAATGATACATCTGCAGATACTGAAGAATAAAGTTTCTCTATATACCATGTTACTCAAAGTTTTTCAAATATGAATCTTTCACAGGAAATACACATACAATATAGAAAATAACTTTTTCTCTTCTTAAGGGGATTGAAAGGAAATGTGTTTTAACTGTGAAACTAGAATTAAATGGATTTAATGCTACCATATTATAATTCGAACTAACACTGGGAGTGCTAGCTGGTAGAATCACTATAGAAATAATCCCTTTAATGGAACACATATGCTGAAATCAAGAAACATATACGGAATGATTAACAGATAGACTTCAAAAGAAATTAATAGAATAGTGAGTAGGTTGGGAGGAATCATGGCAAACACTTGGTACAGAGCATAGTGGCTCAATATTCAAGCCATTTGTCATGGAATTAGAAGATAAAACAAATGGAACAGAATCAATATAGATGAAATTTTAAAAATACTTCATAACTTACAAAAAATGATGAGAAATCATAGAAACTTTCACTTATCCCATATAAGGCGACAAAGTATTGCCAAAGTATGTCCTTTTACGTTTATGAAGAAAAAGTAAAGAATCATCCAAACATCTAAAAAGTTCACTAGCTTCGAGCTCTGTCTTGTCTCAGATTTATCGATTATATCAACCTGAGACAAAATGGGAAATGCCCTTAACAATGAAGGATGTGAACAGAAAATATTTTCTAGGCTAAACTGACATTTACTTTAGATTGTAACAGGTCATCCTTAGACATGCAAAGTTAAACAAACAAGGAAACAAACAAACAAAAATCTGAAACATGCTTTCTACTGAAAGCAATGAAAGGAATGGTAGAAAGTAGAGTAAAACAAATTAAAATTAGTAATAAATAAATAGAGCAATAATACATACATATAAATACATACATTAAAAGTGTTTGTAACTGAGTATATTGCAATATAAGTATGTATGATTCCTTATGAAAAGTTATGAAAAGTTAGCCATCTTAAGGATAATAAAAAATATATAAGAAATGTGATGGTATACCTACTTAAAACAGGTCAAGAATAAATTCAGACATTAAGGAAGGGAATTTACATTTTATGGTTCACTACAAATATCTGGAATAGTACTTGATGAATTGTTGGATACAAAAGAAAGTGCAATGAAAGAAAGCACAGGCATTTGAATAATGAAGAGCATATCAAAGTTTGGGATAAAGAAAAGGGAGATGTCAAAATGAGTAAAACACTTCACTAACCATAAAAAAGTCTAAATTCTGTCTTAAATTTAAATTAAGGGTCTGCAAACTTTTTATGTAAAGAATCAAATTGCAAATATTTTGAGCTTTTGGGATGTAAGTTCTCTGTCTCAATGACTCAATTCTGCTGTTATAGCACTAGAACAACCATAAATAAATAAAACAAGTGTGAATGTATTCCAATAAAATTTTATTTATGGGCACTAAATTTGAATTTCATATAATTTACATGACATAAAATCTTATTCTTTTGATTTTTTTCAACCATATAAAAATGTATAAAGTATTATGAGTTTGCAGGCTATGTAAAAACATGGTATAGGGAGGATTTGGCTAACAAAACATAATTTGCCAACCCTGGATTAGATAAATAACTGGATTAGATTACATATAATATTGATTAAACAATTTAGGTGAATCAAAGAAGTATTATACATAAAACAATTAACTTTGAAAGCACACTAAATAAATACATATGTTATGAGGCTGATATTCAGTCTTATATAGAAAAATAGTTAACATATAGTAAAATAGAAATCTATTTTAAAGTAATACCTAAAAATTATACCTTAAACTCCTATCTGCTTTGCTAGACAGCACTGTTGTCTTCCTGAAAATTGTTCTACACAAATATTTTTCAGAATTTTATTGATGTTAAAATGAGTAATCTAATGCCTCTTAAATATCCCCGATGCTCTGACTTTTGTAGAGTTTCAGATAAAATCACTGAATACTGTGGGACAGGGCAAAGGAGGTATCCTCTCAGCTCTATAGAACATTTATTCTGTTTTCTGCTAGATATATTAGCTTATTTCTCTTAAATTTCTATATTTAATGTCAAAATCACTGTTGTTGCTATCTTACACCAAATTCCTGAAGTCTTTTAGATCCACAGCAGAGTTCTCTCAGAAAGGAAACAACTAGCACATTTTTAGCTCAGTTGCTTCATAAATTGAGCACTCAAAAAGCACTATGAATCTAAAGGGCAAAATTATAGAGGATAGCTTGGTGATTTAAATTGAGAATTCAAAAATGTTGGAAAATCTCTGGACCACCATTAAGTTTCTAGAATTCATCTTAAATTAACCATTCTGGTAAAAACAATTATTTATTTAGCAAACATTCAAAATAACATTTTTATAAATATTTAAAATTTTAAACTATAAATTTTTTCAGCAATCATTATAGTGAAAATACAGTACATATATATATTAGAATATAATTATGGATATTTAAAGTGATGGCACATCCAAAATAGATTAAATAAATGGAAGAAGTACAAATAAATCCTCAACCCCAAAAGACATCATGCTTAAATAATTCTACACATACATATGCCAGACATCCATGAAATAGAAACTATCTATAATATAGGAACAGGTCCAGGCAATATATAAGAAGAAAAGCTAATAAATTCATTTTATCAGATGAGGAAAACCTTGGATATATAACTAAGCAGAGGTACTGAAAAACAAAATTGGGGCTAACTAATCCAAACTATTAATATAAATAGCATACAAACATAACAAACCAAAAGACAAGTGAGAAGATATCAAAAGATAAGTAGAATCTATACCAGGAACATAAAAATAGTTCAATATTAGAAAAATTTACAATACATGTATTTGTCAATTTGTGAGTAGTTTTCCCTCTCATTTGTTGATATATTCTTAATAAATTTTAAAAGGTACATTTTGATAAAATTCAACACCGATGAATAAATAAAATGAACAAGGGAGCAAAGAAACACAAATGAGAATTTTAATTTAAGAAAAAAAAAAGAAGTGTGTATCCTCAATGTGGCAAAAGGTATATGCCAAAAACTTAGAGCAAACATCATACTAAACGGTGAAACTTTAGAAATATAAAACGAAATTCAGTAACAAGGCAAATAGCCCATAATCAACAGTATTCAAGAGTGTTCCAGAGAGCTCAGAAAATACCTGTGAATGTCCATTAAAATAAATTATTTCTAGTAAACATATTTATATCCATGAGAAAAGGAAATATATATATGTATATATATATATATTTTGGGGAAGTGTAACAATCTCTTCCACATAAGATCAAAGTCTAACAAATATTAAATTCTATGGTGAAGTCAAAGTGTTAAAACTACATGCAATTTGCGCAGCAACTGCAGCAGTAATGGTAAAATGGATCAATATAACAGAATAACAAGCCTAGAAACTAAAATAAGCAGACATCAGTACTTGCTATATAACTGTGTTAGCATACCAAATCAATGCACTAAGAATAACACATTCAGTAAGAGGTGAGAATCTCAACCTCAAGTTTGTAGGAAAAATGAAATCTGCATGCATTGCTAATGATGGTGTAAATTGATTAGCTCACTATGGAAGATAAAGATTGATTGGAACAGAAGGAATAACAAATTCACAATTGCAAGAAGACTTGCCTATGAAGTTTGAAAGGGCTCATTTCATTCCAGACAAACTTAAGAAAGACTCATCTATAAAAATGATACAAGGTGACTGCCAATTAAAGTAACTTTGCCTGAGAAATTTTAGACTACTTGCCTCACTCAGTCCCTCTTCTGAAAGGTTTCCTTCACAACATTTACTATACTTTATATCACACGTTCCATTCACTAGTGTAAGTATAGTTTAATGGAAGATAAAAGAACACCAACACAGTCAATGGGGTGATGGGATGCTGTAGTTTTGTTCAATAGGGTCGTTCTGTACTCAATGATGACAACCTGAACCAATAAGATCTACTCTGTTGAGCATTTATATTAAAAATAGTTGACAAGCAAGTCAGAACAGTGACAAAGAACAGCTAAATTACCAACATCAATGAAAACTAAAGTATGAAACAATGAAGGACTGAGAGGGAAAAATTATAGCTGGGTCACTTCAGACAGGCTATATTCTAAATGACCTTCCACCTAGGTGGCCTGAGTTCATGACTGTTAAGAATATAAAAAATAGACTCTTCTGTTTAAAGACAAAAAATGAGAGAAAATTTAAGCAAGTATCAATGGACAAAGATGAAAAAAGGATCTTTCGCAGAATCAGAGATCTTCTTCAACAAATATCAGTGAACAAATACTACGATGAGATTATTCATGAAACCACAACTAAAAATGCTGACAATAGGAAATAATAAACTAACAGATGAAAAAATATCAATGTTATTACTATCCAAAAAACTGAAAATTTAAAAAAGTTGCAATGCTTATTTGATCAGCAAAAATTGGAAATAAAATACAATTTATATTAATCAGTAATGTTGTATGCAAGTGATAGAAACACAGCTCAATCTAGGTTAAGAGCAACAGAAATTTAATGATTCCAGTAATTTAAAAATCTGTGAATAGAAATCACCTTAGACATAATTGGAACCAGGATCTTGAATTAAATACTCAGATTCATTTTTTGCTCCATGTTTTAAAATATTCATTCTCCACAGGGGGAGCAGGATAGCTACCAAGGTCTTGTGCACATTCCATAATGCCCAATAAGAGTTTCCCTTTATGATTCTGGCATTAATAGCATTTGAAGGGGTCTTATTGATCAACTGTCTACACCAAAATAAATCAATATGGATACAAAGATAGAATATTCTGAATACAATGTCCTGATCATTTCAGCAACATTTCAAACCATGTTTAATATGTTTCCCAAGAGGAAATTTTTTTTTCTTAAAAATATATATGAGTTCTGACAAAACATGAACATTATATGTCTGCTATATTAGCCATGATCTAACGATCTTGTACATTACAGCTGGTACTGTAAAATAGTGCATTCTTTTTAGAAATCAGTCTGGGGACAGAAAATTATCTTAATATGTCAATAGTCCTTTGACTATAGAAAGTTAACTCAATATTTCCATCTTAGTCCATTAGGACTGATGGCGATTTAAACAGTTCTGAAAGGGTGGGAAATCCAAGATCAGGGCACCCACATATCTAGTGTCTGGTGACTGCACAGCTCCTGGTTGTGGACAGTCAACTTCTTTTATCCTCACAAGGGAGGGGGAGAGACAGGAAGAGACAGAGAGAGGAGTGAGGGGAGAAGAAAAAGAGGGAAAGGGAGAAAGAGAATCTAATTAGGTTATTAAGAACTAGATGTCCAATTGTCTTAAGCACTAAATTTGACAGTGAATATTTCTGACATTTCGCTTTGACACTTCTTGTTTTATTTTTATTGTGAAGGTACAGCCTCATTCTTTCAAATGCATGGTTTGGCTTGTGATTATATTTCAAAGTTTTTTT
>VBSM01002608.1:45069651-45081185 GCA_008086735.1 Cheirogaleus medius
AAAAAAAAAAAAAGATACTATTGAGATGACAAGACTGTGTTGATAGTTTAGGTGCATACTTTAATTGTCCTGCTTCTACTTTGAGATATAATAAACTACACTTTTGATTTGAAATGAGACATTTCATATTTAATGACCTAATCTTCCTTCCCAAAAGTACCATATCCAAATATCGTCACATTTCCACATATAAATTTTGGGAGAAACAAATATTCAGTCTATAGTAATACCAAGAACATAAGAATATTTTCATAAACATTGATCCAGAAATTTCAATCCTCATAAAGAAAACCTTCCGAAGTTAGGATAATGCTTCTTAGAGAATAATATGATGCATCAGATAATTTTGGTGCAGAAGGTAACCTTGTTGAAAAGCCCCATTTAAAACAAAAAAAAAAGTTGTTTTACATGAAGTGCAGAGGGACCACAAACATAATCGTGTTGGAAAGGCTTTCACTGTAGCTAGTACAGAATTTTTAAATCTTGCAAATCTCTGAAATGCTTCAGGACATTTATTGTAAACCATTGATGATGAAAAACTAAACAAGCAAATAGTATATTCTTTTGAAATTTTTAACATCAACAGTATCTTAAATCTTAGGAGTAGAGAAATAGAAATACATAGAATTGATTTGATTTTTCTGTGCCAAACTATATGTCTCCCTCATCACCATTTAATTCTTCCAATTTCCTGGGAAACATTACGACAAAATGTCAAATCTCTGCACTTTCTGCATACCACTCAAAATGGTGGCATTATTTTGAAGTGACCTTTTCTAATGTTCAATTTTTCCTACAGAAAATATTTATTTCTTTCTCTACATACACTCCTTCAGCCTTAATTCTCCTTCAATTGAAAAAACCTAGTGCTATTTTTATATGACCTTGAACCTAACTTATTCAGAATTTGGGTTCCTCAATCTAACCTTTCTCACCTGTAAAATGTAAAACAGAATAAAACATCTCTTGGGTAAGTTTTACAATGATATTCTGTGATTTTTATGAGTGTTGCCATGTGAGCAGAAGTAAACCTATTATGGACTTTTGAGTCACTGAAAAATTTAATCCTTATTGTAGGAATTCTACTTTTTAAATGTTAAATGTGACTCTTTACAAAGATGCTTAACATCACACATCTTTTAAAACTAACATTTACTTTAAAACAATGACCTTTTCTATTTACATGAAAATATTCCAATAATTAGTTATACGATAGTAGAGACAAGATTGACTGCCTGGACCTGAAAATGCTTAGGATGCTAGCTGAAATGTATCATTCATGTTCCTTCTATACAAAGTTTATTTATGTTTTCTTATGCCATACTAAAGAACAGACTCATAATTCATTTAGAATATGGGAGTTTACATTGTCAGAGATTTTTTTAAATTTCAAAGTATTAAGGGAGTGCAAATGTTTTTGTTACCTGGGTAGCTTGTATAATGCTTAAGTCAGGGCTATAAGTGTGCCCATCACCCAAATCATGATCATTGTACCTGTAAGGTAGGTTTTTATTCCTCCACTTCTTTCACCCTTCTTGATTTCCAATGATTTTTACTTCTCTCTGTGCCCCTGTGTGCCTATGCCCATCAATTAGTTTGAAATTATTAGAGAGTAAATGTAGTGCTTCTTTTTCCATTCTTGAGATACTTCACTCAGGATACAGTAGCATATCTGTATACCAATAACAGTCAGGCTGAGAGTCAAATCAAAGACTCAGTACCATTCACAATAGCTACCAAGAAAATAAAATACTTAGAAATATATTTAACCCACAAGGCAAAAGATATCTACAAGGAAAACTACAGAATACTGAGGAAAGAAATTGCAGATAACACAAACAAATGGAAAAATATCATGCTCATGGATCAGTAGAATTAACATTGTTAAAATATCCATACTGCCCAAAGTGATTTATAGATTCAATGCAATTCCAATAAAAGTACCAACATAAAACTGAACAGAAATTAAGCAGGTGGGAGGGGGAGGAGGGGATGGGTAAATTCACACCTAACGGAAAAAATGCACATAATCTGTGTGATGGGCACACTCATCCTAATAAACTTTAACTCAAAACATACAAAAGAAATTCATGTAACAAAAATATTTGTATGCCCATAATATTCTGAAATAATAAAAACATCATATTTTTAAAATTTTTTTATTTCAGCATATTATGGGGGTACAAATTTTAAAGTTATGTATATTGCCTTTGCCCCTCCACCCCCCTCGAGTCAGAGCTTCAAGCGTGGCCATCATCCAGACGGTGCACATCTCACTCATTATGTTTGTATATACCCATCTCCTCCTCTCCCCTCCCACCTGCCCAACACCCAATAAATGTTATTCCTATATGTCCACTTAGGTGCTAATCAGTTAATACCAATTTGCTGGTGAGTACATGTGTTGCTTGTTTTTCCTTTCTTGGGATACTTCACTTAGTAGAATGGGTTCCAGCTCTATCCAGGAAAATACAAGATGTGCTATATTACCATTATTTCTTAAAGCTGAATAGTTCTCCATGGTATACATATTTTATAGATCTAGAAAAAATAATTCTACCCTTCATTTGGAATCCCCCCCAAAAAAGCCAGAATAGCCAAAGCAATTTTAAACAAAAAGAACAAATCTGGAGGCATCACATTACCAGAATTTAAATTATACTACAAGGCTATAAGTAACCAAAACAGTATGGTATTCATACAAAAATAGAGACATAAAACAATGGAATGGCACAAAGAACCATCTACTACAATCAACTAATCTTTGACAAGGCAGACAACAATAACATACACTAGGGAAAAGAAGCCCTATTCAATAAACAGTGCTGGGAAAATTGTATAGCCACATGCAGAAGAATGAAAAAGGATCTTTTTTCTCTCACCAATCAAAAAAATAATTCAAGATGGATACAAGACTTAAATGTAAGACATGAAACCATAAGAATTCTAGAAGAAAACATAAAAAAAATCTTCTAGATATCAGCCTAAGCAAAGAGTTTATGACTAAGACCCTATAGGCATTTATAGAGACAACAAAAATAAATCAATGGAACTTCATTAAATTAAAAAGTTCTGCATGGCAAAGGAGATAATAGAGCAAGTAGACAACCTACAGAATGGAGAAAATATTCACAACCCATACATCTGATAAATGGCTAATATCCAGAATCTACAAAGAATTCAAGCAAATCAGCAAGATAAAACAAATGACCACTTTAAAAAGTGACTAAAAGACATGAATAGAAACTTTTCAAAATAAGATAGTAAAATGGCCAAAAAACATATGAAAAAATGCTCAATATCACTAATCATCAGAGAAATGAAAATTAAGACCACAATGAGATATATCTTACCCTTGACAGAATGGCTATTATTAAAAAGTCCAAAAACAATAGATGTTGGCAGGGATGCAGAGAGAAAGGAACACTTATACATTGTTGGTGGGACAGCAAATTAGTACAACCTCTATGGAAAACATTATGGAGATTCCTCAAAGAACTAAAACTAGACCCACTATCTGATCTAGCAATCCCACTATTGGGTATCTACCCAAAGGAAAAGAAGTTATTTTATCAAAATGACACCTGTACTCAAATGTTTTTACAGCCCAATTCTCCATTACAGAAATGGCGTCCACCTAAGTGACCATCATGAGTGGATTAACAAAATGTGATGTATATATACCATGGAGTACAACTCAGCCATAAAAAGAAATGGATTTATGTCATTTGCAGCAATTTGGATGGAACTGGAAACCACTATCTTAAGTAAAGTATCTCAAGATGGAAAAGCAAAAAACACATGTGCACTCTAATAATTTGGAACTAATTGATGGGCACACATGGGCACAGAGAGAAGTAAATATCATTTGAAATCAACAAGGGGGGAAGGAATGGGGGAACCTATGTAACAGGTACAATGAACACTATTCGGGTGATGGGCACACTTATAGCTCTGACTTAAGCATTATAAAAGCTATCCATGTAATACACATTTATACCCCCTTAATATTTGAAATAAATAAAATAAAATACCCTAATCACAATAGAATATAGAAGTATTTATATTTGTATTTATCAATATCAGTATTGAATAATCTATTTTTTCTCTCAAGTTCATAATGGTTCTTTTATCTTATATCAATTTTTGTTTTGAGTAAGATTATAAAATGTTTTGAAGGTCTTAAATTATTTTAAGTTAAAAATACTGGTGACATTCTTTACTTTTATTCTCCTCAAACTCTATGAGAATTATTTCACTCAAAATAATGTATGCTTTTATGGTCTTATCCTATATTGCCTGATATCAGTAATTAATAATATCAATTTTGGAGAGTACCATCTTTGAATTTTTGTTGTAATGTTGCTGGTTATAAAAGGAATAAAAAATAAGTGAAAGCTGTTATCTCTGCCCATGAACTTAAGAAAATTAAACAGCACTCAAAAGGTCTGTACCTTCTTAACAGAGATACTTATCCATTAAAACTTTTTGGTTAGGAAGGATAGGCAAGATTGGTTTTTACTCAATTATTTGATGTTTTCCAAGCTTATTGTTATACTATGGTATTAGTAATTTATAATAAATTTACTTAGATTTTTTTTGTCATTTCCAACTCCTTTGTTTAGTTTTTTTAAAAAAGAAATCTGATACCCTCTCTTACAGCTCTAGTAATAACTCTGTATCTGTAGTTAATCTACCATTATAACTCCTTTTTAGCTTAGTTTAGCCAATTACTTTTATCATCGCATTTTTGGCATTTATTATTTTTTCTTTTGTTCTTCAAAGGATAATTTGGGGATTTTTCTTTTTTGAAGGCTTCATTATTTTTATTTTTTGGAAACTGTGTTAGTCGTACTAAAGATTAGCTCTGTAGTGTTCACATCTTATTATTACTTATGTATTTCACAATGACAATTTTGATTTCTTTTTCACCCAAAATTATTTAATTCAATTTTTTCATTTTTTGAAAGTTTGACTTAAGCTTTATTTTTATTTATCTTATCCTATGGATAATTAATTTGCATTACAATTTGAGAATGTGTGATATTTCTATTTTATCTAATTATTGAGATTTTAGTAATTGTATAACTTTGTCATTACACCCATATTGAATGTGTGCTTTATTAACAGTATATACTCTTAAAATGGTATAGAGTTTGTATATAGGTAGGTATTATGTGATTATAGTATTCAGATCATATAATTATAGCAACTCAAATTCATTAGGATAAATTAGAAATTCATTTCATCTACTTGAAGGTAACAGAAGTAAATTACTATTTTTGACACATTGAATTATGTGTATTTTCCTATGTATTACCTGGAAGCCTGTTTTCAAAATTTGAAGTTATATGTTTTGTTTTGTTTTTATAATTTTACATGACATTATTAACATCTTCTGGACAGTACTCTCCTTCAATATAAAGTATCTTTTTCTCTGGAAGTCAATTTGTCTGATTTTGATTTTCATCCTATAAGGTCTATAGTTTGATGCTTTTCCTCCATTTTTTGTTAATAGTTTGAAACTAAATATCCCAGACATATGTTTTAGATGTGTCCCTTCTTAAGGGCATAGAGTTAGGTTTTGGTTTTTTGATGATATTCCTAAGAAAATACTTTTAATAGGTTAGTTTATATAATTTAAACTTGTTGGGAGAAAATGTTTATAATTAAATGTGTTTTTCTATTTTATTTGTTAAAACGTATCTTTACTATAGTGTATCATTAAGTACCTGGCCTGGACCCCTGTATTTTTCTCCTACTATATCTGCAAATGTATGTTTTAGTTCTTTATCAGTTACCATAAAATTTTCAATATACCTCTACATGTCAATTTCCTGGTACACTACAAATGACCAGGGCATCAGTGGGGCAATGACCCAGTGGGGTATCAATGCCCCACTGTGAGACTTAGAGAAGATACCACAGGTATCTATCATTTTGGTTACCCCACTTCATCTCTCTCTCAAGATTTTTATTATATGTCCTGGGATCTTTATCTCAATGCATTAGTTATATTCATACTGCTATAATCCTTATATACACTTTTTTTCTATAAATGGATTCAATGTTTAAGAACATTCGGCCATCCCAAATTTTCCCTACTGCTATATTTTTCTTTTAATTTGTATCTTAGTTGGCTGAATCTATTCAAGCTTATTATTTAATTTTCAAAATAGGCTTATGATTTCTACATTTGCTGAGTTCACAATTTTAAAACACCTTATATTACTGAAATGACAACTTGGCATTAACATTTTTAATTCATGCACATTCTTTCTTTCATGAGATGTCTTTAGTCATTATTTCATGGTAATCGAATATTGCATATTGTTGAAATATAGTCTGAGACGTATAATTTATCCTCCCGTTAAATGCCAGAAAGATTACTTTATAATGCTCAAATTTCAATGATTTTTCAGAACATGTCTTGGTGTTGAACATTAATTATTAATTTTCCTTATTCTGAGATTGAAGGACTATCCTCCCCTACTGTGATCTGGAATATGTAATTGTGCATTGTTTTTTGTGTTCTCCACTTCATGGTCAATAGTTGAATTTTCTATATTGTTAATATATCCAATCATACTTGTGAATTTACCCATTCTTTCTTTGCAGTGACACCTTTTTGTTCTTATATTTCAAAATTCCTTTACTATGTGTATATACATTTTAGAAATACACTTAGTCTTCATGATGAATTGACTCTTTTGAATTGTCCTTTATCTAATAACTGTTTTTCCTCTGTCTACTTTTCTGATATTAATGTAGCCACATCAGCAAACTAATTTCTCTGTTTGCATTATGTATTTATTTCCACCCTTCACTTTAAATTTCCACTTATGTCTTTATATTTAAAATGAGTTTTATGTATATGGCATATAGTTTGGTTTTGTTATATTCTTTTTTACTAATCTTATACTCTTATACTCTTTTTTAAGTGGAGTGTTATGTCAATTTACTTTATGTATCAGTATAAAGATTGATCAAGATGGTTTGAATGTATCATGTTTTTATTTATTTTCTCTTTCACTCATCGTTGCTTTGTCTTTTTGGTTGTTATTTGTTGGTTTTTCTCTCTTTCTCCTGCATCTTTCTGGTGGATATAATAATTTATTTCTAAAACTCTTTAGAATTACCCCATGCTATTTTTTTTTCTTTTTGGTGTTTGCTTTAGTGATTACAATATGAATTTTTAACTTATCATGGTTTACTATCAAATAAAATTATACTACTTTATGAACAACATAGGCACTTTATAACCACATCATTCCATCTATCCCTTCATACTCTTTCTAGTATTTTTATATATGTTGTAAAACTCACAATATTTTTATTTATTTTGCTTAAAAGAATCATAGTTTGAGAAATTAAAAAATAGTATTAATAATTTTTCTAGTGATTTTTATTCTTACCCATTGAATCAGATCTCCATGTGCTATTGTTTCTCTTCAACTTGAAGATGATTTTTAGCCTTTCTTAAAATTTTCTCAATTTGCTCTCTGAGAATATATTCATTTAAAATTCACTTTTGAAGATATTTTCTCTTGATATAGAATTCCAGCTTAATAATTTTTTTTTAATTTTCTGCAACTTAAAGGTGATAGTCTTTCACTTTCTCCCCTCCATTTTTTCCGATGAGTAGCAATGCTTGATTTTTATATTGTTACTGTTTTATGTATATCAAATGTCTTTTTCTCTGGTCGATATTTAAATTTTTTTTCTCTTTATTTTGGCTTTCTGCAATGTAATTTGGTGTGACACCTTTTGTATTTATGCTGTGTATGTTAGCTGAGGGTTTTTTTGTTTATTTGTATGATTGTTTATTTCTGTGGAGATATGCCCAATGTTGGGACATTCCCTTCCATTATATCTTAAAAGACATCTCATTCTGTCTCTCCTGTTGTTTGGGTACTCAATTGCACATATGTTATATCATTTGTTATTGACAAATGTATCTCAAATACACATTTTTTATTTTTCACATTTTCATTGACATTTCATTCTGAATATTTCTGTTGACCCTATGTTCACATGCACAGATTTTTTCCTCTAATGTGTGAATCTACTGGTAAACCCTTAAAAACAATTGTTCATCTCATATCTTATAATTTATAAAATAACAAAATTTTATAATTTATTTTTATTTTCTCTTTTTCATTGGGTATATTTTTTCTACTCCCCCCCTTTACTACATCCTCTATCTGCTCATGAATATTGTCCATATTTTGCTTTATAAGCATTAAGATATTTATCAATGTTATTTTAATATACTTTTTGACATTCTCATTTCTGAGTCTTTTTTACGTTGACTGTTTCTTGTCTTGACCATGTGACTTAATTAAGTTAATAATATTTATTTCACAGAATAGCATGTCTTTTATTGTGGAGAGCATGTAGTTTTGGGAGCTCTATTATTTAATTAGGCTGCATCAGGATTTTGTTGCACTTCTTGTTTGATTGAGTATGCCAGTGTTTTCAAATATTTTGACTGTGGGACCAGACATTTTCCTTCAGCAAGGCTTGGAATTTGAGCAATGACAGAGATCTCTTTGAGGATTTCAGTTTACCTGCCACATTTTGGGGTCATTGGGTAGTTCTCTTTTCTCTCCAGTTCTGCCTTGGTCTTTCTGCACATTGTGAGATGTCTTTCATTCTTGTTTATTTATTTATTGCCCTGTTTGTTTGTTTGTTTGTTTATTGCCCCTAGCTTTTATTAGCTAATGCATTGAACTTTGTGAAAATTATCATGAGCTATCAATTAGCTCGCCACAATACCATGGATACTGGAAGAAATCAGGAGAATTCTAAGTCAGAATCAAAAGATTTTATTACTCACAAGACAGCAGGTAACATAAACTTCATGTTCATATAGGATCTCCTTCTCCACTAAGTCCCATGGTGATAAGGTAAAGGTAGATCCAAAAGGATGCTACATACACACAACTGAGGAGCACTGAGTTTAGGAAATCCTAATCTTTATAAAGGGCTTCAGTGAAACTTATATATATGACTTTGGCCCAATGAAAGATTTTTTCTTTATTATACAGGAGAGCAAAATATTGGCCCTCTTATTTAGAGGCAGATAGCGATCTCTGCCTTTCAAGATTTTTTGTTAAGAAACAGATTGAAAAAAGTAATTTAAAACAATGGCTGTCACGTCTCAATGACAAGTCATGCAAGAGATCCATGGATAATTGCCTCCCAACAAAAATCGAAATTGACTTTAAAAATAGTCTTTAGCTCTCTTTACTTGTGCTCAGGCTACAGTGTTCCATGGCTTTATCCACAGTCAAGACCCCACGTACCTCAGAAATGACGTTTTCCTGATCCCCCGCCTGTTTTCTACGTTGGCACACCATCTGCCCTCTCCATTCACTCAGGGATGGTGCATAGAGAACATGGACAGGTAGCTGCAGGTTTGCTCTATGACTTGAGATTTTTTAATCAAGCCAGCCTAAACATTCATGGTTTGCCTGGTTTCTCCTTATACATATCTACTCTTATTCTCCTAGTTTCCTACTACATAAAATCCTATTTTGTTCTTGAACCTATATCTGTAGTTTGGTTCTCTCCAAGATGTGATTGTTGAAGAGTTCACTGTAATCCCATAGTTGATTTGACAGCCTAAATAAAAGTCACTCAACAATCTCATGAGACATATCTTTCAGAGACATATGTATTGTAGATTAAACTTTCTCCTATTATTCCTACAGGAATGAAAAGAATTGTGGGCTTTCTCTGTCTTAAGAGGAAAAATCACTCCCTAAAGTTTCCTCAGGAGTCCTTTGTTTGTTTGTTTGTTTTATTTTTACCTTTCTAACAGGTTTATAGTAACTATTATTTGTGGCATATCTGCCTTGGTCTGTATTAGATTGGAAGAAAGGATCTCTTGTAATTTTCTACATCCTAATCATAATTATACTACTCATATACCTTCTTCTTTTGTTTATTAAATAGGTCAGTGTAATGATTATTTTTTGACTTTTCCCCTCTATTGTCTCATTAAAATAGAAAAATAAAAACCCTGGCCATTTTAACTTTTTTCCTGTGAGTCAGTGGTTTTCAGAACCTCCCGTTGGGGCTGTCTCATTTACACATAAGACTAATGAAAGTAATCAATAAGATATTTTGCAAATGTAAATTCTTTCTTTTTTCAGCTTTGCTTTAAGAAGAGGTGATCATCTGTTGATCTTTGTTTATTATTGAAGTTGTTCCTCTTCATTCATTAGAGAACACATTTAAATTTATTCTATAGTAATATTTATTTTCTTTAGTTGGATAGTTTCTGATATTTTATTTGGTCTATTTTTATTTTCTGTGTTCATAATTTAATTTCATAAGACTGTGTATAAATTTGGATTTTATAAACTGGCTTGATTTCTTTATTTGAACCAAGAAATTATTAGTCTGTTTTAGAAAACACAATTTATTATATATTCTATGTGATGTTACATGTGTGTGTATGTGTGTATAAATTTAATCAAACATACATGCTAAAAATTATTAATAGTAAGCCATTATGTTGGTATATAAACATCATAACACTTGAGTGGGACACATTGCTTTTGCTCATATGTCTTTGTCCAATACTAGCCTCATGCCATGGGCACAGGGGAGTATAATTTTCCAAAAGGAAAGCAACAATTTTGAACAATATTATAATAGACCATGTAGGTAACTAGCAATGCCTGCTATATCACCTTTATTCAGTTAAAGGTCTTTATCTGAAATAATAAGATAAATGTATCCTAATTAATTAGAAGCATGTCAGATAAAAGAGATCAAATACTAAGATTCTCTGTTCTACAACATTAAAACAAATCACAGTCATGAATCAAAGTGTTTTTTTAATGAAAGCAAAGTCACAAATTAACATAAGATTAAAAATATGTCAAAATATAGAAGGCCTTCAAGATGGCTGATGAAAGGCATGTGGCACTCACCTCCTCCACAAAGAACCAAAAAATAGCAAGTAGATAATCATACTTTGAATTGATTATCTAAAAGAGAATAGTAGAATTCAACAGAGAAATGAGAGGAAACATCTAAGGCAGGGAAGGAGAAGGAAGTGAGGCAGCCTGCTCAGCTGAGATTGGCTGAGAGCCCTGAGAGGCTCCCCAGTGCCAGGAAAGTGTGAATGAGAAATCCCCAGCAATCCATATTCCCACCATAGACCCTTGCAATCCTAGCCACATGAGAGTCTCTCAGTCCTCACAGGCCCAGAGACTAACATAGGAAGCTGCCTGGAGACTGTGCTATGGCACTACTCTAGAGAGGGAGCTCTCACTGGGTCCCACATATCCCCTGAGTCCTAAGCAGCTATATAGCACAAAATCATATTGAGAGCCCAGCCCCCATCAGACTGTTTCCTGCCCTGGGGGTCGATAGCCCTGCATCTCCACATCCCTGGAGCCCCACTGACATCCCCTGCCTGAAGCCACTGCCACTATTGGCTGCAGCCATAAGGAGGAAAGTATGAGCCACCTCCAGCAGTAGAGCCACCACATTATTACATGCCCTAAAGATGGAAA
>VBSM01002608.1:45084569-45097395 GCA_008086735.1 Cheirogaleus medius
ACAAACATACAGAAAGATAGATGGAATAAGTTATATTGTTTGATAGCAAAGTAGGGTGACTGTTTAACAACAGTGTATTGTACATTTCAATGAACAAATCTAAAGGCTGAGAGTGGCCTGCAGAATCACTTTTATGGCAAAGCAAAAGCGAATTGTTGATTTGGGAATCAGCCTGGATTGTACAGAGTAAGATCAAAGACCACTTGAATCGTCAGTGGTCATTATAGATGGAAGGCTCAAGACAATTATTTTACTCTGTTTTCTAGTCTCCATACTTCCCCAGATTCCCATACAGTCTTATCCAATGGGAAAAGAACACTTGCAACATTTCTAAGATTCAATTTTCAGCCACCTTCATAGTAGTGCTTAGTTGTTATTATTTTATTTAAGAAAATAAAGAAATGATCAAATTTAAATACAGTTAATTTGAGTATTCATTTTATAAAAATGAAACTAAATATTATATTATAAAATAATGAAATCTATGATTATCTCAACAAGTTTGAACCCATATTTTTTCAATAATTTGTTATTATGATATACCCTTTAAACAAACAAATAAACAAAACAAGTAAATGTATCTAAATTTCAATAGAATTATATTGGATATTGAGAAGCTTCATAAAAGGGATAATAGAAGGAAAGGCAACTCTAAGTTATCTAGAAATCCTCAACAAGAAAAAGGCAAAATAAAACTATTGGGTAAAATACTTTTTTTAAAAATTACTGAACAGTGAATTGTATTTTACTACCAGTTGAAACATAAGTGATAAAAATAACATTGTTTCTAGAAACGTGTGAATAATCTGGAAGAATTATCTAACACCCAAATTTGAGGCTTTAAAGAAGGAAAAATATTCAGTCAACCAAATACTAATAAATTAATTCTAAATGGTAAGGTATATACTTCTAAAGGTGTTAATCTTTATTTATTCTTTTACAAAATTTACAAATTGTTTGCCTGGAATTATTATTGTAAATCATCAACTCATGAATTTGGTTTTGGCAATGACAACAATCACAATGATAACCAAAATGGGATACCAGATTTGGGAGGCCATGTTTTGCTTGAGAGTTGGAAGATAAATATGGCAATAAAGTGTCTTATTTTCATCATGTTTATCCATCAGACCATTTGGTATATCAAATATGTTATTGCTCTGTCTGCATAGCACAGCATGAAGTGGATATTTGGCAACTTTTCAATTACCTTGGCCAAGGTAGTAAACCAAACCAGATAATTCAGGTTAAAAAGAATACTTTTGAATTATCAGATCTGGCTATCTACAACAGGGACTAATTGAAAGCAGAAAAGGACTGCTTGTCAAACACAGTCACTTAAAATTATTACAACTGATTAAACAGATCCTTCATTGCCTAAATTACAAGACAAGTTAAATTTTAATAGCTATAAGGGAACCTAAGGCAGGATCTTTATAATAAAATGGATTGGCTATTTAATGTCAAACATGAAGTACTCAATCTTATTATAATCAGCTGATTCAAGTGAGTAGTTCTAACATTTAAATGACTAAAAATAACTGGACCATTATTGTGGGGAAGGAGATAAAATCAGCTAAAATTATACCTTTACAAATTTCGGTATTAAACTACTTTCACGGTATACACATGCTTTGTGCTTTTACTAGAAAAATAGTACATAGTTATTGATTGATGTATTTAATAGATTATTGGATCTCAAAGTGATTTTTAATACAGAATTTCCTAGAATTGCTTATTAAATTCATTCTGAATTTGTTGAAATTAAGTAACTTTATGAAAAGTAAATACAGCTTTGTTACTATTAAGACTTTTTTTAGATTGTTGTTATAATAAGAAGGATCTTGTTTAATCAGCTGTCATAATTGCATTTGGATTGATGCACAATTCATTTGAGTACTTATTTATTCTTTGAAACATCCAAATTTATAAAGTTTAGAAATTTCACTGTTAGGGAATGCTACAAAAATCACAATGAAAAATAATAACCCCAGATATTTTAGATAACCTGTCTTTTAAAAATTATGAATTCATTAATTTCTGATTTCCTGTTTCTCAAGAACCAATTATATGTGATTTCATAGTTGTTGCTTCACAGATCCAAAACGCTGAATATTTATTTACCTGATGATAGCATATTCTAATCAATAGCATGGCCTTTGTAATCTGATAACTTTATCTATACTTACAGTGTACTCTCTGCAATTATAACAATAGAACAAGTTTTTCCTGATTTACAACTGAAGGCATTTATTGATTTTAATTAACAGTGGACTAAATTAGATGTAGGTCTGCTAAAACTCAGCTTCTTATTGTTCTCTTAAATTTATATATAAGATGTGGTTCTCTTTTGTCCAAACTCTTTAAAAAATGGTCCTGTCAGTTTACAAGTTAGGTGCAAGCTCATTGAGAGTAAATGTACAATATGACTTATATCTCTTTCTTTTTTTTTTATATTTTCCTTATGTACATATTTAAATGTGTTATTATAAAGGCCCATGATATTCAACCTGACACTGTATTATTACATACTTTCAAACATCAAATTATTTAGTACAATAAGTAATTAATCTTTTCACATTGTACAACTATGTAATAATAAAGGGAATAACATTTTTTAAAAATTTAATTTTAACACTTTAATTTTAGAGAAAACAAATGAAAGCTTTACTTCTTCAAATTCTGGGATCTTTTAAAGCTCATTTTGGAATGTAAAGGAATAATTAACCTACTTTAATTTTTTCAAATGTACTGGACTCTATAGTGCTATTTCTCACACCACTTAAATATAAGCAGGGTTAACAGCAGGTTCTGTGATCTTTGTGTGGTCTCAGGGACATCTGTGGATATAACCTATTGTCAGTTCCTCTTGTAACATTAACTCTCAGAATTATTAAGAATTCTCCAGACCCAAGATGAATGAAAATCCCACCAAAGATTGTGTGGAGGACCAACCACCTATACCTCACTGTTGATAGCATTCATTATGTAATGAGTAACCTGTATGAAAAAGACACAGGTGCACCAGAGAATGGGAACTAGCACATCCTCCTCAGAGGCTGCATGGCCAACTAGTGGTGACTCTGAAAAACCCAATATTGATGGCTGCATTGTAAGCTGGTGTACACCTGGTCAGCCTCTCTCTTGTGACATGTTCCGAGGTCAGAATGACAAGGACACCAGAAAACGTGCCTGGAAGTTATTGATGTAGATGTGTTATTGTTTTCTTACCCATATACTTTTTAAATTCAAAGTAAAGTTGAGCTGGGTGAAGCCTACTGTGAGTAATGAGTTTGACTGTCAATTTGAAATCAAGACACTGCTTCCAGGAAATCAGAGGGGCCATTGAAAAAATTAACTTCTGTAATATGAAAATAATAGGTCGAGTTTCTACCCAACCACATAAAATCCAGATAACAAAATGTAATGCAGACTTAGATATTCAACTGAAATAATAATCTGCTTTAATCCCATGAAACCTAAATTTTATGATTATGTTTAGTTTATTTATAGAACCAAATAGTTGGTACCATTTCATTCTTAAATTTCCCTTTATAGGGTTAGTAGAATTTGGGGATAAAAAAAGAATGGCTTTATTAATTTCTAAAAAGTGTTTGAATAAATTCAGAATTGAATTCAAATACCTGGAATAACCTACTATGTGGAAATCCAATACTTATTGCTGAGGGTATATAATCATGTTGTCTAATAGTTTAGCTTTAATGTAATAGTGATATTTGAATGTGTGAGTGTGTGTGTGATTTATACCATCATAGCTCTATAACAAGAAGACCTAAGTATCAAATTTATGAGACCATGGAAAAATAAAGAGTGAGGTGTTTAAATACAGTGTCATGGTTCAAATAAATCTTCATTGATTTAAAAGGAAATACTTCTATTAAGGTTATCCAATTTAGTTTAGAACACATTCATTCAGTTTATTTCCCTTATGCATATTAGTACAGGTAACTATCATTCCTATACTAACAACAAATAAAAAAACAAATTTGTGTGAAAAATCAATATTCTGCCCTTTGGTGGGAAACCTGCATCCTCAAGGCCACCTGTGGCCCTCCAGATCCCCGAGTGTGGCCCCTTGACCAAATCCAAACTTCACAGAACAAATCCCTTTATTCTGTAAAATTTGGATTTAGTCAAAAGGCCTCACTCAAGGATCCAGAAGGCCACCTGTGGCCCCAAGGCCACAGGTTCCCACCCCTAGAACCCAACAATTGGGGCTTATATATTTAAGCAAGTGCATCATAACACAGCTGCATATTTTGAAAAGAATAAACAGAGTTGACTAAATAAAAATTGAAAAACTTTATTAATATTAAATAATGGTTACTTTCTATAACATTCCTCAGCACTAAAAAAAAATGTAAAATCTCATTAACTTCCTGATACCATTGTAGGTAAAACAGTCCCATTAACCAAATTTTATTTTACGAAGATAAAAATACCACAATCACAATACAGTGACTACAAGCTATAATCTACATGCGTCAGTTACCTGGAAATCAATATTATCTTGTAGTTTGAACATTAGGAAAATCTCTATTACTAGTGCACACAAATTACTATTAAGTGACACACTTGACCTCTCTATGTCTCTTTGGGATATTCTCAGAACATATAAGTTATGTGTAGGTGTTAGAAATTGTATAGAAAACAGAATAATGCAAGACGTGAAATTTATATTCTAACTGTATTTTTGGCTCTTTTATGCACCATCTTTGGGATTTAATTAACTTATCAGATTGTACCAATCTCAGAGTTTGTATACTATTTTTCCAGAAGGAGTGAATTATATTATGCAGCCATAATTTTGACAGAAGAGAAAGAATTACCTTTAAATAATTAATGGCAATGTTTTTTCCCCTTTCTTTCTTTATCTGAAAATATTGCTCAAGTCATGTTCCCTGAAGGTTTCACTGTCCCATGGAGACGAATTTGACAGGTGATGGCTAGATATTTTTAATTAGGAGAAACCCCAAAGTAAGGCGTTTTCCAGAAGGAGTAGCAGTTAGCCCCAGTAAACAATATTTGACACCTGCTTTGTTAAATTAGAATGAACACCTGCCATTCGCCACTCAGAATGCTTACTGCTCGCTAATTTAAAGTAAAAGCTAAAAAGTTAAACTAAAGTGGTTGAGAATTCAAAATTAAATGACCTATAATCTTAATTTTATTTGTTTTGATTAAATTTTATTACATAAGTAACATTTTTTAGCTATTCTCTTGCCAAAGAATTAATATTTTATACTAAGGCTAAGATCCCATTTGACCACCAAATTCAATCTTATTTTTAATACTCACTGCAAAGACAAGAGGCCTAAGATTTGTCACTTGGTTAAAATAATATCTTCTGTAGGGAAAAGTCATGAATATTTTCTCCTGTAACTCCCTGGACCTTTATTTCTGGATAGTAACTCATTCATTCTCTCAAATGTTTATGGAGCAGGCAAACGATAAGCAAATTAATTAAATGAAATACATAGTAAGTTAGAAGGTGATAAGTACCATCAAACTTCTGAGAAAAAACAATCAAGAAGTACTCTTGCTAAGTGAGATTACACTTTTAATGCAGTGGATAGGGAACATTTTAACAATAATAATGTGAGGGAAGTGCAAAAGCCTGCCATATGGACATCTGGAAAAGATCATGCCAGGGAGAGACAAGAGCAATAGTAAAGACCTTGAAATGGAAGAAACCCTGGCATGTTCCAGTAAAAACAAGGGAGCAAATGTGCCTGGATACAAGTAAGGTAGATGGAAAGGAATAGGCAGGGCTGGCTACATAATTTGTGGGGCACAGTGACAAATCAAAATGTAGGTCCCCTTGTTCAAGAAGAGGAAAATAATGCTGTTAAGGATACTGCCATGTAAAGTTTTTTCCTTTCTTTAATGGCCTTTCGCTGACTTGTTACGGTGTTTTTATTTACTTTTTATTATCCTAAATAAAGGAAAATTAAGCCTCTAAATTATTGGCATTAATTTAACTGTATACGTATATATTGTACAAGGGCACTTTTAAGTGTAAACGTATGAGCATTTAACTCATATACAGAATCACAAATTTACAGTTTGCTTCCTGTAACTAATGCATGCATATATATTTTGTTATCAGTGGAAACAGGGCAAAAACAAACTCAACTGCTTTTGATTTCACTACCTGATACTTGAATTCTCCAAATCCTCTAAGCGTAGAGATGAGTAAATGTGGATTGAAAATAAATGGAACTAAAGGTTTCCCTAGCTTTCTAATTTCTTCTATGTCATCATTTTCAGTATAAGTGGCAGGTTAACAGAATAGTTTTTATGTGAGTGTTAACATGAGGAAGAAAGGATATGATAGGTTTCCTTGATGATCTGAGTTTCTTAGAACGCCATTGTCTTCTTTCTTCTATCAAAGTAAGTTTTTGTTCAAATGTGAAGTAGGTTCTTAGGGTTGTCAGCACCCTGCTGATTACTCAATCCTAGATAAAACTCACTTACCTTGTTATCTCTTTGAATCATTTTATTTTATTTTAATTTATTTTATTTTATTTTATTTCATTTCATTTTATTTTATAGACAGAGTCTCACTCTGTTGCCTGGGCTAGAATGCCGTGGCATCAGCCTAGCTCACAGCAACCTCAAACTCCTGAACTCAAGCGATCCTCCTGTCTCAGCCTCACAAGTAGCTGGGACTACAGGCATGCGCCACCATGCCTGGCTAATGTTTTCTATATATTTTTAGTTGGCCAATTAATTTCTTTCTATTTTTAGTAGAGACGGGGTCTCGCTCTTGCTCAGGCTGGTTTCCAACTCCTGACCTTGAGTGATCTGCCTGCCTCAGCCTCTCAGAGTGCTAGAATTATAGGTGTGAGCCACCACGCCCAGCCTCTCTTTGAATCTTGCTGAAGATCCATGCACCATGCATCCACCAAGATTCTGAGTTCACAGGTCATTGCAAATGCCACACGAGAATGGGATGGCAGGGAACAGTGTGCTATTGTGTGAATCTCCTTGCTTGCTCTATTATCCACTGGATTTCACTTAAAAATCACATATTGAAGGACATAATTATTAAGAATTTTAAGAAGGCAGCAGAGCATTATACCAAACACAAACTATGTATGGCTGTGCAGGTCACTTGCCCATGAAGCTGGCCCTGGGAGGAGGAGATAAGAACAGAAAGTTGATGAGAAGATCAGTTGACAAAGAGCTTTGTAGGCCACTGTAAGAATTTTTAATTTATCCTAATTAAAACTGAAAGCCACTGTAGGATTTAGTGGGCAGAGTGGTCATATTGGCATTTTATGTTCACGTTTACTGACTTAGTGTTTTCATTTGCTAAGACTTAAGCACTTTAGACCTCTGTACAATACTGCAATTATTTGGGGATTTCAAACCGTATGCTTCCCATATTCTGTGCTAATAAATTTGGAGTGCTCCACAAGGCCATTTTGGTGCTTCTAATTTTTCTCTTGGTGTAACAATTATTAAATACCATCTCAGGAAACTCAAGCTGTGCAGTGGACTCTTACTGAAGATTCCAATATAATATTGACTAAGCCCCAGTATACCTCAGAGTTTAATAAGATTACTTTTGCATTTTTTAAAATATATATTTTTTCTCTCCATGGGACAAAAACCTATATCCAGAAGGCAGAGAAAGGGATAGATTTGAATAAGTACTATTGTACTGTACACAGATTTATGCTTCTTCATTTCATACAATGTATTCTCCCTAAAGAGACTGTAGAGGAAAATTTGGACGTGAAGTTTTGACATTTTTTGAAGGGATGATGACTTCTAGTAACATTAGCTCAATTAATTTTTATTTGCTTTTTTTTTTTCCATTCAAGCTTTAAGCAAATAAAGTTGCCAAGTCTGGTCTCAAATTCTAGGTTTCTGATGCCTAGTATAAAAAATGTTATCGATCTCAGCCTTAAAATGATTGTGTTTGAATTCCAAAAGTTTGTTTCTTTCCATCCTTGCAGATAGTTTTAAATTGGAGTTTCACAGATACAAGTAAGAAAATTACTCAGAGTTCTAAAATTGTTTCTTCTACTTTTATGTAGTAATTGTAACCTTCACACCGTAGTACCAATGAGATCCTGATGGAAAATTTTCCACATAGCCAACGCTCTAGAAGTATCCGTTAATATCCATGGCCTGAGTCTCAGATAAGAAAAGACAAATGAGTTTAAATTTGGGGTTCTAGGGACTTCAGGGATTATATGTAATTGTCTCAATGATAATTACTAAGAAAACTTTTCTCCTGACAGGTTGCCAAGGACAATTGCCATCATTGTCCTAGTTTCTCTGAACCTCTTTATTATAACACCCTCTTTTTTAAAATTCATTCAGTTTTCACATCAACTTTTCCTTGGTTACTGATCTCTCTGAAAACAAGGAACATTTTTTTCTAACACCTTCAGTGGCTATTATCACCTATAGAATATAAAGCATCCTTCTGATGGTGGGTTTTGGGTGTTCTATGGGCAGAGCCCCATTCTGCCTGCCAGCTTTATCTCCCATTACGAATAATCACAAATATACAGATGGTCAGTACTTTCCAAGTCTACTTATATTCACACCGTTTCCTCCACATGGAATAGCTTTGGTCTTTGAGCCTGTGTATTGAAATTATAATTTCACAAAGGTTCAACCCAGATTAAAGTTGTTGTAAAGCCTTTCTCAAATTCCTCATTGTTCTGTTATATAATGAACCTCTTTGGAATGTTTACTATGTGCTAAGAATTGTTCCAAACTTAATCCTTATAATAACCTATGTCACAGATACGGTTACATCTCCCATTTTATACATAAAGAAGTTGAGGTACATAAAGACATACTTGCTAGAAGGTTCTTACTTCAATTTCAGGTTCTTAAAACCTATCCTATTTTGTTCCTCAAAATGAAACCTTCCCTAACTTCTACTCCTTTATTATTTTGGTCCTTGAGAATATTTACTTAACTGTCCTAGGATCATAGAAAATGAGAAAACCCCATCCCAAGTCAACTTTATGCACTATGAAGTCAGAAACTTCATTTTATACTTAGTAGTATTTTCTTTAACATTTAAAACATTTCTGCTGAATTAAAATAAATAAGCAAATTAAAGGCACATTTTAAGTCTTATATATTTATTATTTTCTATGATGCACAAAAATCTTCATAGTATAATGATATATTAGATTTGATGTTGTTTTGTTTTGTTATTTATTTTGTTTGGTTGCTAGATAGGGAAGGGTTATCCTACAATATCAGGCATTGTACTAAGAGGCTTTCAACTTGTTATTATGCCATAATAACAATACTATTATTATCATTTTATGTGTAAGAAGGCAGATATTAGAAAAGTTGTTTGCTCATGGTATATGCACATAGGAACAAATCATATAATTAAATAATTTTAATATTAATTATAATAGTGTTTTTAAAAGGGACACAAATGCAACACCATGTTTATTGTTAATAGAAATTGGTATAGAGTTCTGTATAAATAAAGCAGCACTGTACCATACTGTAAGAAAATGTACCATAAAATAATAAGATTTTTATAAATAATCAGTGAGAATTTAAAATGAAAAAAATTATTATTATCATTAGTGGGCAATTAACATACCACTTCACACCTGCATAGGTTTTCATACTTTAGAAAACGTTTTTACCTCCAGTATCTTGTTTGGTGCATGGCATGATATTAAGCTCAATTTTGAGACTTCTTCACTGACAGTTAGAAAGAGAACTGGAGCTACTCACCAGGTTAACACCACAGAAAATGAAGAATCTTGATTGCCAGTCCCCAAATCTTTCCAAGAAACTCTCCATCCACAAAAAAATAATTTACACAAATTTCTAGGGAAATAATTTATTTCCCCTTTATTCTGAAGAAAGCAACATTCATGCTGGGTGGCTGACAGCAGGTGTTAATTCTGCAAGTGCTAATTTAACATAGCAGATGTCAGATACACTGGGTATTAACTGCATGGTTGCTACAAAGTGATGACAATCACTAAATGAGCTCTGATCAGGTGGCCACTGGCACTCACAGGCCTTCTGCTCTATTTTATTACTCACCTGAGCTTCATCCATTGGGGCAATGTCCCATGGAAACCTGCTGCTCTGAAGTTTAGAGAATAATGAGCATCTACTCCAGGGATATGGACATTTCCCCCATCTCCACTATCGTATCCTTTTGTCAGTCACATATGATGTGACATATCAGGGTAATTATAATCATTTTAATTTTTTTAAATGATGAATAATACTGTAGGAAAATTGTCAGCAGCTGCTTCAAAATTAACTACTTTCCCAAAATATTGCCAGCCACCTGCTCCCACCCCATTCCTCTCCCCATCACTTGTAAGTAATCTGGAAAAATATGCACACACATATACACACTTCAAACTTGCCATAATTTATGAAAATTATGATTTCAGGAAAGAAGAACTCAAATTTATACCTGTCTTTTAATCTAAATTTTGGGTGTTGGAAAAATATTTTTTTCTAACCTGTTGTCTTGTTTTTAATATAGAACATCTAAATGTTTTTCAGAATCTATAGCATTTTTACATGCGGGTCATGCTATCAGTATTTCCCAGCATTTTGTTTAATTTATTAGCTGTGTTTTCATGAGTATTTAACTTTCATGCTTCTGTGTTCAAGTTTTGGTTATTTTTTCTCAATAATGTCTTTGCTATTAATAGGTTCATGTTCTGTATTGTTTATTGAAAGCCCACCCACATGTCATTCATTTCTGTTTCCTGTCCTTGCCCAGTAACTTAAGTTTTACTTACTTCTGTCCTTTTCTTTAAAAGTGGCTAGACTTTTAGGAGACAGGAACTGCTGCTGTTTGTAAAGGTTGTGTCTGATGCTATTGGGTTCCGGAGGAAATCAACAAATGTCTGAGATATGATATTTTCCATAATACCTTCTTTGCATACAAAGAAATTTTGTTGTTCAGGTTCATTTGACCTAGTTCTTTTGACCTAGTGCACGTTCATTTGACCTATTACACTTTGAGTACTAAACTGCAGCTGATGAGTAACACTATAGGAAATAAACTTGAGTTTTCATCAAAATTGTCAGGCTCAAATTCTTTAAAATGATCTTCAACTTGCAGATAAAATCTATGCAAAGCCTGTGAGCTGGCAGCTTTTTACTATTCTTGTTTAGCTGGTTAATACTGTGTTCAGAGGTTAATACTGTGTTCAGAGACTGAGTGAAAGCAGAATTTGTCAGTCTTTTGTGAAACAAAGGATTCAAATTCACAAACCTTACCAAGAGAATAAAGCCACCTACAGGGGTGTTTTGTAACAGATTGATCTAAAAGAAATGCGGGAGGGTGCTGAGAGAGATGCCACAGACAGGTAAGGGTAAAAGTTGGTGGTGAGAATACCAACTTCCAGGGGAGTGAATCCTGATGTTGCCTTTTATTTTGCTCTAATCAACCGATATGCAGTTTATGACCCAGCGCGTGACAGCCCATTTGTGATGTACTTTAGAGAGGTCTTACTTCATGAGAGCAAAGTAGGCATGATGTCTTTGAAATGGAGATCTAAAAATGTAATGAGGATGTACTCTTTAGATCATAAATGTATTTTATGTAAGATCATCTTTCATCATGGAGAGCTTATTGTGTGGACAAAAAGACTGTTATGGAACCCTTACTTTAAAGGACTTCTAAACACAGCCACCCCGCCCCCATCCCAAACTGTGAAATGAGACAAATTAACTAGCTAAGGCTTCTTTAACAGTGGTTATCACATTTATGGAATCATGACATTCTAACGGGCTTTCTGTATCATACAAAAGGAAGTTGAGCCTTGATCACAGTGTTGGCAAACAGAAAACGTGGGCTAATAAAAGCCTCTAGCTACAATAGCCAACTTAGAAATAGTTAGCAACTCTGCTTCCTTTTTTTCTGTTAAATGTAATCATAAAAAACAGTTTCATACATGAGATTTGGATTACTGTGTCCTGAAATAGAGATGAGGCCATAATGATGAAGGTCAGCTAAGTCAGCCTTTGACTAGTAATTATGATTTCATCAACATCTAGCTGTTAAGTGATAGAAAGAGAATTTCATGTAAATAATATGGTACTTAGAAACTGTATTTTATGAAATTATATTAAAAGTAAATGAGATATTGAACAAATTATACTCTTGTGAAAAGCACATACTTCCTCTATTATATACAAAAAAATGAGTTTTAGATATGAAGATCACCAAAATCATATCTTCTACATACAATATTTAAAGACAGCTGCTTCGTTAGAAGCCACATAATTCCTTCCACAGTCTCTAAAATATTTAATTAATACTGCTGTCTCTTATGTTCAAATGCACGTTTTTATATTATTTTTGTCTTGTTGCTGATTTTACTATTTCACACTGATAACTCAAATATCACTTACATGCCAACAAATCTTGTATAAAATTCCAGGTTCCAATCAACGTAAACATTACTCCTACGCACACATAGATGTTGGACCAACAGAAACACACAAAGCCACACAGAGACACACATGCACTGCCACACCACACCTTGACCTTGTCAATATGCATACAGATTCAGAAGGAGGCAGTACTTCTAATCTAACACGGAAAATCAATAACTTAAAGAAAGAAACATATCACAACAATTGACCCCGTAATGTATCTAGTTCATTTCTCTACTTCAGAAAGATGAATAATTATATAATCCAAGACAGACTGTTATTTTGCTCTTTTCGGGAAGTCTTCACAACTTCCTTTTTTTTAAAAAAAATATAATTTTCAGATAGCAAAAACTTTTCTTTTTTTTTCCATGTTTTTTGTTTTCTTTCT